>CM053789.1:553919700-554519700 GCA_028749045.1 Cupressus sempervirens | reverse complement strand
AGCGTGAACCATGCTTCTATAAGTAGGAAGAGCTTGGATAACAGCTTGAAGAAGAGTAACCCGGACAGTAATAGAAAGCCATCTATGAGTCCAATGATTTACCTTATCCTGAAGCTTGGTAATCAAATTTTTCCAGAAGATACGTGGCTGCCTAGAAATAGCAATAGGAATGCCAAGATAAGTCAAAGGAAGTGATCCTATCTGAAATCGTAGGATACCAACAATCCTGTGCTGAATAGAATCAGGAGTGTTAAAAAAGTAAATGGAAGATTTGTGCTCATTAAATTTTTGGCCTTAAGCTTCCAAATAAACGTCCAAATCATGTCGAAAGGCTTCAGCTTCCTTGATCCTAGCAAGATCGGCAAGAGCAGAATCATCAACAAATTGAAGATGGGAAAGAGAAGGTAAGCCATTACCCCATCGCTAGCCTTGAATAGAATTTTGGGACACCTGATGCTTAATGAATCTACCCAAGCCTTCAGCCATGATGATGAATAGATATGGGGAGAGAGGATCACCTTGGCGGAGGCCTCTAGAAGCACCAAATAGTTGAGAAGGTTGACCATTAATAAGAACAGAAAAAGAGGCAGAAGTAACACAACTCATAATCCAACTCACCCAGTCAGAGCTAAATCCAAAAGAAAGAAGAATACTCCTTAGGAAGCTCCATTTAACTCTATCATAGGCCTTAGCCATATCCAGCTTAACAAACATGGCTCTCTCCCTTGAAGTAGCCATTGAGTGAATAGCCTCAGTAGCAATAACCACCCCATCCAAAATTTGTCTACCAGCAACAAAACCACCTTGTTCTTCTGAGATAATAATGGGAAGCCACCTTTTTAGTCTCTTAGCAATCAACTTAGTAATAACTTTGTAAACCACATTACATAAGGCAATTGGTCTAAAAAACTCCAATTGATTAGCACCCTCTCTCTTAGGAATAAGAGTCAAGAATGTAGAGTTCAAATCTCAAAGCATCTGCTTGCTAGCATAGGATTCTTTAACCACCTCCAACAAATCATTATTAATGATGTCCCAAAATTCTTGAAAGAATTCAATTGGAAAGCCATCAGGACCAGGAGCCTTCCCCTTAGGCATGCCAAAGACCACCTCCTCCAGCTCTTCCAAAGAGATAGGATGCATGAGATAATCATTCATTTCCTGAGTGATAAGGGAAGGAATACAGGACAAAATAATATTTTCTTCATTATTAGCAGGAGGAGAGTCCTCAGAGAAGAGGGTAGAGAAGTACCAAATAGCCTCCTAGAAAAAAGCTGGCAAGGAATTCAGTTGGATACCTTGAGAATTAACCAAAGAAGAGATAGTGCTCTGATTTCGGCGAGATTGCACTGTTTTATGGAAAAAGGCAGTGTTTCGATCACCTTCCTGGATCCAATCAACTCTAGCCTTTTGCTTCCAAAAAAATTCCTCTCAAAGTTCCCATTCTTCTAGAGCTCTAGAAGCAAGAGATTCAGCCTTGCCAAGATCCTCTGAGAAACCTCGATCTCTAATCTCCCTTGTGATGACATCAAGATCTTCTTGAGCAAGCCTCTTCATAAAGTGAAGGTTCCCAAAGCATTCCCTATTCCATATCTTGAGCTGCCTTTTAACATATTGAAGCCTTTTAGAAAATGAGAACATTGCAGTACCATATGCAGGAGCACCATCTTTCCACCAACAAAAAACAAAATCATGAAGAGAGGAGTCACAAAGCCACATCAACTGGAACTTAAAAGGAGGATGCTTCAAAAAATAAGCCCCTATAGCAGAAAATTTGATTGGCCAATGATTTGAACCCCTCCAATCAAGGATTTCTGAAGAGATAGTAAGGGTGCCACTAACCCAGAAGCAAGAAACAAGAAATCTATCCAGACGTTCTGAGATAGCAGCAACACCAGTCCTATGATTATTCCAAGTATAGAGACCATTAGAAGGCTTAACATCAGAGAGATGCAAAAGAGATATGTGTTGCCAAAGAAGAGTAGAAGAAGGCCCCAATCTAGCCAAACCACCATGCTTCTCCTCCAGACTTAAAACTGAATTGAAGTCCCCTGCTAACACCCAAGGATGATAAGGATGATAATTTCTAACATATTGAATATGTTCCCAAAGTTCCTCCTTTCCCACAAGATCAATAGGTGCATACACATTAGTAACCATGATTACCTCTCCTGAGTCTAGAGCAGAAGCTACCATAGAGAGAGCTGAGCGAGAAGACATCCAGCCAAGAGGAGAAATTTTTTGAGGATCCCAAAATATAGCTAAACCCCCAACACTGCTTGTTGCCCCAACACACTGGCATTGGCCACGAGACCAAATAATAGAGGCATGTTGGACCATAGACTCCATAGAGAGCTTAGTCTCTTGGATACAAAAACAATCAGGACTATGATCAACCACCAAGTTATGAATAGCCTTTTGTCTAGGGATGCTATTCAACCCCCTTACATTCCAAGAGAGAATAATCATCATTGGGTAGAATTGGGAAAATGAGAATCCAAAGGTTTCACTGAGCCAGACTCAATCAATATATCTCCTGTGAGTTTAATCTTCTCTTGGTCTATTTTGCATCCACTCCTTAGAGGGGGAGTGGAAGAAGCCCGCTTAAAGGGTCGAGGCAACAACCCCAAGGGAAGAGGAGATCCCTTACCCTTACCTGATGGTAGCACATCCTTAACCAAGTCAGCCAAAACAACATCATTATCCTCCAACACTACAGGAGTCACCAGAGCCTCTGTCACAGGAGCTACAGGGACCTCATAGTTCTGATATACTACAACTTGGGATGCCCCACAAGCATCATTAGGAACAGATCTCTCATCTAGGAAAACTGGATCAGAAGAGATAGGAGGAGGAATACCCTCCTCTAGAACCATACTATCCAGCACCTCAAAGCGGTTAAAACCTGAATCAGATAATCTTTCTTTCAAAGGCCTCTTTTGACCACATCCCTTAGCTCGAGGGAAAATAGGGGTAAATCCATCCTTATCCTGCATTTGAGCCTTACCCTTACCTGTAGCATCTTGCGGATTCATCCCCTTGGTAGTATTAGCCATTTGAGATTGTCCTTTCCCTGTAGTATCTGCCAAACCACTAGCATTGCCAGCTGTAGAACCATTCACTCCTTTGAAACTCAAGTTATGGGGGCACTAACGCTGTAAATGACCATACTCATGAAAAATTTGGCAATAGAAAGGGAGGGATTCATAATCTAACTACTGCACCCAAGAAGAATCCCCCAGACAAATTTCCAAAGAATCTGGTAATGGGTTATTCAAATTAATTTCAACACAACTTCTAGCATAAGAAATAACCTTTTTATCGAGGGATTGATGTGCGATCGTAGCTGGCTTCCCCAACAAAGCAGCAATTTGTCGAAGGATGTCTTCATGCCAAAATTCCAAGGGAAGACGAGGCAAGCGAACCCAAACTGGCACTGTTGAAGGGAGATCCTCAGCAGAATTAAAACCTAAATGCTAATGTTTGACAAATAACCCCACATGGTTGTAGAAATAAGGGCCTCCTTCAAAAACATGATTACGATCAGACATGCAAGAGAATACAACAAAAAAATAACTATTCCCTGCCAACATAATCTCCATATCGCCTTCCACCTGCCATGAGCTGCGGATCCATGCCTCAAGAGCGAATAGGGAAATCCAGATTCCAAGAAATTTTTATATCAAAGCATGCTTGGTCCAATAATTAATGTCCTCCATTACAGCCATTGGAGGAATAACCAGAACAGGGCGATCATGGCTACGCGGAAAACAACCATTAACTTTTTTCAGCTTGGAGCTCTCCCCTGAATAAAATGATTCAGATCGCATTGCATGCATAGTTGGAGAAGAACCACCTGTTCTCACCAACGGAGAATAAATCCTAGGCCCTGCCATGCAAACAATAAAACCCCAATCCAAAATTGACACATATTAGCCAAGTGTAAAGAGAGGATCTATGACGTATGATGTCCATGTGTCAAGACTAGGTGGGATATTTGAATTAAAAATTCATAATTTCACACAAATGGAAATTAGTAAAATTAGAAATTAGATGTGGAAAATAGGACTTAGGAAATTGAGAATTCCCATAATTTGCAAAGGCGAATCAATTAATTAATAAATATTAATTAATTGATAATATTGGTAATTAGTAATGTGGGATGAAAATGATTTGAGATGACATAGGAATAGATTATGAGTTATCTAATCCTGTAGGGTAAATTAGTAAATGATTGGCCAATTTGATTAGATAAATGCAAGATTATCCTTTTGATGAAATGTGATGATTATGCAGATCGACTAAGACAATGGTGGATAGATCAAAGCCATGATAAAATTGATTGAGTGATTAGGATTGATAACATGCCCAGGATATATAGATGGATTAAGGATATGTGGCATTTAAGGGACATTGTAAATGCCATTGGATTAGAATTGATTGATAAGATTGATCATAACAACATCGACAAACATTATCAAATGTTATTAAGTTGATTGGATAATGTCACCATCCAATACTAAGGGACTCGAAAATGTCAATGATTGGATGGTAAAAATAAAAAAATTGACCTAGCACTAAGGGACATGATAGTGCTAAGGTAAGATTTGATAGGTTTGATAGATTTCCAAGGCACTAAGGGACACAAAAATGCCTAGGGTTGGACATTTGATGATAGATTTGAGATATTTTACATGTTCTAGGTTGATTAGGATTGATTTGGGATGGTTTTGGGTTAATTTTTGGTTGATTAGAAAGGATTTTGATGATGTTTAAATTGTTTTGGGTTGATCAGATGAGATTTTGATGATGTAGAAATGATTTAGATTGGATTTCAAAAAGAAAAAAAAAATGGGAACCAATTTTGAAATGATCTACAATTATTTGAAAGGGGATACGAGTGATGAAGAATATTGTTACAATATGCTTGAATTATAATTAAGTTGGCCAAAAGATCAAAATTAGTGAAATGAGAAAAATAGGATGGGTTAGTATGAAAATGTGATTAAACAGTAGATGTGAACCATTTTTTAGCATCTACAATGAGCACTTAACTAGGGTAAGAACTACATACTGATTAAAAATTACACATGAATTCTTGATTTGAAGGCTAAAATTATTCAATAGTAAATGTAGACCATATTTTTGAAGTTTAATTTTTCTCTTAGTATTTGATGTTTAATGGTTGTTGATTCACCACATTAGTTCTATTAAAGGTGTAGAGCATTGGATATTTTTATCTTTTATTGTCACTCTATAAACTTAAGGACCAAGTAATATATTTCAATTACAAGGAGCACCAACATCTATGTGTATAAATTTTTGACATTTATTGTCTTCTGATGGGGCCACTAGTGGAGAGGATGGACATGGTGGTGTGAAATAGTGTGGACGCAGTAGCTTTTCTTCACCATGTTGTGTGTATTGTAGCAATTATATGTTTTCTATTTTTGTATATTTTGTAGTATTGAGTGTATAAAATGTAGTATATTTAACTAAAGTTAGTGTTTCTTATCATTTTCAGTTTCATTACATGTATTGTAGTGGTGGCTTTGTCTAATATCACATGACACGGATGTGCCACAATCAAGTATGTCTTACAATTTTGGCAATTGCCACTTGAGGGATATGGGATCATAGAACTATATTTTTTGTGTGTGTTATTCAATTTGAGAATATTTATTTAATTATTAATTTGATGATAAATTCATCACATAATAAATATGAAATTATAGTGATTTTGTAATATTAATGTTATTTCTTGGTTACTGTGCAAACAATTTGAATCTTGTGCTCTCTATCTTTTTTGTTAGCTACGAATAGGCTAATAGCAGCAGACCATTGGAGGTATTATGTTCATTTTTACAATTTTTTATTTATTTTTACATTTTTATTTTTTTTATGTGATACCTTTTATTATTTTACTTTTACTAACTATTCTATTAACTATATATGCAGGATTGTGGTTAATGCATGTGCAAACAATCATGTAATGGCAGCAATATATGATCTACCTAATAATGCATTGGAGTTGTTGTTGTGGGGGCATGATGTACTAGATAGTGTTTTAAAGGGATGGGAGTTTTTTGTCTCAATTGACCATGTTGGGTACCACCACATAACTATTATTAGAAATGCAAAACAGTTTTTAGATCACAATGACAGAGAAGAAAGGTTGCAGCACAAGAGACTCATTTTGTTAGCCATTATGTATTGGCTTTTACAAGTTCCAAGGGTAGTCATTAGATGCTTGTTCAAGATGTTAGTTCATGGATGGTGGACTGAGGATGTGCTATCGAGCTACATGATTGTTGAAGTCCATGCTTTATTTTTAGAAAATCTCATTATGTTGGATTATGGCAAAGCATTCTGCACATGGCTTAACAAACATAGATGTTCCATATGAAGATTCTAGAGATCATTTTTGTGACACTTGTCTCATCATAGATGACATTTTGTAGCATTTTGTAAATAAATATTTTTCTATTGTCCTTGCAGTATTGTTCTTGGCCAGTTGCACTTGAATTTTTGTCATCAAGTAAGACAACTATGTTTTGAAATATATTAACTCCACTATACAATATCTTACATCTAGAAGGCTTTGATTGTAGATGAATATTTGTTCCACCTGTGTCTCAGAGTTGGGATTGTGGGCTGCTTTATTCTATTTACTCTTCATGCTATACATTAGTTTCATGTTTTATTTATAATTTAAATCAATTTGATTCCATTTTATCATGTTCATGTCACATGCTTTGATGACAACAGTTTGTGGACACAACTATCTTCCCTACAAAATGCACCTCTAACCAAAATTCAAAAACTCAAAAACAAAACAAAATTTTTTAAAACTTTCAACATTTTTTCTTTATGATCAACATGTTTGGTAATCAAAAAATGAAAAAATTGAGAAAAATTATTGTGTTTTTGGGAATCTAGAAAAAAAATGTTTGACTTTTGGTGCATTATGTCTAGAGGATAATTGATGCCATTTGTGTTCCCTAGTGTAATGAAAAAAATGGTTGGAAACTAATGTGTATTCACAATCATCATAATTGTAAACAAATCCATGCATCCAATAATATGATATGTCAAAATAATATATATTGTATATGTGTTTTACATCAATCAACATGAATCAATATATAGCAATTGATACCTAGTCAGGTTGCACATGGAGTCACCTAGGGATTTCTTGTAAAAATATCAAACATGCTTCTTTGACCTTTGATCAAAAATGACGTATACCATGCTAAGTCTACTTCCATTCCCCAAAGGGTCATATAATTTCAACAATGGGAAGTACAAGTAAAACTCATTGTTTGCAAACTTCTCTATTATGGCCAGAGATTTTATCTGCCCTAAAAAATTTCCTCACCTAAGAAAATAAATATTTACAAAGATACTAAATAATGAGATCCAACTAATTAAGACAAAGAAAAGTAAATTTAAATTCATTATCACATAGATGCTCCAGTTGCAAAGGGTTTGCTTGTCAATTTTTAATAGTTTGCACATTTCAACCTTGCAATTTCACACCATCCAACCGTACACAATGATTGGAGGGGGATTACATACATTTCCCTACCTATTCCAACTATTTTATGGACAATAGTAACCAACTAGTTATGTTTTTCATGCTTATGCAAAAGTTTCTCAAATGTTACTCAAATTGCAAAGTTGTCAACATGACTAATTTCCCAAATTTTTGACAACTGTATTCAAAGTCTTTCTTCCTTGCAACTTGAAGGTGCAAAATGATGCCAAATGACATTTGAATACTATATTGACTGATGAAATCCCATCTTTGATACACCTTATAGAATCTTGAAAGGACTCAAGAACTTCACAATTGTTTGGTTACAACTAGCACAATGAAAAGATCTCTACCTACAAGAGTACTAGTACATGTAGAGAAGGGATCAGCTCAAAGTGAAAATTCATTTATTAGATCAAAATTTTGACCCTTCTTCAAGTCCATAGGACTCATTTATAGAGATTTTTTTCTCCTTAGCTACATGTCATTCTTAAGAAGAGAATATCTTCAAAACTTATTGTTGTTCTAGTAGGCCCTCATGACTTGATTCATCACCAAGGATGTATCTTTTCACCCATTCCTCAATTTCATCATTAGGTGGCCATCTGTTTGCCACGATCTAATCTGTCACCTACCTATAAGGATTATACTCTTTTATTTCTTGTGTAACCACTTTCTCAAAATTATCATAAAATACCGATGAGTTCACCAATTTTGTAATACATTCCTAAAAGAGTACCATGTTCATGTTTTGTTCTATTGGTTTTACCACTCATTTACCTTGCTTATTGATTCAAACCTCCAATCAAAAAATTCCTTTACACTCTTGTCCTCTTTCAAAATGTGTGGCACAAGTGTCTCTTTAAACCCTTCAAAAGCATCCTTTAGCTCTATCATTTTGGTTTCAATGTCATCTAGAAAAATTTTAAAAATTAAGTGATTTAAAAATATGAATAGTACACATAGCATCTAGAGGGGAATTCAGGTCCACTCTCACACATAATTCAATCGATTTCATCTTCTCTATTTTATTCACCCAATTTTGGTGTGTTGGCTTAACCATCAACTTTTCCTCTTCAAATTTACTAATGAAGGAACACACTTGATGAATTCTAAACATTTTAGAGTTTATATTGTCATGTAGGTGCATCTGTACAGTTCAAACAGCAATTTCCTTTTTGAACTCAAATCTATTATGGTCATTCATAATCTTTAGCTACAAGTCCACCACCTCTTTAATTAAATAATTGACATCTTTATCTTTTCTAGGTGGGATTTTTTGCAATGGCACTATAGAACTTGCTAGTGTTGCTAGTACTATGCTCAACTATCTTGAATAACTTTCCATGTCTGCACTTGGGGACTTGAGTGCTTCTAGTTTAGCTCATTTTTGTTCTAACACACTCACTTTAGTTTGTAGACTAACATTTATATTTGATTGATCATCATAGGTAGTAAAAATATATTTGTACCTTTCTTGGAGTTCTTCAAACCTCTTCTCCCTTTTTTTGGAAATATCATATATATAAGAAACACGTCCTTTTAAGTCTCCTATTCTCTCTGATAGTTGTGCATCTTCCACTTTTTGTAAGACTATGTTTCCCCTAATACTAGTATCGTCAAAAATCTCTTTCCCAAAAGTAGATGAAGAGAAAGACCAAGTAGCCAAAGTGCCAAAATCTTGATTGCAGTACATACCCCTTGCAAGTCTATCTAATTGCTTGACACTAGGATGTTTTGACCTCATGTATTGCATGATTGAATCAAATTCTACAATATGTGTTATACCAACATTTGGCAGTAAGAGAACTCTAGATTCCTTCACAATTTTCTTTCTTCTTATAAGGTGAGTGTGTCAAACCTAATCATCATCTCTCGGTCTATTTCTTATATGAGGTCCTCAACATCATCTTCAAGCCTTTTTGTCTTCTTTTCTTCTATTTTCTTATGGCATTATAGCCTATAGTGTTGCTATAGTAATTGCTCGAATTCTACTAATTTGATGAATTCATCATTTTCAACAAAATACCTACAAGCCTCTATTTTCACATCCTTAGGGAATACTCCCTTGATCTTTTGGGTAATAATATTAGAAACAGGTCCCCCTAGGCACTCTAAGAAGCCTCGTTATCAGTAACTCCTCTAGTATTTATATGAAGTCCTCTTCTTCATCCACTTCTTTAAGGATATTTGTTTCCTCTAGTTGCTCCACATCTTGAGTGGGCATTATACTCATTGAGGGTCCCTTTTCTTTAGGCACAAAATCATTGTGTCTACCAAATGGTGAAGGAGGAGTAGATAGATTTGGAGACTAAGGGGATGGGCTTCTCCTAATCAAATCCTCAATTTTGTGACCTTCAAAATAAACTAGTCCTATTGGTCCTCTAACAAATTTCTTCCTTTAATAAATCTTTAAGCCACTTTAAGCTCTTTACTTCTTTCTAGGCTCATCACCTTGTGGCTATGGGTCCTCTCTCAATCTATTATTTCCCTTTCCCTCTTGGGGAATAATGTACGATGCTTTCAACAATAGATCTAAACCCTCTACATCTTTTATGAAAGTGACATTTTCCTTGTTGGCCCTACCCAATTTCTCATTCATGGTATCATACACAACTAAGAAATTTTCAAAGGTTATTCTAAGTGTCTGACCCCAAGTTTTGGCATCTGGGAGTGGTCATAATTTTGATCTTTATTATGAATCTCATCTAGTATTTCTTTGTAATCAGTCTACAACCTCTCTTTTTTCCTCTAACATTTCATAGTAGCAGCATTTTTTATAACATCTTCAGGGAATCCAAAATCATGACTACATTTTGGTGTCATATTTATTATACTCATCAGCATTTTATAGAATCCCTCTATATCATTCAACCTCTTGGAACTGACTATCATTTGATATGGCTTAAGAAATTGAAGCATGTTCTTACATCCTTCCTTAATCATTACAAAATGATGAAATACTATCAAATCTGGGAAGAAGGTGTATGTGTTAAGTATGGGCCTTTAATTAAACCACACACTTCAACATAGTCATTACTTATCAAGTTCATCTAAGGAATGAACATGAGGTTGTTCATCCTACTATTTCCTTGTATCTAGATGGGTTTTTACTATACATTCTCAAAATTGAGAGTTCAATAACCAGAAAAACTAAGAACAAAGGATTAAATGGATGCAAATGCAAGATAAGCTAAGAAATTAAATATTATTTAAGCTATGATTTTTAGATTTTCTATGAAAAGTAGGTGTGAATTAATCTAGATGAAATGCAAATTAATCTAAGAACAAGATAAGCAAA
The DNA here is from genome assembly GCA_028749045.1 of Cupressus sempervirens. Taxonomy (NCBI): domain Eukaryota; kingdom Viridiplantae; phylum Streptophyta; class Pinopsida; order Cupressales; family Cupressaceae; genus Cupressus; species Cupressus sempervirens. The sequence continues at coordinate 554,508,862 of CM053789.1, read as the reverse complement.
ACTATTCTAAATGTATGCATCGTAATCAAAATTTAAAATTAAATTGCCTATGATAAAGATCTTCAATTATATGAGCATTTGAGTATTCAAAATGATAGATTTTTGTTACTCAAAGAATGCATCCTCCTTAAATGAGAGGTAGAAGGTCCCTTTTATAGAATCCCATAACCAATCAATGGTCAAGATAAAACTAGATGATTGGTGGAGATTTGAGGAATATTCAATAAGAATAGCAAGTTTTCTTGATTGTAGAAGTTAACTGGTTTTATTTCTTTCTCTAATTTGAGTTAACTCAATGTTTCCAATTTTGATTTGAGGAGAGAATATTTGATTTAAAGAATTAAATATAACCTCATTATTGAGTATTCTTATTATTTGAATATTTAAATCCAACAATTAGGATGAGCGTATTTAATTAAATCAAATATATTTAATTCCTTTTGGCATGTGTATTAGCTAAAAGGGATGAATTTATTTAATTAATTTGTTAGGACATATAATTAAATAAATTTGATTGAAAAGGATTATTTAGCCATAATAAGTTGATATTTAAGAATTAAATACAAGTGTATGATTAATGTAGATTAAGGGCTTTATGCATTTAACACTAAGGTCAAGTACAAATAATTAGAATCAGAAATGCCTAATACAATAGGACTTAAATGGTTGAGACATTGATGTTGTAATATTTATGCACTAAAATTGGTTCAGAATTCCCATGTGCTAATTGGGGTATTAGATTTTCCCCTCATTGAGTTAATGTGTGAGTAGCATGTTGATTCGAAGAAATCAAAGGTTTGAAGCATAGAATGAGAACTAAGATTGGCTCCAAGATTAATGATACAAAGGCCAATTGATGAGATTTTAGGGTTATCTCTAGAATGAATCTTAATCCTCTGGAGTCCAAATAGAACACCTAGATACTAGTCCAATAGAGAAAAGATAGTCATGATTCATAGGATTGTCTCCAGAACAAGGTTCAATCCTTGGGAGTCTTGGTTAGAATGCCCCAATATGTGTCCATTAAAAGATGACAAGATCAATCAAAATTCATAAGATTATCCACAAAATGAGGCTTAATCATCATGATTCTAAGCAGAACACTCAGATACCTATCCATTAAACAATGATGGAAAGAAAGCTTAGGATTAACTCTAGAATGAAGCTTAATCCTCTAGAGTCCAGATAGAACACCTAAATACTAGTCCTTAAAAGAGATAGAAAGACCTATCATGAGTCATAATATTATTCCTAGAATGAGGATTAACCCTCAGGAGTCTGGGTAGAAATCCTAGATACTTGTCTTTCGAGCTATGATAAGGACTGCTATGAGTTTGATTAGCTGATTGATAAATGACATAGGTAGTATATGATGCCAGATAGATGAAACAAGGATTCCCCTAGTGATGAGATTCCCCTAGAGATGAGGACATTAAGTTCAAATAAGATTTGATTAGTTCGATGATGTAATCATCATGTCTCCTTGGGAGTGAAATTGAAAGATGACATGTCAAAATAGTGTTGTAAAGCAGTAGATTTGAAGATATTGATGTGATCAGATATTCAAAATAATGTAGAATAGATCAAAAGAGCATGTAGAAATTTTTGTGTCAATTTAGAGCAATTTAAAGGTCTATTGACCAAGTTTGACTAAGTTTGAGCTTGGTTTATTGAAGTTGACTTTTGATGAAAAAGTTGAACATTTTGAGAAAATGTTGATATGATGAGATTCTGAGATGCATTTTGTGTTAGAAAGATGGACTACACAAGTGTTTGATCACATTAGCCCTAAAATTTTAAAATGTTATTTTGAGTTGTTTAGATGTGTTAGATTTTGATTTTGATCCTGAAAATGAGTTCAAAGTGGTCAAATTAGCCAGGGGTGATTTTCATGCCAATCGAAGTACTTTGGAAAATTAGGTCAAAACCTATATAAGGCCCCAAAGGGTCATTTTCAAATCATTTTGACTTTTTTTTTTGGTGGAGAGGAGCTCTAAGCATCATGGTGGTCCTTGTGTACAACCATCATTTTGAGAGATCTAGATACTACAATCGACCGACAGACTATAGACCACCAATAAATCATTGATAAACCTCCTTGTGATTGCAAATTTCATGTAATTTGATCAAAATTTTGTTAATTTTGAGTCATTTCAAATAATTTAGTGTTTGTCTCTCATGTGAGAACTCATTTTCTCATGTGAGCATGTAGGAAACTTCGGATGAGATAGTGCTATCATAGCACAATCTCATGTCATGAGTAGAGAAAACTCAAGTGAGACATACCCATGTCTCACATGGGAAACCCTACGACGGGGTATTTTATCATTCAATGCACAAGGAAAGCTCACAAAAAACTTGGTTCCTTGCACAACCATTGATTTTTACACACATAAAATTATGCATGTGAAAACATATATACACATTTATAAGTAGTTGTAGCAATATTCTATAGTGTTTTGAGGTATTATTTTGATTGATCATGTATTTATTATGTTATGTTGTTCGATTTGTTACAGGTTGACTTCCTAGATATATCATTTTGGTCACACTAACCAACGATTGGATGATTGGTGAAATAGCTAGATGTCACTAAGGTGGCACATCTAGATGCATTAGGATTATCACATATCCATGAGGTACTTGATATTCAAGTAAATCATGATTACTGGGTGCCTTGGTAGAGCATTTTCATTCAAAGATGAACATCTTCCACCTTCCTTAGGGTGAGATTATGACAATAACATCATAGGACATATACTAGATACTTAGGATCCCCTTTCACATTTCTTGCATTAAGTATGAGACACAATTGAGACCTGGTACCTTAGCATTGAGAGACATATTCTAAGATGATATCATCATGGGTAGGGCCATCCCCTGGCAGGAGCTATACATTAGTATGGTCTAACACATAGAATGGTTGTGGTATTGGGTACCTTCATCAACTGCTTCCTAATTCCTAACAAGAATTTGCATGGATTACAGTTTGGATAAGGTTGGATGTTGTACCAAGTGATTGAGCAACCTGCACACTTTGAGTGGGTTTAGTGCATGGTCACACATGTGTACCATGATATAGATGAGATTGCTTATAGATAGGAGAAGAGCATAGCGGCAGTAGTATTTGTATTATAAATATGGGCATGGGAGCATCTGCCCATCACTAGATCAATTTGTGAGGATCTTCGATAGCCTCATGAAAAATATACATGTAGATATAGAGGCCAAATGACCCAGCCCATGTTGTGTAAGATAAAGCAATGGAGAGGACAGCTTGATGAACTAGTAGCAATTGTGTGGTGACCCTGGAGAGAGACCGAAGCATGGGATGATGCTCAACCCTAGCTAGGATATATGTTCACATCACAACCACTGATTGGCCATTCTATTTAGATTATAGAGAGATTTCCCTTGACTCAAGTATGGAAACAATATCATTGTCCCCAAGATATATCACAGAAGTATTTTTCACATGTCTGCTTTGTCGAGGAAGTCAATAAGGGCTAATCCACAAAAATGGATCTAGTTTTTCTATGATTGATGTGATCAGTTTTTCCCTTGCCTAGTGGGATTATTTATTGACAGATGTAGATGGAAAAGTTACTCCCAAGTACAAGGAGTATTTTTCTGGTCATCTCTTCCCATGATTCATAGACCCAATGGGTATGGTAGAACTAATACAACCAATGTAGTAGTAGCTACAGCAAGAGAGACCCTAGTAGAGGGTGACACAAGTTCCCATTTCACCTCATCATATAAGGGTAGGCCCTAATGCTCATAGTAGAAAATCTAGACATAGACATCCTAGGGGGAGATCAAGACTTTGGGTTACATCGGCAGTGACATCTAGAGGTAGACGGTGTAGGATCACTCCCCACAATAGGATGAGTAATAGTAGATGGGTTTTGGAGATGATGAGATGTAGGACTATCCTCCTTAGGTTTTGGTCATAGTGGAGATAGCTTAAACATAGGATGCCCTACATTGATCCAAGGAGTGAGTGCATACAACACAATGGCAGCTAGGATAGTTGTAGATTTAGGTGGAAGTTCGAGATGTGCAACTAGCAGAGCATGATTGAGAGATCCAAGAGCTGAGAAAGCAATTAGAGAGATAGCAAGATGAGGCATGTGTTCAGATAGATTGAGCTATGTATTACTATGTTTCTTGCGTTGGTGTTGTGCTAGATACTATAGAGAAAGTTCCCTACCTTTTAAAGTATGCTAGGTTATCGAAGGGTGCTCAACCCCCAAGGATAGCAGATACTCCTCATCCACAAAGAGATGAGGGGGAATGTTGCAGTTAGTTCACTCTCTTCTATCCATTTTTTTATTTATATCATGTATATTAGATATTGTATCAACATCTTATCTTGTATCATTTCGAGACATTATCACCGAAAGTTCTCGAGTAGCACCTATTTTGTATCATTCCCCATGTGGACTCTAAGATATATATATATATATATATATATATATATATATATATATATATAACACAAATGTTAAACTCTTACTGAGCATTACTAGTTGGAACAAAGTTTAGAAAAAGAGAAGTTCAAGGATTCTTGTGTAAACTGAGTCAGGTTGGTTACCAAGGAACTCAGTGGTAATCAAGTGACATATTTTTTTTAGTTTAAGCTAACCTTCATCAAATTGTTTTTATTCATTAGTTGGTTTATGCAAGCTAACTCAGTGGATGTTATTTATTTGTTTGTAAGGATATGCAAACTAACTTGACATTGGATTTCATATATATGAAAGGTCAAGATGTGGATTGAAGAGTGTGTAAGAAGAGAAGAAGATAAGATGCAAATAGAGAAGGGTATTTGATTTAGAGCAAAGTATCCAAGGAGCTGCAAAGAATGTTTTGATCAAGGAGGATCTAGAGGATAAGTCAAAATAGTGATCTGAATCTACAATCTAGTTGCTTCATAAATTATATCAATCATTATTGCTCTCTAACAATTGTATCAGTGAACATTATTGCTCTCTAAAAATTGTATCAGTGAAGAAATTTCTTAATAGAGTTGACTTAATAGACATTTTGTAAATCCTCTAACCAAGTAGCATGTCTAGATTGAATTATCTCAAGACCTCTAACAAGGCCACTCCTAACAGGTGATTTAAATCCTTTAACCAAGTCATAGCTAATAGTGTGTTTTGTAACCTTTATTAGGGTTGGCTCCAAATAAAGCTCACTTTAGAAGAGTGAAAAGTTTTAACTAGTTGCATTGGTGGTTTTCCCAAATTGGGTTTCTATGTTAAATCTTGGTGTCTTATGTGTTCATGTTATTTTCTTATTGCTTTATCTTTCTATAACTAAGTTACTAGAAGGTTAATACACATTAATATATTAAATTTCTTTGTTGATCGAGTTACAATAAATATCTAGCTCTAACCGAGTTATGAGTTTCAAGGAAGTTTGTATTGACATCTAAGGGATTTGGAATTGTTTTAGTGGTAATTGATTCACCCCTCCCTTCTTAGTTACTCTTATATTTTCAACAATTGGTATCAAAGTTGTTGGTGCTTGTAGAAAAGGTTTCAAGGACCTAAGACAAAGATCAAGATGTCTTACAGAAGAGAGATTCCTAAGTTTAACAAATATAACTCCAAAGCATGGTAGGATCTCATGAAGTTGCATTTGGAAACTATTAGAGATGTGAGCCTAAAATTCCTAGAAAACTAGTATGTGTCACCTCTTGATCCTTTTACTGTGGATCAAATGGTAGAAAATAATAATCACAACACAATGATGATTGACATTTTTTCTACTCTTAATTATGTTAAATTTGATGAAGTCAAATATTGTCCTATTGCTCATGAAATATGGAATAGGATACAAAAGATCTATGGGGGAGATGACAATGTAAGGAGAGCCAAAGTAGAAAGCTTAAGAGATCAAATTGATTAGATGAGGATGAGAGAAGATGAAAACATTAAAAAAATATAGTGAGAGAATCAAAGCAAGTGTGAGTGCAATTAGAGCCTCAGGAGGAAAATTTTAAAATGAAATAGTATTTAGCAAGATATTAAGAACTCTTCTTCCTATTTACACAATTAGATCTTTAGCTATTTAAGAGATGAGATGTTATTCCAAAAATGATATAACTTTGGATGCACTAGTAGGAAGGTTAACAACTTTTTAGTTGGATAACTTTGATAACTATCTTCTTGGATCTTGCAACATAGAATCAACATTGAAAGAAAAACCAACCCTTGGTAGAAAAGGAGGAAGCTCAAAAGGAAAATAGTTTAACAACAAAGAATATGAAAAATCTAATTATGATCTTGTATCCATTGAAGCCCTACTTGCAAGGAAATTACCAAAACACAAAGGTAAATATAAAGGAAAAATTCCATTGATTTTTTTTTCTTGGGAAGAAGTTGGTCACATTGCTGCAAGGTGTCCAAACAAGGAAAGTAAAGATAACACAAAATATAGCAAGTTCAAATGCAAGAAATATTTTAAAATCTACAAAGACTACAAAGAAAAAGGTAAGAAATCTTGTTATATTGCAAAAGATTTTGACAGTGATAATGAAGATCAAATGGTATATAGTGCTATTAAAGATGAATTAGATGATGAGGATAATGAAAAGATGGTACCTATTTCACATGTAAGCAAGAATGACACATGCATTGTAGATAGTGGTTGTTCTCATCACATGACTATTGATAAAACTAAGTTTGAACATTTGGAGCACTATGATGGTGGAAGTATTAAATTTGGAAACTAAGAACCATGTTATGTGAAGGGAAAAGAATGTATTGCATTGACTAATGGAATTAGATGTGATTATGCCTACTAGGTTGAAGGACTAAGACATAATCTTCTAAGTTTGTTACAACTCAACAACATTGGATTCAAGGTAAAATTAATGAATGGTAAGGCCAAGCTTCTGGATGGAAAAGGAAACCTAGTTGAAATTGGCAATCAAACTAAAGGTAATTTGTTTTACCTAGACTACACTGAATCTACATTTTTGCTTACTAAATTTTAACCTAGAACTGTTAATGATGCATTCAAAAATGAAAGTTGGATAGAGGCAATGAATGAGGAGATTGAGAAAATTAATAGAAACAATACTTGGAATCTTATTCCTAGACCCAAGGATAAAAATGTAATTGGTACAAAGTGGGTATTTAGAAATAAATTGAATGAAAATGGTGAAGTATCAAGGAATAAGTCAAGGCTAGTGTGCAAAGAATATGCTCAAGAAGAAGGCATATACTATGGAGAAATATTTTCTCCTATTTCTAGACTTAAAGGAATTAGAACACTACTTGCATATGTTGCATTTAAATGATTCGAAGTGTGTCAAATAGATGTAAAATCAGCTTTCCTAAATGTAATTCTAGAAGAAGTGTACATTGATTAACCTAAAGGTTTCATTGACCAAACAAATGAGACATGGTATATAAGTTGCACAAAACTTTATATGGTTTGAAGCAAGCTCCTAGAGCATGGTATGAGAGACTTCATGGATATCTAGTAAAGATTGGTTTTCAAAGACCAATGATAACAATATTCTATATATTAAAGAGGGACCATTGAACAATATTTTGTTAGAAAAAATATTTGTGGATGACATCCTATTTATAAGTCACGGTGACTTATGGAAGTCATTCTCTGAAGAAATGAGGAAAGAGTTTGAAATGTCAATATTTGGAGAATAAAATTCTTTGTTGGTTTACAAGTTCATCAAATGAAGGATGGCATTTACATTACTTAGTCAAAATATGTCAAAGAGATATTTAAGACCTTTGGAATGAAAGATTCCAAAATAGTTGGAACACCTATTTCTACTAGACGTAGATTATCCAAAGATGATGACTAAAAAGAGGTAAATTAGACTACCTATAGATCTATGATTGGAAAATTTTAGTATGTTTTTCATACAAGACTTGATATTGCATTAGTAGTTGGTATAGTTGCAATATTTTCTACAAATCCAAGCGAAAATCATATGATGGCAATCAAAAGAATTATGAGATATCTAAAAGGTACTCAAGACTATGCTCTATGGTACAAGAAAGGAGGGAACTTCAAGCTAAAATCTAGATTAGGCTGGAAGCATTGATGATAGGAAGAGCACTAGTGAGGAGCATTATTTCTTGGAAAGAGGTTAGTATCTTGGACAAGTAAGAAGTGGAATTGTATCTCTTAGTGTACAGTAGAGGCAGAGTATATTGTTGTGGTAGTTAATTGCTCCAACATAATGTGGTCCAAGTAACTATTATCGAGAATGAAGGAAGAAATCAAGGATCTAGTGGTTGTCTATTGGGATAACATAAGTGCAATAAATATATCTAAAAATCTAGTGATGCACACCAAGACAAAACATATTGTAATCAAGTATCATTTTCTAAGAGAATTAGTTCAAAATAAAGAGGTAAGATTGGAATATGTTAACACAAAGAAGTAGTTTACCAATATATTTACCAAGCAATTACCTAAGGATGAATTTTTGTATCTAAGAGGAAAGTTAGGGGTCATTCCCCTATCTGATGCTCACTGGAGTACATATTAGTGATGCATCAATCAAACTTCATTACAAAACTACCAAGATGATGCAAAGAAGTCAGAGCTCATTACATATGAATCAACACATCATGTACATTGTAAAAGCATCATGTCAAGTATTTGGCATTTTATGTCAAAGAGGGAGAGAATCATGTCATATACTCATTGAGAGAGATTGGCATAACCACAGAAGAATTAGAGGTAATAATTTGCAAAACGAAAAACTTGATCTAATGGATTCTGAAGATAAGATGGCAGAGGGAGAATCTTAGAGGGAGTTCTCATGAATGGATAGAGAATCAAAATGAAACTAAGGATATTATAAAATCTTATAATTATTTGATTGCTTTAAGTTTTGTTTGCATAATGACATGTTGTGTTGCCATCAATGCCCTCGAGGAAGATTGTTGATAACAATTATTCAATTTTATATTGTCATTGATGTTACACAAATGTTATATTCTTATCAAGCACTACCAGTTGGAACTGAGTTTAGAAGACTCCAGTACTCACCAAGAAAAAGTTCAAAAGAAGAGAAGTTCAAGGATTCCTATGTAAACTGAGTTGGGTCAGTTACCAAAGGAGTTTAGTGTAAACTAATTTAGGTTGGTTACCAAGGAACTCAATGGTAACCAAGTGATGTACTTTTAAGTTTAATTTGACCTTCAGTAGAATAATTTTATTCATTAGTTGGTTTATGCAAGCTGACTCAATGGATGTTATTTTTTAATTTGTAATTATATTCAAGCTAACTTGACATTGGATTTCATATTATGAAAGGTCAAAATGTGGATTAAAGAGTGTGTAAGAAGAGAAGAAGATAAGATGTAAATAGAGAAGGATATTTGATTTAGAGAAGAGTATCCAAGGAGCTACAAAGAATCTTCTGATAAAGGAGGATCTAGAGGATAAGCTAGAACAATGATCTAAATCTAAAATGTAGTTGCTTGATAAATCAAGTCAATCAGTGTTACTCTAAAAATTGTAGTAGTGAAGAAATCTCTTAATAGAGTTGACTTAATAGTAATTTTGTAAATCCTCTAACTGGGTAGCATTAATAGTAATTTTATAAATCCTTCTTGTGTACAAGCACACTAGACACGCAAGAGATCCTTCTCATGCTAAGCAATCAGTAAGTTTTATATTTGCAATGAGCCTTCTATTTGTAACATAAGATAGAAGTGTGCTAAGAATACTCACAATGACCAATACATTCACTTTACAGAATGAGTATCAGTATATTATTGTACCATAGAGAATTTTCTCAAACAAACAAGGAGAAGAACCAAGCTCACCAAAGTGTCAATATAAAATGATTAGAGGTACACAAGGCCATCCAACATGAGATAGAGGCTCTCATAGGAGAAACCCATTTTATATGGATCCTTCAAATTATTGCAACTAAACCAATAAATAGAAATAAAAATAAAAATAAAAAAGATCATGCCCCTAGTCCTTTCTTCTCTAGTTGAATTCAGACATCTGGGAGTTGTTGGAAGGGGAATCACAAGGAATAAGAAAAATACACAAATAAAAGCTTAGCAATACTCAAAGAGTTTTAGTTTTCAATTCTAATTTTAGTGTTAGAGGATTGATGTAAAATGTTGAAGTTCAAAATGTTCATGAGAAATCTCTTCAATAGATGGACAATAGTAGACAGATGTGGTCAGGATAACTAGTGACTAATGTGACTAAGATCTTCTTTGAGAGAATATCATTAGTAGACTAAGAAACAATAGGAAAATAGTTTAGGATGTCTATTAACTGACATAAAAGAGACCCTCTAAGAACATAGGGTGTTTCTCCCTAGACTATGACCAGTTTCAATCCATGTAGGTTTGAGTAGAGTCTCAAAGATAACTGAGAGAGTGTATGCATGAGAAAAAGCAGAAAACTAAAGGAGAAAGCAAAGAACTCAAAGTAGGAAAGTGACTACACAAAAGCAAGAAGGTGCACTGCTAAATGGAGCATTTGAAACAAGAGAGGCACCTATTTACCAAGTTTTCACATTCCTGGTAGAGATTCTATATTTGCTACCATGATGCATGTTTGTCAAGTTTTCATCAATGGTACATTTTCTTCTCTTCCAATTTTTTTTGTTCTTTTCTCTTTTTCAATTTTTTTTGTATTATCAAGGTGCCTATTTCTAGGTTTTCACCAAGATAATAGATTTTTTTAAGGACTTTTTGCAATTTTTAGACTTCTTTCAGGACATTTAGCTATGTACAAAGAGCTTCAAAGAGTATTAGTTGTAGAACCTTTTAAAATGAAGGGTGTTGATCGGATATTTGATAAGTTCTCCTTAAATAGTTGAGAGTTGATAAGTGCCTAATCTGAATACTATAGTGATGATGTATGGACCAAGCCAATTTAGCTCAAACTTTCCCTTATGTACCCAATGTTGTTGATTCTTAGGGTTCTCCCTTAGAATGAGGTCACCCACTTAGAAGTCTCACAATTTAACTTTCTTATTGTAACTCTTGGACATTCTCTTTTGGTAAGCTTGTAGATAATCAAACACCACCTTTTGATGTTCATCCAATAGTTGTAGCTCTTATAGCCAAGATATTCTATAGTCATCATCATTAATGAGGCCCTTCAGAGAGACTCGTAGAGTAGGAATCTTAACCTCAATTGGAAGCAAAAAATATGCTCCATATACCAAAGCAAAGGGTGTTGCCCCTATAGGCATTCTTATACTTGTTCTATAAGTCCATAGAGCTAGATTAATTTGAATGTGTCAATCCATTCTAGATTTGTTAACTATGCGATGAAAGATTTTGAGAATAGCCTTATTGGATGCTTTTACTTATTTGTTACCCTAGGGTAGTAGATAGAAAATTAATGTTGTGTGATTTTGAACTTTGAACGCAGCTCTTTCATATCTTTATTTTTGAATTGCCCCTTGTTGTCAATGATAGTTGAGGATGGTACACCATACTTATAGATGATGTAATTGAAAATGAACATAGCTATAGTTTTTCCATTGGCCTTAGCAAGAGGTACTATCTCTACCCACTTTGTGAAGTAGTCTATAAATGTGATGACAAATTTGTGTCTAATTGAGGAGGAAGGGTGAAGCTAACCTACCAAATCAAAGACCTATTGCCAGAATAGCCAAAGTGTGATGAATGGAATTAGCTCCCTAGCTAGAGCATGAATCAAATTTCCATGGATTTGGCACTGCTTGCAAGACTTATCATAATTGATTGCTTCTTTCTCCATTTATAGCCAATAGTAACTAGCTCTAATAATTTTGTGAGCTAGTGTCAGGCTATTTGAGTGTGATCCACAAATAATATACCTTAGTTAACATGTATTTTGACTCTTTGGGTTATAGAAACCTATGTAGTTTACCATTGAGACCTCTAGTAAATTAGTTGTTAGCTATGATGACATACTATGAATCATTTTGGATAAGGTGGCATTTCTCATTCTGGGTAAGAGTATCAAAAATAATAAAGTCACCTAAGTAGGAGTATTTATGGTGGTAGCAAGATGAATCATGTCCTATGACACAACAACTCATTAAGGATTCAAGGGAATCATAAGAAGGGTCGGATAATGTCTCCACCAGGAACTCTTGTTGAAAGTCATTTTCTAGCATTCATAACATAGAAGCTAGTGTGTCCATTGCATCAGCTACCTTATTATTTGCTTGAGGAATCTTCTAAAAAGTAACATGTGCAAATTAATTCTTCATATCATCAACCATTCTTTTGTAAGGTATCAATTTTTCATCTTTTGTCTGATAAATGTCATTGACCTAGTTGATCACCAACTATGAATCCCCAAAGATGTTTAGTTTGTCTACCCTCCATTTAACAATTATCTTTATCCCATTAATCAAGGCTCATATTCAACAAAATTGATTGTACAAGGAAAAATAATCTTGTACACCTTGGGTAGAGAGTATTTTTGTGAGGTGATGAATAGTATTCTAGCACTAGATCCTTGTTGTCTGAATAATCTGTCAAAGAACATAACCCATATTTGGTGTGTCAATAGTAGGATAGACTTGTTAGGAAATTCAACACTAAATGGTCGATAACTTTGCAATGATGCTTCTACCAATTGATCAATGATCGCTTGCCCCTTGATGGCTTTTCATTCCGCATACTCAATGTCGAACTCACTCAGTATCATGAACCATTTCACTAGTCTTCCTGTCAGAGTAGCTTTGCTAAGAAAACACTTTAATGGATCAATTTTTGCAATTAGTCTTGTGGTGTGGGTGAGCATGTAGTATCTTAACTTCTAGGAAGTAGAAAAAAATTCCAAGTAGGCTTTCTCAATGATGTTATGGTTCATCTCATATGATTGTAGACACTTGAAATTGTTATAAACACTATATTAATTAATTTAATATTTCCCTTGACATTATAATTGATTATTCATTAATTAATTATATTTTTCATATTCTTCTACTTATTTAATTAAATAGGTTCACTTCCCTAATGTATTTAAATTTAATTTGAATACTTCCCCCTACTGTGTTAAATTTAATTAATGCTTAGTGCTTCATAAATCCCTTTTTAAATATATTCCAATTTATTGAATTTCCCTCCACTTTATTGAACTATATAATCTTATGATTAAATTAAATCCTATTTAATTTAATCCTAATCCCACATAAAACCTAGTCTACCACCCATCACTCTCATCCTTCTAAGCCTACCAACTAGTTAATTCCACTTTATTATCCTAAATATCATCCCAAGCACCTTTTAGTCCCCAAGTGTTTTCACACACATGTGTGAGCAACTCAAAATCCAAGAAAACCCCCCTTTCATTACTTTATCTATAAATCCTCTTACACTCTTCCACACTTGTCCCCTTTCCTTTCTCCAAGGTTGCTCACACATGTGTGAGCAAACCTTGAGCCATCTCTATCACCAAGAATGCTTATGTTAACCTTTTCATGGCTTGTCTCCTTAGCCCATGTGTCTCCCTTGTGGTACCTATGTTGATGCCACATAGATGCCACCTCCCTAATGCCTCTCTCAAGCATATAAATAGAGCCCTAGTCTCAAGCATTTCTCATCTCCTCCATTGCATTGTTCTCATGCTAGTTTAGTTTTAGAGCTTTTAGATATTTTTTTGCTTGAAGCTAACCTTTGGTAGTTGTTTGCATTCTAGTCTTAGATATTTCATTCTCATTCTAAATTTTCATTGTTAGTTTTATTACTTGCATCCATCTTCATATCCTTTGAATGCTTCCATAGCCATTGCTTGAAGGTATCTCCATTCATCTTAAGCATATTTTTACATCATTGATCATTCATCAAATCATGGGATTCATCCATCATTGTGTTTGAGGAGGCACATCCACATCCCTCATCTTGAGTACAGCAATAAGGCCTCTTGTGGGTGCCCTTGTTGAGCTACTTTGAGGTTGCATGAGAAATTTTCTTTTTGGTTTCACTAAGTTTTAAAACTCAAGCAAAATTAGTTGTATTTGAATCTTTGATATACATGTGCAACTAACTTTTCATGTTTATGTGTGCTCCTGATAGGTTAGGTTTTCTTGTATACAATGATACTAATGTTCAACAAATGTTGTAAATATCTTGCTCCTTATTATTGTGATATTCTTGAGCCAACAAGACACCTAGAGATTAGTATGTTGTAGAGATGTACAAAATGAGTGGCTTCTCATGAATGGGAGGTATTAGTATAGGTGGATTAGCAAGATACTACTTAATATGTGTTAATCTTTGATCATAGTCTACATTCAAGTTGTATTTCACAACCTTGTGTAAAGTTTTAGTGAAGTGTTGTGATTTATCTACTAATTGTGATATGAACCAATGAATAGACTGAAGTCTACCCTATATCCCTCTTATGTGACTAATGTTCTAAGGTGGAGGAGTTTTCATTATGGGTTGAACCTTTTTAGGATCCACCTCAATGATTATTACAGAAATAATGTACCCTAGTAATTTCCTGATATGATGCCAAAAGCACACTTCTTAGGATTCATTCTAAGACTAAATTTTTCCATGCTATCTAAGATGGTTTCCAAGTCTTATAGATGATTTCTTCCCTGCATGCTCTTAGCTAGAGAATCATCGACATAATCTTCCATTGTTTTGTGCATCATATCATGGAATGTTATGGTGAGTGCTCATTGATATGTTGTGCCAACATTATTTAAATCAAATGGCATTATGTTCAGCAAAAGTTCCACCATGCATAAGTGAAAGAAATCTTTTCTTGGTCTTCTAGAGCAATCTTGATTTGGTTATAGCCAAAGATATCATCCATAAGTGAGTATATTTCATATGTAGCTATCACGTCCACTATCATATCAATGTTAGATAGAAAAAAATCATCCTTAGGGTATGCTTTGTTGAGATCCTAGAAATCAGTGCAAACTTTAATAGATTTATCATGTTTTGAGACTAGAATTATATTTGATATCCATTCAATATAATCAATGGCTTGAATGAAACCAAATTTCAATAGTTTTTCCAATTCAACTTTGATAAGAAGTGCCACATGAGGGTGCATCTTTTGGAGTTTTTGTTTAATAGGTTTCACCGCTAGAAAAATAGACAAATGATGCATAATGAGATCAAAATCTAAATTTAGCATATCTAAGTATGTCCATGAAAAGTTGATCTTCTCTTCTCAAAAGAAAGCAATGAATTCTTATTTTTCCTTAGTAGATAATGATTGTGCAAGATGTATGATATGTAGACGTTCTTCAATACCAAAATTGACTAGTTGGGTTGGTTCTATCATAATTGGTGATAGTTCCTAAAGGGGACTTAGAAGTGCATCCAATATCCCATCCTTAGGCACCTCAAAGAGGTTTCACCTTCTAATACATCTTTTATTTATACTAATTTCAGCTTTGATACTACCACAAAATGGTTTTCACCATCAGAATGCCTATTATTTTTTCTTTTGATTATATGACTAGGATATTTGATGTCAACTTCAGTCATGTTGACACTACATTAACTAGTGGAAGACATTACAAGTTTGATAATGTGTAGGTAGAAAGCAAGAGCATAATAATTCTGGAGCATAGAGACTTCACTAGATGAAGTGTTTGAGTTCCTATCTATTAGCTCAGGATAAAGTGAGTGAAATAGACATGATGGGTTCAAGTACATTCACAACATAGTCATCAATTGCACAGACAAGTCAAGACCTAGGGAGATTTCATCTAGAAGTATGTTTGAACTCATCTAAGTCCTAATGACATCAACCAAAGACACGTCAACATTAGTAGGGTCAAAATCATTAGATCAAACCCTAGACTACTCTCCTACTTCAAGTTGGTTTTCATACATGTGAACTTTGTCTACATCCTTATCAAAAGCTACATCTGAGAGGGAATCAAAATAATACTCTAGAGAATCAATACTTCATGGAGTTAAATTGAAGTATTCCCCAAAAGTCATAGGTACCCATTCTCCACTTTCAGTATCATCTTGGTTTTGACTGATTCTTTTAACAATAAGAGCATGACTAGACTCACCCTATTCCATTTGTGTTAGGGTAGTATTAGTAGAATCTATGTCACTTTCAGTAGTACTGACACATGGTGTAGTTCATCAGGCTCTGCAAAGAGTGTAGCAAGATCTAGTGGAATAGGATAAGGAAAAGTATCCCCATTGTTGGAACTTTCCTCCTAATTATCAAACTCAATTTGATATTCATGTTCAGATGGACTATCAAACTCTGGCATAAATTTGTTGATTCCCATATGAAAGGGAACTTTCTTGAAGCCTAAACTTGTAGTCTCACAAGGCCATCTAGATGTATCTTTAATTGGATATATCAGTCCATTATTATTGCATCCTATAGGACCATTACCTTTGTAACCAAGTCATTTCATCAATTTGAGACATTGTCCATATTTTTCAAGTGTTATTTCACAAGATTGGACTGTGAGATCAGTTGAGACCTCTTCCTTATATAGCTAAGTAGAAATGGCTCTATTTTCATCTTTGTCTTCTAAAGGTATGGTGACCTATACAAAAGTGTCATCTTGTAATGCCTACCCCTAGCTAATTTTTCTAATTGTATTATTGGATTCTTTTAGGCCTATTTTACATTTATATTTATGATTAGTGGTACTTGGTTATTGAATTTGGTACAATGCATCACTTCCTGCCATTGTCTATCTAGTTAAGAATGTGTGTTTGTACATGCATGGATTTTATGTAGATTACAAGTACCAGGTATTGACTTCCTTGAATTGCCAAGATGAGTGTACCCTATCACAGTATTTCAATGGTATAAGTAGGGAGATAACTCTTGAGTCCAAATCCTAACCTAAGCCAATTGTCCTAGAAAATAGGACAAGTATCTGAGTTAGTTTCAACTTTCTGAATTCGTTAAGTGACATAAATTCATGATTTTAACCCTAGAGTTTATTTTGATATTTTATACTTTATGATGGATTTTCACATTTAGTCTTGTGGGTCTGTGATGGTTTTATGTTTTAATTAAATCAAATTAAAAGATAATTTAATGGAAATTTTATAAGGAAAAAATTATATTTAAAAGATTTTATTAAAGTCTAATTTAGGCGTATTTATATTTATTTAATTTAATAATTATTATTTAGGAGTTTTATTTTTAATAATAAACTCTAAATAATATTATTAGTTGAAATAATAAATATATTATTAAAATGTCTCATAATTAATTAAAGAGAGAAAGAAAATTATTTAATCAAGATATTTTAATTAATGGCACAAAGGTTGTGTATGAAATTAAAATATAATAATAGTTAAAGAGATCAACAAGTCTTCTCGTGTGATTGCAAAGTTGAAGCCCTAAATTTAGGGCAGAACTCTTTATCAGAGATCTAGAGCTCATTTTGCAAGAACTGGGGTTCTGGAGGAGCAATTTTTGAAGAAAAGGGTTTTCAAAAGGAACAAGGGTTTGGTTTGCAAGTTTTGAGCATCTGTCATTTTAGCATCAGATCTAGGTAGGATCTTATGGGATTCGTGCAATAATTTTATGTTCTTCAAATTTTTATCTTCTTTGTGTCTAATAATCTATTTTCAAAATGAATTTGGTTTTCAAACCCTTATATGCAAACTATAGTTCTTCGATTGAGAAAATCTATATATTATTTGTTAATTTGAAACCCTCATTTTGTAAAGTTTAAAATTTTGTATTTTGATTTGGGATGAGGTTTTGAAAAAGAATACTAGAAATTGGAATCAATAAATTTGACTATTTTAATTTCATTTCCCTACCAGATCTATGGTATCTTTTTTATTATATATATATATACACACACACACACACACACACACACACATAGTAATTGGTAATTACTATGTAATTACATTATTAAATATATAATAAAAGAAATTCAAAAAAAATTGAAACGACATATTATGGGAGGGGACATTTTGTTGTTTTATTTAATTTATAAAATTATATAAATTAGGTGGGCGGGGATCACCACCCCCCCCCCCCCACACCTACCTTTCTCCTCCCGGTGGTCTTTTCTTACCCGACAATGGTCTTTGATACTACTGTTGTGCAACATGTACTGTTGTTGTAGTAGCAGTCTGTCGCGGCAGCTTTACTGCCAACCATGTGAGCCTAAAACGCCCTTTTTATTATTATTATTTTAATAGTTTTTTAAAATTATTTATTGAATTTTAAATAATTTAATAAATATTTTTAATATATTAAATTTTAATTATTTAGTAAATATTAAATGTAATTTAATAATTATTATTAATTATTATTTTAATAGTTATTTTATTAATAATTTAATATGAGTTATTTTATTAATAAATAAAAACTATTATCTTTAATAATTTAATGGTTATTGATTTTAATTTTAAAAATATTTAATTGAAGTCTTTAATTAATTTATTATTAAAATGTAATTGTACAATAAAGTTTGATTTGTGAAGTTGGAAAATTTGGTTATATTGGATTTTTGTTTGATGGTACAATTTTTATATAAGAATAAATTATAATACTAAGGAAAGTTTTATAAATCGAAAAACCTTAGTCGTTATAATACTTTGAAATGAAAAATGAAAATTGAAACCCTAGTTTTGATCGAATCTTGTGCCTGAAAATCTTTAGTAAATATTAAACTTTAGGGTTTTAAAAACCTAATGAATTGAGAAAATTACTTTTATATGTATTATATGTGATGTGTGGTTTACTGATGTTGGGTGCAGGTTGACTTAGTGTTTAACCAATCAAGATGTTTACCAAAGGCTTGGAGGTTTTTTCTATGATGATATCATGGCTTATTTTGGTTTGATCTTTTATACCCAACCATGGTGATGTGTCGTGTGTGTTTTATGATGAGTTGATCAAATTTTGTGTTGTGCTTTCTAATTTCTTGTGTAGGACTGAGGTGGTTATTGTGATTAGTTTTTGGTGATGTCATATGATTTCATGAGTTGGTATATGTGTACTTGATTTTCGATCAGTCCTGTTAGGATGATAGTATTGGTGAAATATGTGATTTTGATTAGTGATGTTTCAGTACTTTCTAGTTTCTTGTTTAAGAACTGATGTGTGGTTTATGGATATATGAGACCTTCTACTTTTGTTGAGCTTAGGGTAGGTTATCTATATGATATGTGGGGAAGTGGCTTGCAATGGAGGCTGGAGCCCTAAAGAGATTGCCTGGGTAACCCATTGTAGGTTATTTTAATAAGTGATAACATTTCTTTGAATGGGTTGAAATAAATTAATAAGATAAGGTGCCACATCAAGTCACTAGGGGTCTGGAGACCTAAGGGGTTGCCAAGGTAAACTTAGAGTTGACTTGTTAGTATGCCTTGTTTGTACAAAAGGATACTGATGCTACATAGAGACACGAGGGGGATAGAGTCCATACTAGCTACCAAGGTAACCTTAGAGTTTGCTCATGCGATCACACTTGCCCACTTGCATAGTAGATTTCCTACCTATCTTTGTTGGCTCTAGGTTTAGTTTATTCTTATGTCTTGGTAACCATTGAGATAGTTTTCTTTTAGGTGATTCCTTGAACCTAGATGTTGGTTTTGACTTGTGTTTTGATATGTGTTTGGGATTTTAGTTAATCTCCTCAGTGCAATGGGAATGGGCCATTTAGGTTTCACGAGGTCGGGTTGTAGTGTATTTTTCTTATACCAAGATCTGATAGTTTGATGTTGTGGCTAGAGTTCCTTGTTTTATATTTCCTTTCATTATGTTCTTGTGTACTAGGATGGATGGTTATAACTATTGTATTGTATTTTATTTCATGGATCTTAAGAGATGATGTAATCTATTTTATGATGTATATTCTTTCAGCATTTCATACCATGTTACCTATATAGTGGATGATTGCGCATTCTCATTATTGCCAAGGGGACTTTGCCATAATTGTATATTATTTAAAAGGATTTATACTTATAGTTATTCTTTAATGTGGATGTTTTTTTGATAAGAAAAATAGGTTTTATAGGAATCATGAAACCCAGGAGTTAAAACACATCGTAAGGCTAATAATAAGAAACAAGAGCGCAGCCAGTAAAAGAAGGCTAGTTCAACAAAAAGACAAAAAACCAAGGTTGATAATAAGAAAATAAAGCCTAGCCAGAGAATGAAGGTCATCCTAAAGGCTAGTATATTAGACTAACAAACCTACTAGACAAAAATAACTATAATTATCATTCATTCAAAAAGATAGGAAAAGAAAAACCATTGTTAATCCTCTATCATTCTCTCTAGCTCCTACATTGTTTCCACTGCTTCATAGGCTTTTTTAATCTCCTCAGCCACCTAGTCCTACTTCTTCTGACTATCCCACTCCATACTACTAAATGCAATGTTAGTAGTCACTTCCTCTTCCATCCTAGCTCTTTCTCTATCCTTCTCCTCACTTTCATCCAGAAGACCCCTTATTTTCAGCATTCCAGTATTATCATTGATATAGGTCAAAATGGTAAGCATCTAATTTGCCAGATTATGGTTGTAATTTTCCAAATTATGGATTCTCTTCTCAGCCAAACTAAGATGACCCCCTAGTCATTGTAATTCCCACAATCTGGTGTCTTCCTTCTCTATTCTAGCTGGTTTATTTTTTCTCTGAACTCCACCAACTCATGTTACAGCCATTTGATCAACCTAAAATTGTCAATCATGTTGTTCCTAGCATTATTAAGAAAATTCGTGCTAGTCTCCCTAGCACTATCCATTATGGCTACCATTGCTCGATCAATGAGATCCTCTAACTGGAGCTAACCCTATTTTTCTTCTAAAATTTGTGGGTTCATTGCTTCTCTTGTTATACTCATTTTAGAAGTTCTTACATTAAAGTTTCTCTAGGACATGCACCTATCTTTAATGACCACCTCACCTCCCTCACCATTTTTCTTCTCCATGTATAGATCCTAAGGATGAATGGGGAAAGAGGAATAGTAGGAAGCTCCATCTAGAATCCACAATCCCCTCAACATCCTTCTCTTTTGACCTCCTCTATTTCTTAGCCACTAGCTCCACTGATTTAGTTTCTGCCTCCTCTTCACCCCCTTCATCAATTTTCATATCATCCCCTTCCTCATTATACTCTTCCTCTACCTGTCTAGATGATTTTGACCAATGGCCTCTAGGGCTCTTCCTACTTGGGGTTTTTACTGATGAAGGAAACTTATTTTTAGAATCCTTGGCCTTTTTCACATGTGTAATGTTCTCTTCACCTTCCAAACTAATACTTTGGACATCCTCTGAATTAGATGAGAAACTAGAGCTTCCCATATCTACAAAAGCATCTACACCCTACAAGGGGATTTTTCTTGTGGTCTAGGCCTTGAAATGCTCATAGATTAGAAGCAATAACCCCTCGTGTAGGGCCAGATTCACTAAGGGTTTCTTCTTATGCCTAGAAATACTCATACACATTGAAGTATATAAATAGAAAGGGAACAAAATCTTGACACCATAGCGAAAGTGATTGAGTAAAACAAAGTGATGTGTTCTTATTCTATCGAATCTAGTGTCCAAAGAAATATACTCTATAATGGCTCGTAAAACATACCTCCATAGCTTCTTGATGGAATCCATTTCATAGTAGGTTTCACACTTTACTAGTTCATTCCTCTCCTCTGTATTCTTCACAAATTCCTTCATAGCATTCGTCAAAATCTTCTTGTCCCTAAAAAACTTCATCCCCTCTACCAATATTTTAGTTACCAAAGAAATCATCTCCTCTATGACCTGAAACAAAACCCCATTCACTTTCACCCTTCCATCCTTCTATGAATCCACCATACTATTAGTGACCACAAGATCAAAACCATGAAGTTTTGAAATGTAGTTGGCTATACCACCCTTCTCTAGCTTATCCCAGACTTTCCTCCTATGCTTCCATTTTTCAGATTCACCAACAACTTCCTTCCTTATTCTTTCCCCCACCATCTCTGAGTTCTCAACACTCACAATTCTCATAAACCCTAACTTTTGATAACCCTTCTCCAACCTTTGGAATCCTTGATGGCCACTTTTGTCAAAATTGCCAAAATATCTATCTTTACCCCCAAAATGGTAAGGGAAGAGAGAGAAATTGACCCAAGAAACATGTCAAGGTGACACCAATAACCTCATCAGATTGCATTTTCTATAAATGCCATTATTATAATTACTTAAACCCCAATTCTCATTAAATACCATTATGATATTTAGATATCCATCGTACCACCCTAGATTTTGTCTAGTTCAATTAGGCTTTTTGCCTCTTCCAGAATATTTCTACCAGAATTCCAAGTCATCCCCTTTTCTTGCTTGACTGCTTTGTTGGCAAACCAGTCTACCACAAAATTTTCCTCCCTGTATTCATGGGTGAAATTGACACTTTCAAAATTATCAAGAAGGGAACAGGTCTTATCAATAATATTTGCAATTGACCATGATGGTTGAGTGATCTCTTTAATACACCTTATAGTGTTATATGAATCCCCCTCCGACCACATAATGTTTTAACTCCCATGTCCAAAGCTAATTTCACCATATGGCATGTTGCACTAGCTTCTGCATAATGGTTTGTCTGATATCCCAATGGATGAGAAAAAGCCACCATCCCTCCACCATAGCTATCTCTACTAATACCTCCACAACTCAAAAGTCTAGGGTTCCCTTTGGCTGCACCTTAAAAATTAGCTTTATGCCATCCCTCTGGAGGGAGTAGCCATTTCACCTCCTATCTTTTAGCCCTCCTATCCTTGTCTTTCTCCTTCTTACCACCACTTTCAAAATCTCCCCCCTTTCTTACTTGATAATTTTCCTTCATGCCTCTATATATCTTGTCAGTCAAAATGAAAGCAAGTTCCTCTCTTTCTCTAAAGATTCAATTGTTTCTTTCCTTCCATATTCCCCAACAATGAGACAAAGTCTAGGTACTTAAATCCTGCAAATCAATTCCTTTAAACATACTATTCCATTGGCAAAATAAATCTAGTACATTGGTTGGCTTACACCAACTTACCCCCAAGATTCTTAGTTAAACTATCCCAAACCTCCCTAGAATAAGAACAATGGATAAACAAATGATTTGTCATTTCCATCTAATTTTTACATAGAATACATCTATTAGGCATATAATGTCCCCGTTTAATTAAATTATCCTGGGTAAGGACTTTTTCTTGTAAAGTTAGCTAGAAAATGATATTTATCTTTGGGGTAAGACCAGGTATCCAGGCTTTAGCCTAGGGAGGCTTCTCATTCAATCTCCAAAGGCAGTTATATCCCAATGCAACCAAGTAACATCTATTTGGGTTGTCTCCCCAAAAAACCTCATCCCTCTTGTTATTAAGAATCAAAGAGTTTAGCATTATCATAACCAGCTTGAGGTCATCTAAAATGAGAGACAGATCTCTCCAACCCTAGTAAGTTCTATAATCTGAAACTTTCAAACCAAATTGCCTAATATAAACATTTGACTAGTTTTCAAATATAGGATTAATAATAAGGGGGCCTTGAATCAACCAATTATCATGCTAGAATAGAATTTCGTCACCATTACCCACTTTCCACTTAATCTTAGCTTTAGCCAAATCCCTTGCCTTAAGGATTCAATTCCAAATGACCGATCCATTTGGGATATCTTCATTATTTAGCAGGAACTAAATAGAAGGCCTTCTAATATACTTATTAACAAAAATATCTCTCCATTCCCCTATGCCACTAAAAATGCACCATATCTATTTAGTTAGAGGAGCCTATTAAGATGATTTAATTTCCTAATACTTAGGCCCCCATAGCACTTTGGAAGATAGACATTATCCCAGGCCACAAGGAGATATCTATTCTAACCCTTTAGGCCAAACCAAAGAATATCTCTCTAGATCTTTTTCATTTTTTCAGCAAACTCTACTAGTATCTTAAAAGACTCGGGGCATACATCGGGAGATTTTGAAGAGTGGATTTTACCAAAAGACATTTGCCTACTTGAGTAAGAGAAGCCCCTTTCCACCCCACCAAATTCTTCCTGAACCTATCAAGAATCCCATTCCAAAAGGAATTAGGGGGCTTTGAACCCATAAGGAGACCAAGATAAGTAGGAGGGAGTTTTCCCACTCCACAACCAAGAATTCTCGCTATTTTCCTTTGTCTATCCTCTAGAGTATTAATAAAGAAGACAAATCTTTTCTCCTAATTAATAAGCTGTCTTGATCCTCTCATATACAAATCTAGAATTTCCTTCATCACTTTAGCCTCCTTAATAGAAGCCTCCCCTCCCATAATAGTATCACCCAAAAATTGTTGATGGGAAAAAGAACCACTCCTCAAAGATGGTTTGATCCCTTTAAGTCTCCCTTCTTTTTTTCCCTCTCAATCAACCTTCCAATACATTCAACCATGATAATTAAAAAAATAGGAGAAATAGGATCCCCCTGTCTTAACCCTCTCAAAGGTTTAAAAAAATCTAAGGGAGCCCCATTTACCAAGATTGCAAGGGAGGAAGTAGAAATAAGCTTACAAACTTTCTAATCAAATCCAAAAGCATGAAGCACCAAACCTAGGAAAGTCCAATCCACCCAATCATAGGCTTTGGAAAGATCTAGCTTAAGAAGCATACCTTCTCTTTTTCCTACCTCCATAGAATAAATCACTTCATGAACCATCATGATAGAATCCAATATCTGCCTTCCAAGGATAATGCCCATTTGTTGCTGCGATATAATCAAAGGGAGAATTTTGAGGATTCTTGAGGTTAACACCTTTGAGATAATCTTGTAAAAAGAGTTACAAATACTAATAAGTCAAAATTTATCCAAAGAATCTACCCCAGGGAGTTTAGGGATGAGGACCAAGAAAGTAGAATTGATCTCCTTAAGAATGC
Source organism: Cupressus sempervirens (assembly GCA_028749045.1). NCBI lineage: Eukaryota > Viridiplantae > Streptophyta > Pinopsida > Cupressales > Cupressaceae > Cupressus > Cupressus sempervirens. Next base: position 554,484,018 of record CM053789.1, on the reverse strand, counting down.
TTCTTACTCCAAAAAATTCCTGGATAGCCTTCACCACATCTTCCATAACCACCTCCAAATAAATTTGAAAAAAGAAAGTTGGAAAACCATTAGGTCTAGGGGATTTGTCAGCAAGAAAAGAGAACAAAGCTTCTTTTACTTCCTATGCTTTTGGGATCACCCTCAACATCTTGTTATGATGAGGTTGAATAATTTATGGGAGACAAGAGATGATTTCATTCTGGTCCACCTTTGATAACAAAGGATCTCAAGATATAAGAGATGAGAAATAAGAAATAGCCTCAGCAACAGCATCATTCTCCTATCAAAAGGTCCTACCCCTTTTTTAAGCTTGATATTCTATTATTATCTCTTTGCTTTAGAGTAGAGATATGAAAAACTATGTTCTGATCACCCTCTTTAAGCCAATTGATTTTAGATCTTTTCTTCCAAAACTTCTCCTCTTTGCTGATGATATTATGTAAATCAATTAGAATGGATATCTTAGCATTCCTATTCAAATAATTATACCCATCTTGTTGAATGGTGTCCTAGATAGAAATGAGCTTAACAAACAACTTCTCTTTGTCCTGAAAAATATGGCCAAAGTCAATCTTATTCCATACTTTAATAATTCGCTTCACATTACTCAACTTCTTGGAAACTCTAAACATAGCTATTCCTTCCACTTCCATTCCCCACCAATAGGTTATCCTATGCAATAAATTTGGATGGGAGGTCCACATCTTTTCAAACCGAAAAGGGAATTTCCTCCTAGGTTCAAGAGAGACAACAAAGAGTGATATAGGGGAGTGATCTGAACCAACTCTTGGGAGCAGGGACAACCTACAAGAGAAAGAATTCAGAAAGTCTAGAGAAATAAGAGCTCTATCCAACTAAACCTAGATACAATCACTTCCAACTCTTTTGTTGGACCAAGTATATGATCCTCTTGACAGATCCACATCCAACAAAGCTAAGGTTATTAATGAAATTGGAGAGGTCCATCTTGCTTTCCCAGTCTAAAGCCAAACCTCCCAATTTTTCCTCATCCATAGGAGGAGTATTGAAGTCTCCCATAATAATACCTTTATTCAAATTACTGGTCTAGACCATATCACAAATCTTAATCCAATAATTATTCCTTTCCCTTTTAGAGTTAGGAGCATAGACATTCAAAAAGAACCAATTTTCATTGGAATGCAAATGAAGCACTTTACAAAAGAGAATATTACCATCATTATACAAAGTAGAAATTTTGAACTATTCAATATTAAAAAGAGTAAGAAAACCTCCCAACACACCTTCATAGTCCACTTCCTCACCTACCATATTGCTACTAAAGGATAACTTCCCCAAATTCTCCTTCTTCATTTTTGTCTCTTGAATCATCAAAATATCAAGTCTTTGATCTCTAATCATATTCCTAAGAATTTCCTACTTATGGACCCCATTGAGGCACCTTATATTCCAAGAAATTATCTTCATTTCAAATTAGAAGTACATTCCAAAATAGTTCTTTGGCTCCCATCCGCCAAACTCCTTCTAGCCTCATCTTGAATGACTTAATTACTAGTCCTCCTTCCTAATGACCTTGGCCTCCCTCCCACATCTAGTCTACCATGACTCCTAGTCTATGCTGGAGAAGCTAAGGAGGGCTCCTAGCTCTATTTCTTTTTGGGTTTTCCTAAGTTATTCTTCAAACAATCATTAGCCCTTGCCATCTTAACTGGAGATAAGAAAATGTCCTTCTCAAATCTCTCTTCCAAATTGCAAGAAACTAAGTTTTCCTTACTAGAAGAAGGAGGACCTCCCTCTACTGCCTCTCCCTCTACTATCTCTTGGATCTCCTTTTCAAAAAACCCTTCAATGCTCAACACTTGCTCCCCCTTACTCTTCAAAAGACTATCATTCTTTGTCCTATTCTCCAATATAGCCACCTTATCTAGATAATCCACCTTCGTGACTCTAGGGATACCAGGGTGTAAGGCAAGATCAACCAGATTTCTAGGTCTAGGCAAAACCTTATCCTCTACCTTGTCTTCTACTCTAACAGGGTCTACCCCTATAAAGACAAAATCTACCACCTCAGAAATCTTTGATCCAAGCATGACATTTTCCACTACCTCAAAAACCTTTGGGTCATTCTAGATTGATTAGATTTCTCCTCTAGAAGGAGCCACTAAGACCTCTAAATCTACCACCTCATAAATCTTTGGTCCTGACATGACCTTTTCCACTATCTCATCAGCCTTTGGGTCATTCTAGACTGCTTGTATTTCTCCTTTGGAAGGAGCCACTGGGACCTCCTCTAGAATCTCCTAGGGCTTCTAGCCTTCCTTTCTATCCTTTATTTTCCAAATCTTGTTCTTCTTACCAGATTTAGAAAGAGTAGGAATACTTTTCTTTCCAACTTTAGCCTTTGGACATTGATTCACCTTATGCCCAAATTTCAAGCAATGAAAATAGGAAAAAGGAACACTTTCATAATCCAACTTCTAAATATGTGTCCCAAGTTTTTAGTGACAGCTCACTACTTCTGGCGTATCAGCCCCTTCCCTCACTCCAATATAGATCCTTGCATATGTTTTTGATTAGGTAAAACAGGTTTTACAGGGATCCTGAAACCCAAAGTTTTACTGCAAAAAGAGCAAGATGAATCAGACTAAACAAACAAAAAATTGCCACAAAAGGCTGGAGACAAAAGAAGGCCCAGAGTGAAAGTACAAAGGCCAGAGATAGAAAAGAAAAGCTAGCCAAATAAGCTAGTGTCCATCCTTGTCCATTGCCTGCAGGGTTTCTGCAGTGTCATTGTCCTTCTGACTAGCCGCGCCCTCCTGAATCCTAGTAGGAGTGTTCATCTAGTTCCCTCGATTCACCTGGTTAATGGCCTCTTTCTGAAATTCAACCCGGTTGAAACCTTGCTCTTTGTTCTGCTCTGCATCCCTTTCAAGGCTAGTTGTAGTCAGATAGTCCCCCAGATTGACAATATTCTCATTCAAGGTGTAAAGGGTTTCCACTATCTGTTTGGTGATAATCTGGTGGACAGAATCCAACCTTTGGACCTTCTACTCAAAATGGGTGAGTCTGTTATCCTAATGGTCACTGTAGACCTGGCCTCTATCTTTCTCCTAGCTCCCCACCTGGTCTTTTCTTCCTCTGGCTTCCTGGTCCTTATCAGAATCCTGGTTGTTGGGCTAGTTGCTCCTGTCCTTTAGAGCCTCAATTTCTTGAAAAAGCCACTTGATGGAACAAAAGTTGTCAATTAGACTGTTCTTTACATTGTTCAGGAAGTTGAAGCCAGTTTCTCGCACATTGTCAGAGATGACCAAAAGAGCCAGGTCAATGAGCTCATCATAGTGGGTACTTTTGTCAAGGTCCTCCAACACCTGGATTTTAGCAAGTTCTCTAACAATACCCAAACTGACCTTGTCCCCATAGAAGTTCCTCCAGTCCCTCCTCTTGTTATTTCTGATTACCTCCCCCCCTTTTTCAACCATGATTTCAATCATCTCCTTTGGGAGCAAAATGGGAACCTCCTGAGGTGAATTGGGCAGGGTGGGGCTAGGGGGCACATCAACAGGGTTGCTGGGATGATCCTAGGGTAGGGCCTAGTTCACTTTTCTTTTCTTGGGGTCCATAGGGGTCACCACCTCCTTGTCATTTTCTCTCCCCTTATCTATGCATAGATCCTTTCATATGTTATTCTCTTTCTTGAGGCCATAATTGGGTCTATAGATAATAGCTCTCCAAAGGAATTTTCCACACCCACAAAGACATCCTCATTCCTAAACTCTAGTGGCAATTTTGTAAATCTAACCCAAATAGGTGCTTTTACAAAAAATGAATCATTCAAATCCAGCTTTGAAGACCACTTCTGGAGCACCAGGGTTGAGTGACCTATACTCCAAGGCCTATCACATAGGATGTTTGACAAGTCCTCATTACAAGAGAAATCAAAAGTTAGGAAGCCTTTCGCCATTGCCATAATAATGGCATGTCTGTTAAGGTTCCATTTCTTTTAAGTGAAGGATCTTTCAATATCTATGCTTGGCCTTGGCCCAATAAATTTTCCGACTAGCGTTGAATCTATTGAAGAAATGCTATGATCTATCAACTCATCTGGACTAGTAATTGCACAAGAACCCTTATCCAAGCAAGAAAGAATTTTTACTGGTGGAAAGCAAGACTTACTAGTAGGCTTAACCCCAAAAAGAGAAGACCATTTTGTGGGAAATACCCCATACCAATCTGCCTTGGGTGATGGAAGAGGCTTGTCCAGAGCTCTATTCTTGTCACGTGGTTCCCCATCTTCATTCTTTGTCACATCTCTATAATCTACTATCCCCTAACACTTCATAAACCCCTCCTACATTCTAGGCTTTTGATTTCCTCCTCATTGAGGAATCCCACCCAATATAGAATTCAAATTTTGAAAAGGCATACTTCCCTATCCTCTTCCCTATCCACTCCCACTCGCCATTTTTCCCTCATGTCTAAGTTATTGTTGATGTGGATATGTTATATATTGGTTTCAGTTTTAATTAAACTTAAATGTGATTCAACATCATAGGACCCTTAAGAATTGTAATCTATTTTATGGTATGTGTTTATGTGTATGTTAGTGCTTCTACTATATTATATTTGTTTTTGTTAAGTTATTATCTTTCAAAAAAATGTTTGGCAAACTTAGTGAAAATTTAGGTTAATTCATTTTAGGTTCCCTAGCAGGGTGTTACACATCAAAGATAGTCTTAGGTGATACAATAGATGGTCTCTTCATTTCATATGGTCTCCTCTAATGATAGGGAGATACAAGAAGAGATGTTAGAGACAAAATAGGTTCAATTTGATATGTGCCCATGTTATTTTCTTTTAGTTTAAGATTCTTCTCCATTTCTTTCATCTTGTAACATTATTATCAGAAGACTCTCTATTGGTCAGAACAAAACTATCAGCTAATTTGAGCATGTTATAATTGTAGCTTGTGTTGGTAGGTATGGTTACCTCTGCTCCTTAGAATGGGAACTTTATGCATTGATGATATGTTGAAGCTACTATTTGCATCTCATGAATCCAAGGCCTTCCTAATAGTATGTTATATACTAGAGAAATATCAAGGACCTGATAGATGGCATCTCATTCTATAGATCCTCCTCTAATAGGCAACACAACACCTTTGGGTTTTTGTTCTACCCATCATATGCCTTGATGGTAATCTTTCTATGAGAATCAATAGATTCCTCATCATAGCCCATTTGTGTAAGGAAACTAGTAGAATAGATGTTAAGACTAGCACCACTGTCTATAAGCACACAACGAACACATTTCTGATGGATCATGAATTTGATATGCAGTAGTTGATTGTAAGGATGACTCAAATAATTATTGTCTCTTCAAAGAAGGACAACTAATGAGGTGAATTCAAGTGACATTTCATGGGTTGAGACCAATCAAGATCAAGATCCTTAGGTATGCTCACCTTAGCAAGAGCTTTGTCAAGAATCTTCCTATGAGAAAATAAGTTTTTAATCAATTCAAAAATGGTTATCTAAGCATTAGTATGTTGCACTTGTTCAAGTATGCTATAGTTTACAGTATTAGAAGATGTTGCAAGTTTTGTGTTCTTACCAATTGGACCAATAGTAGTCTTTTCTTTGTATTGTTCAGTCTCAGGAGTAGAAGGTGTGGGGCCTTTGAGCACTATCTTAGTATGGGATCATGTGATGGTATTAGCACATAATTATGATTATTCTTGATCAAATTTGAGAGATGTGGCACCTCTTAGAATGAATAGAATCTTTGGTATTGTATAGTTACTTTTCCCTTTGATTGTGATTATATCACAATATTTAGAGTCTAAAGGTTCAACCATATTAATTATGTTGTCATCATTGGTATATGTGTAATTGACCTTGTTTTTTTTTTTTGGTATAGAAGTTTCTCCCTTTTCATATGGAGGAAGTAGTTCTTTGAAAGCTTTATGATCTAATTTTTTGTTATATCCTCCCATAACTATGTCACCATCATCAATGAGGTATTGGATCTTATGTCTTAGATTAATGCAATTGTTGGTTTTGTGACCTTTGTTTTGATGATATTCACAATATGCATTTTTATTCCACCACTTAGGTTTTAGTTGTGGATCATATGGATGAGAATTGTCTAGAGGAGTGAGAATCTGATTTTGAAGAAGTCTTGTAGACCACTTCAAGATGGTCACCTAGAGGTGTGTATTTGTGTTTGGGTCTAGAATCCCAAGATGTGTATTTAGCATTATTTCTAGATTTTTTTTGCCTATAGTGGCCTTCTCTATGGCTTTGGTTGTGTGTATATAGTATATGATATTAAAATTTGCCTTAAGAATCTTAGGAGTGATATTGTCCACCACTCCATCATGTACTACATCTTAGTTTTTGTTAATGTATTTGGTATTATCTTTGCTAGAGTTGGACCAATGTATATTGTCCTTTTGGAGGGTTAACTTGCCTTTACTAACCATGAATTACTCTATGAAGATACCTTGTGTGATCATATCTTCAAAGGTATGTGGCCCTTGAAGTTGTAGTTTGTATCCAAAATCAAGTAAGAGGTTATCCATGAATATATCAAGTTTCTCAGTTTCAAACATCTTGTGTGAGTACTTGGTGTATAGTTGTCTTCACCTTTAGAGAAATGTTAAGAAAGGTTCTCCAACTCTCTATTTGAGGTTACAAAGATCTCTTATATTAACCAAATGTTGGATGTTATACAAGTGTTTTTGTATGAAAATGTTGGAAATCTCATCAAAAGTTTTGATCCCAATAGGTAATTGTGAGAACCACTCCATAGCTTAACCACCAACACTATGTGGGAACAAGTGTATTAGGTATGTTTGATCATGTATAAACTCCATGGACATGGCAAAAAACTCCCTCAAGCGATCTTGGGGGTTATAAGTACCTATGTACTTTTCATGTTGAGGTAGCTCAACTCCTCTAGGAAAAGGAGGAATGTACAAATCCTTGTCAAAAAGAAATGGACAAATAGCATCTAGTGTCTATTGCTTAGCAGGTTTGTCTTTTTATTTCATCATTTGCATCAATTTCTCTTCCATGGCTTGGAGTTGTTTTTGTAGTTTAGAGGTTTCAAAATCTTCCTCTTTGATGACAATAGTTTCAACATTGTAGTCTAGGGGCATCTTAATCCTTCTTGAGCTAGTTTGAGGAAATATTTCTCTCTCTTCATTGAGTAAGATTTCCATCATCTTTTGGAAGCTTTTGTCGTTGCAACAATATTCTATGTCTTCTAGGGATATTTATGTTGGCAATATGGCTAAGTAAGAGAAGTTGGATTTTTCATTTATGGAAACACATATCTCAAGATGAGAAGGCATAATGTACAGATAAAGATCTCTCAGTCAGATTTAGAAAATTGTCCAAGTATTAGATAGTGTAAATAGTTGTACAGGAATAGTTTTGGTAATCTGCAATCTACAAAGATATTGGGCATGTGCATAGTTAAGGATAGGTAGTACAGAGTGTCTTGATGATGTGGCCAAGTGTCTAGTAGTGTATAGATAGTAAAACATTAGATATATTAGTTTTATCAGTAAAGGCAATGAACAGAGCATAACAGAGCATAGGAGGAAAAGGTAAATTAAAGGTTAAGGATTTATTTTGGGTACAAAATAATTACTTTTATTAGGGATGGCATCGTATATGTTAACCCTAAGAGGGAAAGATTTTATTTATTTATTATGCCAAGCATGTGAAAGCTTGAAGGCCAATAAGACAAAGTTTTGTAAAATTTAAGATATAAAGGAAGATTATAATTGTGAGGTCACAAACTATGTATGTGATATGCAAACTTATGTGAAGGCTATGTGATGCAAATTCTAATGTATGATTAGAGATATGTGAAGTAAAATAGACAACAATAAAGAGGTTTTTGTATCTATCTATGTTGTATAAAGGCACTACATTGTATAATTGCATGTTTGGGCAGTGGGCTCGTCTTGCATACATTTGTATTTGTATTACCAACTCCTAATAGGGTTGAGGATTTTAACAGGGCCTAGTCCTCTAACAAGGACTGAGACACTATATGTATTTCGTAGAATTTTAATAGGGCCAACATCCTTAATATGATTCTTTTGTTTAGTGGATCATTTTGTGGGTACCATCCCCACCAATTTTTTCCCTTGGTTAGGGTTTCCCTAGTTAAAAAAATATGGTGTTATGAGTTCTCTTTGTGTATGGATTTATTTATTGTTTAGCATTGTTGGTTTAATTTCATATGCATGTTATAAAGTTATTAACATTATTTAGTTGTGGGAAAAAGTTTGTAGAATATTGATTCACCCACCCCCCTCCCCTCTTATTATTATCTATATCTAACAATTGGTATTAGAGCCTAGTTACTCAGAAGAGGCTTAATAGATTGAATATGATCCCTATAAATATGGAATAGTTAAAGAGGAATCTTAAAGAATCCCTTGAGCAGATTGATCTTCTTACTAAAGAAAGAGACAACCTAAAAGAAAGGTAAGAAGATGCAAAAGACTACATTGGGAAAGTGAAAGATAAGATTGATCTTTTCAAATCTAGAAAAGAACCTAGAGAGTAGACAAATGATAGTGATGGAGTAGCAACCCTAAAGAAAGAAAATGATATTTTGAAACATGAGTTGAAGATTGTTGAATTAAATTTGAGCTTAAAGAAGGATAATAGCAAAAGTAAAATAGATTTTAAATCTAAAAAATGCAGATCTAAGATCTCATCTTACAAAAGTGACATCTAAACTAGATTCTATCAAAATAGAGCATGCACAAATCAAGAAGTACAATATAATTGTGAAAGGAAAATTAACCCAGGCTAAGAAACAAATTAGAGAAGTTATATTCCAATTGTGAGAAAATTGATGAACAACTAGTCTATCAGATATCTTCTTATGATAAGACAGTTCTTGGATATCTTATTGGAGAAAAATCAGCAAAGAAAATTGAAGCTAGAAAAAAACTAGATCCAATTGTTGAAACACCTAAACCTAAGAAGAATGATCAAAATAAAATTCAGTCAAGAAAATTTGAAGAAGTTTCTAAAGAAGTTGAGCAAGTAAGCCAACCTGATAAATGTGATGAACCCAAACAAATAGAGCAAGTTGAACCACCTAAAGAAGTAAGATGTGAATTCAAAGGTAGATGCTTTATATGTAATGAAGTTGGTCATATGAAAAGAGATTTTACAACTAAGTCTTTCAAACCTATTACTAATTTCTATTATTATAATTGTCATGGTTTTGGTCACAAATCAATAGATTGTAGGAAACCTAAGTTTGATAGTAATAATGGCAATAGTAGAATGTTTAGGGATACTAAACCTGCAAGTAATGAAAGAAGGAGATCTTAAAGCAGATCTAATGAAGGAGAAAGAGCTAATGGAACTAGGAGAAATATTATTTGTTACAAGTATAACAACTTTGGACACATTGCAAGGAATTGTAGAGCACCTATCAATAGAATGGATCTAATCAGAGAAGGAGCACATGTGTATGTCAATTATGTAATAACTTTTGACACATTAAAAGATTTTGTAAAATAGATATGTAGAACATCAATAGGAACCCAAACTTCAGAAGGAACAACAACCAAAATGACAGAAGGAATGATAGTTGCAATAATAATTAGAAAGAAGCACTCAAAGAGCATGTTGAAGAATTTAAGGAAGTATTTGTGAAGGAAAATGATCAATCAAGTTCACTTGTGGTATTAGAAGAACAATATTTTGATGCACTTGATGAGATATTGAATAGTTATTATGTGTAATTCATCCTATTTGAATTAAGCACTTTTCCATTGAAGACAAAGTACTAAAAAGATATAATAGAGGTTAGAGATCAAGTTAGAAGTTGGTAGAAGGATCAATAGATCATAAGGAAGCTTTGGTCAAGAGCATAAGGTCATTTAGAGGTCGTACGAATAAAAACAAGTTTAGTGGTTAACAAATAGCATCTTTTACAAGTTGAGTAGTTGCACAATCAATGCAAAGTTCAATTTGAAAGGATTAAAGGATGTGAAAAATATTGTGAGTACCATTCAATCATGTGAAGAGTTAAGAATAAATTGAGAGTGCTTCGATAGTGAGTTAAGGGAAAATTTGAATCATTTACAAGTGTGAAGTAAGAAAGCCCCAGTCGCATGAGTGTTGTGTATTTTATAGAATTTTTCAATAATGTTTTCATAATCTTTGACTTAGTTAAGATGGAAAATCCTACTATAAGTGATGTTAGTGAGAGACTGTGATACAAGTTCAAGGTACACCCATTTGTTTCTTTCGAAGATGATCCTTTGGGAGCATTTTCACAAGTTCTACTAAATGTATTGCACATAAAGGATGTAAGGGCATACATTCACTACAATTTTGATACTATTACTGATAGTGATATTCAAAAGAATTTGGATGTGGTATATAACAATGATTTATCTTTGAAACAAGGTTTTCATCACTTAGATGAATTAGATGTTACCAGGCACATGTTCTATGCGGAGTTTGATAACCATGAATGGCCTAGAATCCATGAAGGAATGTCTTGGGTAGGAGACATGCCTATCATGATTGAAAATGACATGATCCACATGCTTATTGGATTAAGAAATGAAGGAAGTAATCTAGTGAACAAAGAGAATGTTAATAAAATGGTTGAAACCAATCTAAAGACCAAGTTAGACAAAAGAAACATGAGAATTGATTTGATTAAGGAGGAGGATGTAAGAATCATCAACAAAATTTTAGGATATGAGATGAACCATAGTTCAAGGTTGAATTATGTACCTGCTAGATTTATCCATGCAGCATCTCTAATGAAAATGAAAAGGGAAAATATTAATCTGTGTGAAATTGTGAAGCAAGAATTGCTTGACAACATTGAGAAACTAAAAAGGACAAAGAGTGTAATTTTCATATTTGAATCTGTGATAACTCACCTATTCTTTCAAGTTATCAAAAAAAATTTAGGTATGCCAGATCATGAATGGAATGGAAATAAGTGCACAATGAACTTGATCACTTATCATTACATAAGACAATCAAAGGAGAGAATCAATGAAGATATAACGAAGATGATGAAGAACTTCCAATCTAAAATGAAGAAGAGATTCATAATCCCTCCATCATTGGTAGAAAAGTACAAGGATGGTATATGTTTCATGGTTAAAACCAATGTCACATGTATAGAAGTATTTGAACCTAGAGTTAAGTTCACAAACCCTATGGGCTATGAAATGAGTGACGATCTAATAGAAAGCTATGTGAATATCATCTTGGAGTCTGATAGGGATAAGGAATGCCCTAGATGGTGTACTTATGATGAAAAGATGAAAGAAGTTCATAGTAAACTATATAAAAAAGATATAAAGAAGAAGGTAGACAAAAGGATAGAAGAAATCTTGAAGGAATTTGGTATGACCATAGAGGAATTCAATGAAGTTAAGGGTATTTCTATAGAAATAAAGGCAAGTGATCAAATAGAGGTATTGGAAGCCACACTCCTTGTAGTGGCAGGACCTACAAAAGGAGTTATAGTAGCAAGATCTATTTCTCAAATACCTATTATTCCTTATGGTGTAGTTGAAAAAATGCAACCTATTTCTATTTAGAAGTAGAAAGATTTGGAGGAAGTGAAGATAGTTGAAGAAAAATCAATCACTCCTCCAAGCATTAGGAAGTTAGAAAGACTTTCTAAAGTCAAGACTGAACCCATTGAGTCTATGTCCAGGAAGAGAGTTAAACAACAAGCTAGTGGACCAGGAAAAAGGAGAAAATTATTATAGATGATTGAGTATGAATCTAATGAAGATGAAGAAGAAATAGAGGAAAGACCAACAGAAAAGGTGGTTGGAGAAGCAAGGACTATTAGACTAACTACTAGCCTTCCCCTTCTAGATTCTTGACATGGCTTAACCACCTCCTATGTTCTATAAGTCTAGTGGTTTTATCAGGCATTAATAGGTTGATCTTTTGGTGCAATGACAACTCTAGTGTGTAACAAGTGGTATCAGAGCTTGGTCATAGGTTTGAATCCCCTCGGGTAATGCTAAGGGGGGAAATTTGGACTAACTACTAGCCTTCCCCTTCAAGATTCATGACAAGGCTTAACCACCTCCTATGTTCTATAGGTCTAGTGGTTGTATTAGGGATTAACGGGTTGATCTTTTGGTGCAACAAAAACTCTAGCATGTAGCAAGGACATCTACTAGGAAGAAGCCTTGGAAGCCAAAGGTAGAGAATTTAAATGTTCAAATTATTAATAGTGATATTTTGTTCAATTGAATAAGTATTATAGTCTATATAGTAACATGGATAGACTACAACTAGAAAATGTTGTAGTTAGGAATATGGTTTTGAGGAACAAAAGATTTAAAAACATTCAAAGGAATATCCCACAAGATTTATATAATAGAATGATTAATAGGAGAAGAGTTATTGAAGAAGACAAGGAAATAAGAGAAAATCTAATAAACTTTGTGAAGTAAATGTTGAAGAAGACATGAGTGGAATAATGAAGTGTATTGAGCCCTTGTTGAGGAACAAAATAAGAGTCATTTTATTAATGGGAAGAAACTATGAAGAAGTGAATAAATAAATAGGGGAAGCCATTGTCAAATACATGAATTATGTGCCTAGAATTATAGAGAAGAGTGTGGAGTTAGGGGGAGAAATCCCTATGTTTAATGAGTAGAATACACTAGCATCAGCAATAATGAAAGTCAAGGACACCAAGATGATAGATTTATCTCTGTAGATCTCAATTGGGACTGCCACCATGCACATTGATGCCACCAAGGTTACAGTTAACATTGTAGATCCTATTAAGGATCACGGACCAAACATTGTTGGCAATATAACTAGATACTCTAACTCTAATAAGGAAGAATATGTAGAAGGAGAGAGAAGAAAGAAAGAGGAAGAGGAGAAAAGAAAGAAAGAAGAAGATAAGGAAAAGAAGGAAGAGAATGAGAAAAGGAAGGAGGAAGAACAAAGAAAGAAGAAATTAGAAAAAGAGGAGAAAAAGAAAATGGAGGAAGAAAAGAAAAAGGAGGACAAAGAAGACAAGAAGAGGAAAGAATAAGAAGAAAAGAAAAAGAAGGAGGAAGAACAGAAGAAGAGGAAAGAGGAAGAAGAAATCAAAAGGAAGGAAGATGAAAAGAAGGAGGAGGAAAGGAAGAAGAAGGAAGAAGGAGAGAAAAAGTTGAAAGGAGAAGAGGAACAAAAGAAGAAGGAGGATGAGGAAAAGAAAAGGGAAGAAGAAGAACAAAGGAAGAAGGAAGAAGAGGAGGATAAGAAGGAAAGTACACCTAGCACATTTTTCACCCTTGTAGAACTAATAGGTTCAAATTTTGATGATAAAAAATAGTTGATGTCATCTCTCAACAAGATAATTAGCAAGATAAAAAAAGTAAAGAGTTTACAGAAGACTCTTATAGATGTAGCTAAAAAGTTACAAGGAAGACTGATAGTGAAATAATCAGATCCTAATCGAGAGCATAGAGATAAGGTAGTGATTCATGCATTTGATGTTGAATTCACAAACTTGTTAGAGGTAGTAGTAGCTCAGATGCAAGCAAAGCATGATACTCAAATGTTTGACACTGTATGTTAGAACATCAGGAATGACTTGGGAGCTCTTGATGCCTGCATCAAGGAGCTAAGAATATGTGAGCTTGAAGGCAAGACATTATATGCCAAATTTACCATGTCATTCAATTTCACCAAGGAATTGATGAGGAGCTAAAGAAAAGCATGATGAAGTCAAGGCATTGGAAAATCAGCTTAGCTAACTTGGTGTTAAAATTGAAGAGATTGAAAGATAGGTCAGTAAGACTTATGATGAAATAAGTCTATTAGAAGTTAGCAATGAAAGGATTACTAAGAGGTTCTCACTTCTAAGAGAACACCTATTAGTGAAAGTAAGCACAATTGAGCAACACGTAGAGGAATGTCTAGCAACAAAGAGATCCTTTCACAATTTCATCTACTTAGACTTGTAAGTAGTTGAAATTGCATCTTATGGGTTATGAATTCTCCTCAACATATCAAAGGGAGTGAGAGATACATAGGAGAAGAACCTAAAGAGTTTGACAGTAAGTTTTGTAAACTATATCTCTCATTTAACAACCTAGAGAAGAGGTAATGAACAAAAATTTTAACATGTATGTGAGTTTTGAAACCTTTGTCATTGATGTCAAAGGGGGAGAAGAATACAGGAAAATTGTATGGAATCTAATGTCAGGGGGAGTAATAGTAATGTATGATCAAAAATATCTAAAGTACAATAGACAACAATAAAGAGGTTTTTGTATCTATCTCTTTTGTATAAAGGTACTACATTGTATAATTACATGTTTGGGCAATGGGCTTGTCTTGCATGCATTTGCATTTGTATTACCAATTCCTAACAAGGTTGAAGCAACTCCTAATAGGGTTGAGGTTTTAAATAGGGCCTAGTCCTCTATCAAGAACCGAGACACTATATGTATTTCATAGACTCCTAATAGGGTCAATATCCTTAACATGATTCATTTATTTAGTGGATCATTTTGTGGGCACCATCCCCACTGGAGTTTTCCCTCCCCCTAGATTTCCCTAGTTAATAAAATATGGTGTAATGAGTTCTCTTTGTCTATGGATTTATTTACTATTGAGCATTATTAATTACTTTCATATGCATGTTATAAAATAATTAATAGTATTTAATTATGGGCAAAAGTTTGTAGAATATTGATCACCACCCCCTCACAGTATTTTCTATTTTTGACAATTTCTTCAGTATCCCCATAGTCATTTATATACAAGGTATTTTTTTAGTTGCTAATATTCGCTAATTGGCTAATTTTCAAAAAAATTAGCTAGTAATTTGGCTAATAATTTAAGATTTAATGCAACCTAAATCACCACATTTTTTATAAAATTTCATTAGAAAATATTTAAAATTGCTTAATAATTAATTTAATAAAAAATGTAAACTTAAATATTCATCACAATATTTGATATATGATTGGATTTGATTCATCTAAATATTATATTTTATTAGATAAATAAAATTAATTCACCAATAGTTATCACAATTATTAGTTACTTTAGGGATAGATCACCAATATTTAGTTTTCACTACTAATTTCAAATATAATATACTGATCCTCATAATATTCCATGAGGTACAAGATATTCAATTTCAATTTGTAATATTTCATGGTGATTAATGAACTTCCTACTATTATTGAGATTTTCCAATATTTTCTACAAAAAAATTATGATTCCAAAATAATTGCCAATACGAATAATATTTAAAATTAAAAAAATTAGAGATTTGCTAATATAAATAAAAAAAATTTCAAAATAATAAAAGATTTAGCAATATTTTTATATCTTTTTCTAGAGGGGGGTTTCTTAAAGTTTACCTTGTTTGTGTAGGTGTAGTGACTTTTGAACCTTTTAGTTCTTCAGTATTCATCTATGTTTTCTCCTCTATTATTTTCACCAATTCCTTGGCCATGGTCTACCATCCTATCAGTATGCAGTTATTCAATTTATAGAGTTCTAGAATGTATATGTGTTTGTATAGAGGATCAATGTTTTTTTTTGTAAATGTAGACCTATTACATTTGTATTGTCAAAATCAGGTTCAGGAGATGACCTCTCAGTGTTTGGATGTTCTTGAACCAATGAATCCCTAACTTTTTTTAAGTTTATGGAAAAGACCTATCCAACATCAGGTTGACCAACTAAGGAAAGAGATTGATATGATCCTTTCTTGAAGACAGCAAGTAAAGGAGACTGTGAAGATCCTCCACTACACTCAGACTATGTATAGAACTAGGAATTACCCCTACCATGATTCCTTTATCTACCTCTACCTCTTCTAGGTTGATGAAAATGAAACATGTTTCCACTCCTAGTTGTAACAATCATAAAAAATGATGTATGACAAAGTTTATGTTAGGATTAAACCACAGAAAGAAATAACAATTACATGCAAATATAACCAATAACATAAAATAATAGATCACATAGAATAGAAAACAAGGCACCAAGATTTAACGTGGTTCACCCAATCCTTGGGTTACACCCACCAAATAGCAAGTTTGATATTATTATGATCCAGTGATTATAACCTTATTACAATCTATAATCCCTTATAGCTCAATACCATTGCAAGAACCAATTTTTGCATCATAGCTATATAAAAATCCCTAACCCTAAGCCCTTTTATACAAGTATTTTTACCACTTTAGGGTTACAATTAATAATTACATGTCGGCCCCAAATCCCAATAAAATAGCGCCCAAAAAATTATGCAATATGTACAATACTTTCCTAATCAGTCACCACAATCTAACAATATTATCTCCTTGGCTACCTCTATATCAACTACATACTCTACCTCTATAGTGGATAAAACATTAACTTTCTGTAACCTAGAAACCCAACTCATGGCTGCCCCACCAATAGTAAAGACATAACCTATAGTACTCCACTTGGTATCAATATCCCCTACCAAATCTGAGTCAACATAGCCCTATAAATCAGTAGTAGAGCCCCCAAAGTGTAAACACTTATTAGATGTTCCTCTTAGATATCTGAGAATCCATTTAATTGCATTCCAATGCTCAATTCCTAGATGACTCATATACCTACTAACAACTCCCACTACATGTGCAATATCTAGCCTGGTGCATACCATAGCATACATCAAGCTTCCTATAGCTGAAGCATAGGGTACCTTAGACATCTTATCCTCCTCTTCTTGTGTCTTGGGACACATCTCCTTAGTCAACTTTAAATAACCAAGTAAAGGTGTGTTGACAGCTTTAGAATTCTCCATAGAGAAACATTGCAACACCTTCTCAACATAATCAGCCTGAGATAGCATCAATTTTATATTCTTCCTATCTCTACAAATATTCATACCAAAGATTTGTTTTTCTGCCCCCAAATCCTTCATAGAAAATGCATGTGCTAACTAGCATTTCAGCCCCTTAATATGATCCATGTTAGAGTTAGCTACAAGCATATCATCAACATATAAACATAAAATAATGTAGTTGTCATCATCCAACCTCTTAAAATAAATAGAATGATCTAAATGACACCTATTGTATCCATGCTCATGCATAAAATTATTGAATTTTAGATACCATTGCTAAGGTGCTTGCTTTAAGCCATATAAACTTTTCTTCAATTTGTACACTAAGTTCTCCTTACCTTTGACATCAAATCCCTATGGATGATCCATATATATCTCTTCATCCAAATCACCATGAAGGAAGGTTGTTTTAACATCAAGCTACTTTAAATGCAAATCTTCAATAGCCACAATACTTAAAACAATTTGGATAGAAATCATCTTAACAATAGGAGAAAATATCTCATCAAAATCTATTCCTTTTTTTTGTGCAAGTCCTTTTACAACTAACCTGGCTTTATATCTTTTCTTACCTCCATCCTCTTCTTTTAACCTATAAACCGACTTATTTTGTAAAGCTCTTTCACCTATAGGCAACTTGCATAAATCCCAAGTCTTATTTTTCAACAAAGAGTCCATTTCATCTTTCATTACAAACTCCCACTAAATTTTAGTATCCACCTACACAGCTTCATCATAACATTCAGGTTCACTAGCATCAATAAGTAAAATAGAATAAAAACAAGGAGAAAATCTTTTTGGAGGTCTAATTTGCCTCGTTGACCATCTAACATTCATTGTGTGTGTGGTATTTTTTTTTGCAATTGTTGCACATCATGAGGAATGGCTAGAACATCATCTTTTGGAGTATCATCCAACACTACATAATCATCTTATTTCTTCTCATGTTGTTGCAACAAATCTTTGTACAACACTTTCTCATTGAACATGACATCCTTGCTTCATACAATTTTATGATTTTCTAAATCCCAAAGCCTATAACCAAATTCATTAATGCCATATCCAACAAATACACATTTCTTTGACTTAGCTTCCAACTTGGTTCTATTTTCAGAATCTATATGAGCAAAAGCTTCACAACTGAAGGTCTTGAGAAAAGAATAACTCACCTTCTTACCAATCCATGCTTCCTCTGGAATACGATAACCCAAAGGAGTAGAGGGACCTCTATTAATCAAATATATAGTAGTATTGATAGCCTCCACCCACATTTGTAAGGGTAACCCAGCATGTAACCTCATGCTCCTTGCACACTCCATTATAGTCATGCTCATGTGTTTAGCTACTCCATTTTGCTATGGAGTCCTTCGAACAATTTTCTTTCTATGAACACCATTAGTGGAGAAATAATCTTCAAATTCATGATTGCAATACTCACCACCATTATCAAATATGAGACATTTTAATGTCTTACCAGTCTCATTTTCAACCAAGTATTTCCATTTCTTAAAAGTTTGAAATACATCATATTTCTATCTAAGGAAATAAACCCATAATTTTCTAGTTGTGTCATCAATGAATGTAACATAATAATTACATCCACCAAGGGAAGACATATGTATGCAAAAGCTCTAATTTCTCCTTTTCATTTTCCTCCCTAATCTTCACAAAACTCACTCTCTTTTATTTTTCATACACACAACTTTCATAGAAATCCATATTAACAAATTTCAAACCTAGTAGAACTTTCTTTGAATGAAGTGTTTTCGTACCTTTCTCACGCATGTGCCCAAGTCTATTGTGCCACAATGTTGTATTAGAATTTACAGCAACTATTTGTTCTCCCTGCTCAACTACAACAACTATTCCTAAACATTCATTTTTCTTTGAAACAATTAAAGTAGAAGGAACAATATGATTTGTACAAAATATAAGGTGCCTACTTTCACACCTTTTTCTACTACAATGGAACCTTTTGAAACCTTACAATTTTTATCATTAAAAGTAACTACACAACCCTCATCATCGAGTTGCCTTGCTGAAATTAAATTTCTACTTAGCCTTGGAACATGTCTTACCTCATGTAGTAGCCAATGATTTCCATTCGACAACTTAATCTTAACTTTTCCCTTTTCAACAACCTAACAGGGTTCATTATCCCCCGAATAAACGAGTCCAAAATCCCCTTGTACATAATTAATGAAATATCCTCTATAAGGTGTAGCATGAAATGAAGCATCATAATCTAAAAACTATGAATCATCAACACTTTCTAAAGACAAAAGAAAATCATCGTCTTCAGATTTATTACTTACCACATTTGCCTCCTTGTTTTCATCAGATTTATCTCTTTCATTTTTCTTTCAATTCTAACAATCTTTCTTTTTATGTCCTGGTTTCCCATAGTACCAGCAGTCATTTAGTCCTCTCAATTGAGACCTCCTCCCTTTTGACTTTCCTCTTGATTTCCCACGAATTCTAGAATTACTTCCTCTCTTAGTCATTCTGTCTTGACTTTGTGTGTTCAAAGAACTTCCAGATGTAGATCCGCTTGAAGATTTCCTATGAGTTTCCTCACTCAAAATAACACCGATCACATCATCATATTTTAGGGTACTAGATTTGAGAATAGAATTACTCACAACCATTTCCAAGCCATTCCAGCTTTCAGGCAAAGAAAACAAAATCAAGAGAGCCCTAATTTCTTCATCAAAATTGATACCCATAGAAGATAACTGACTAGTAATAGTATTAAACTCATTTAAATGATCTACAATAGATCCACCTTCTGCCATTTTCATATTAAATAAATGCTTCATGAGAAATACCTTGCTTCATATTAAATAAATTCTCAAATGAGCCTTAGAGATACTCTTCTTGCTAGTAAACCATGCAATGGGAGGTTCCAAAGACAAGATGCAAGAATGCAAATGTTCCAAGGAGTTCCTCAAGGATGCAATGCAAATAAAGATTAAGCTAGAATGAATATGAAAAGTGCAGCTATCCTAAGTATGAATGAGAGTGTTACAACCCAAATATTAAGCTATGTGAGATAGATTATTGCAAAATAGAAGCTACAACTAACATGAAAAATGAATCTAAGCTAAAATGCTATGGTATGAGAGAATGTAGATAAGAAATAGAAGTTCTCCACAAAGCTCCAAAGAAACTTGTTAGAAAATCTGCAACATAACAATACTCAAAAGATGGATCCTTTGAAGTGGAAAGCTCTCTCCCTTTTAAAGTCATACGGATGGTAGAGATCAAGATGAAGATGGTGGATGATGAACAGTGAAATTTAAAAAGAGGAGTGATCCATGTGCACACACAAGTCAACCAATAGAATATAAGTTGACTTGTCATATAAGACAAAAGTCACAAAGCCTTTTCTTTTAATTGCAAAATAGAAAAAGGACTTTATGTGTGCACTTTAAGTGGGTTAGAAGAATGGGGTCTTTTATTTAATTAAAAGGGGACATGTTATTTTAATCAAATAATAAACTTAGTATAGCATAGTCAAACTATAGGTTATAATCAAAGAAATTAATTATTAGCAATTTGGTCTAGGTAAATGATTAAATTAATTTAGCCAAAATGTTGAAAAGGGGGCGAATAGTCTAGATGACCATTTTTAGGTGATTACATTTGCCCCTCTTTGACTAATGCATGATCGATCTAGGAACACATTATGTCAAAGAAAATAGAAAGCCAAGTGGGCGGTGATAGATATAGATATCTAATTTTGAAGAACGAAATGTAGCAAGTCCTGAATGTAGAGCCTGATAGTGGTAGTACTGAACACTAGGAAGAGAACAATGTTAGAATTCAAGAAGAATGTTAACACTTAGAAAAGTGGATAGAGTGAGAGCAAGTGAGGAGATCAAAAAAATGCTCCTAAGCAGTGATAGATTATTTCTGCCCCCTCAAGATCAAAATCGAAATGAGGTAAGGGGACATAGAAACAAGCTAGATATGAGAAAATCAAAATATAGAAATGTCCAAGATGATAGATAGATGATTAGAACCCAAGAATGACTATAAGAAACTGATAAAATGCCCCAGTTTGACTAGAGTTGACCTTGAAGGATATAGCATAAAAATTAGGTCGAAATGAGTAGAAAGGTGATTTTAGACATGAAACGGTGAATTGAAGTAGATATGAAGTATGGAAATGATGAAGACATGAAGAAATGAAGATGCCCCAATGATGATTCAGAGATTAGACCTCAAAAGGTCAGCTAACTACTCAGAAGAAAGTAAAATTTTAAAAGACAATTTTGACCATCAAGATGAACTTGAATTTTGATTTCGATCCTGAAAATGATTCCAGGACGTTGAAATTATTTAAGAGGTCAAAACTTTATATAATGTGATGATAAGATAAAAAAGAGATTAAGCAAAAGATTAAGAAGGTAAAAAGACATGAAGAAGAAGAAAGTAAAAAAAATATGAAAGGAGTTAGCCGATATGTCTGCGAAAAGATGAAGAGAGAGCTCTCCCCATATGCAAGAATGCAAGACTAAGCTGGAAAATGAACCTAAAATGCTAGTTAATATAAAAAGTGGTTTACCAACAAGAAGTGCATAACCTTTAGAATCTTAATTTCATCATTGAGGATTTATTAAGGACATCATGAGATCATACAACCATCACTAGTATAACTATGAGGATATTAATATGATCGATATCAGATAGGTATGTGGAAATCCAATCTAAGCACCAAAGACATGTAAGTCAAGATAACTACACGATTAGATTCCCTAAGTTTAATTTAGCAAGATTACACCTGTATCAAGGCATAAGTGCTAGGATAAACCCCAAGTGCGGTCTTGCGAAACAGTCAAGGATGATACATTGTAAGTCAAAATGTTGAATAGGTCAAGCATAAATGCTTACAAAACTATAGAAAGACAAAGTATACCCACAAGAAAAAATCAAGAAAACATGCCCCATGCCCCCAGTCTTCTAGTCAATGACATCCTTGAAAGACTATTAGGGATGGAACATATAGTAAATAAATTGTCATAGACAGCACACAAAGTAGATAAAGATCATCATAGCTCAGTTGTTTAAGTGTTAAAGTACATGTGTGTAAGTCACTTGGCCATTTCTTCAAGACTTGATTCTAATAGTGAGAAATATCGCAACATCGAAGACCGTAGGTAAACTATCTAAAAAGTGTTGAAAAACACTTGATGTCAAGGTAGGGGAAGTGTTGAGAAACACTATTTTGTGAGTTATCAAAGAAACCCTAATGCATTAGAATACCTCAATAGGCTAAGTAGATGTGCCCCCGAGATGAGGAAAAGAAACAATTCCAAGCCAGGAAATGTGTAGTGAAATGGATGATTAAGACTGATAGACATAGCTACAAGGGTTTTAAGTAGCACATATTTCCAGGTTTTCACCACTTGACAGATTTTTTTAGGACTTTTTTCAATTTTTTTGTATTTTTTTATTTTTGATTTTTTTGGTGATACATCAAAGCACCTATTGCTAGGTTTTTCACTAAGATGATCATTTTTTCAGGACATTTTCTGATTTTTAGAATTTTTCAGCATCATATATGATTTTTTGAATTTTTTAGAATAATTTAGAGATTACTAGTTCTCAAGCAAGATCACATCATTTTCTCCCAATGTCTAGCAAGGTGTAGGACATGATGGAGAAACAAGCTAGTGGATAAGCAAAGATGGATAAGAAAGGAGTATGAAGCAAGTAAAAGTGATCCTCAAGGACTGACTCCTCAAGAGTACCCAAGCTAGGGAAAGAGGTGAAATAGTCATATGAAGCATATTTTGGATAAGCAATCAAAGTAATGAGAAAGATAGCATGTAAGATAAGCAATGAAGCCAACAAGTGAGATAGCATGAAGTGTGTAGTCCAAAAGAGTAGCCATGTCAAGAGGCCTATGAGAACCATGTTTTATTTATCATGATCAAGACTCAAGGGGCCAACTAGATAGGATCGAGATGGGATAGAGAAATGAGAATAAAGCTCAAGATGGAGGCTATAAATGAATAAGAAAGCACAAATAGAGAATCTCGTGGATAAGATTGCCAATATGTAAAAATAACTCAACATTTTCAAGATCAAAGAGAGAAGAGGGGATAGATGGATGATGGAAGAATTATGCATGATGCCTATTTACTAGGTTTTCATTATGGTACTTATCCAATGTACCACAAGATGTAGTTTTCACCATAGGATGCATTTATTTCTCTTTACTTTTGCTACCAAGGTGCCACAAGAAGTAGTTTTCACCAAGGCACATTTTCATTTTTATTTTTTTTGCTTTTCTTTTTTCTTTTTTTTTCTTTTTTTTTGAATTTTTAGAAAGAGCTCAAGCTTTTTGAATGTAGATAGTGCTCCTATAGGAAAGATAAGTCATGATAAGCCAAGACCATAGAAAGGTATGCTCAAAGATGTTGATAGGGTGATGAAAGATAAATGGTAGTAGGAAGAATATATTGAGGATAAGAGTTCATGTATAGAAAGTAAGTGTAAGCTTTAGAGGATTTCATGAGGGTAGCTGAAATATTGGACAAGATCAACATTGACACACACCTTGAAGGGTATTGGAATAATGGAGGAATCATTGATGAAGTAGCTTGAGGTTTAGATGTATGAGGTGGTAGAAGAGATTTAGAAAAAAGTGAAGTGGAAGGCTTTAGAATATTTTTAGAAAGATTTTTGGAAGAAGATGGAATGGAAGCCTTTGGAAGCTTGAATGTCAACTTTGAAGTATTTTCAATATTCAAGTCTTCTAAAAGATACTTGGGAATCCATATAGCTTTAGATTTTCCTTTGGATACTTCAAAACACATTTCTTCAATAATGGGTTTAGGAACCCATATTTTCTTTGATTTAGCTTTTTTAATAGTGGACCTTTGCAGTCTGTTTTGTGCATTCTCCTTCTTAGCATAACATGTTGATTAGATGGGACATAGTGATCTTTCTTTTTCAATGGATTCTTATGTTTATTCTCACTTCCAAAGGACTTGGGATTTGTGGATGAATAAGGATGATATGACTGATTTAGATGTATAGATGGGTGAAAATTCATCAAGGATGAGTGTCTTTGTTGATCTTGAGGTATTATAGGAGAGCTAGGGAATGAGCTAGGACTGAATGGAGGAGATGGAGGAGCATAAGGCCCCAATATGGATGGAAGTTTTGAAAGCTTTAGCTTAGATGGATAAGGACCAAGGATAGATTTAGAAGATGCAAAGGGATAGTGGGAAGGGATATCAACATCTTTAGAGTGAGCAACATGGTCAAAGCCATTTATAGACTCATGAGTACCTTTGATAGGAACACCATTTTTAATAGAAGCACTTGAAGCTTGAGCACAATTTTGAAGTGGATGTGGAGAAGTAGAACATGAGGGGATGCTTTGATCTTGACAAGTAGCTTTTGATAGCATATGAAGAGAACTTTTCTCATAATTTTTAGTATGCTCAAGGGAGATAATGGAAGTGGTATCTTCATCATACTTAGGAGGTGGACAAGATATAGGATATGGAGGAGAAAAATCTTGAAATAGATGAAAGGGTGCTTGATCTTGATCTTTGTTGACATTTATAGTTTTTTCTTTTTGAGAGTCCTCTTGACATGGAGCCACTTCTAAGGACAAGGGAGAATGAAGAGTGAATGGAGTAGTTCTTGGATTAGGCATAGTAGTGCATGAAGGTTGAGGATGCTTAGGATTAGTAGCATGGAAAAGGTTTGCAGCCAAGTGAAGGTTAGCTTGAGTTTCTTTTAGAGGTAGCCCTTGAGGATACACGTAGTCAATGTGGAAAGCATTAGGTTCTTTATTTGATGGAGGCATGTTAGAATGCTTTGAAGTGTTGGGAGATGCATGAGTGTTGGAAGAAGTGGAGGTATCAGGGAAACTATCACTAGACATAGGTTCATTAATATGATCTTTCTCAAGAAAAATATCCTCATCACATGAATCATTAGAGGTATCAATAATTCCATTATCAATAAGATATTAGATTTTATGTTTTAGCTCAATGTAATCTGAAGTACTATGCTCATTATGTTGATGATAAGCACAATAGATATCCAAGAATGGGTTTCCATATGAGCTAGACTTAGGTAACATGATAATCTTATTGCCAAGAAGTTTTTGCAAAGTTTCATCATAAGAATCTTCCAAGGGAGCAAAAGTTCTATCAAAATTATGTCTAGAGTCCTTTTGTTGTTTCTCAAGTGAATGGTATGCATCCATGTCTTCATCATTATCTTGGTCAAAGATAGGTCCATCATGAAATTTTGGCATAGGCTCAAAGGAGGTATCACTTGCCTGTTCTCTAAAGAGGTCTTTAGATCTAGAAGATGAAGACATTTGATGTCTTGAAGTAGAGCATGTAGACCTAGAAGAAGAGGATGACCTCAAAGAAGGTGACTCACATGCATGTAAAGACCTTAAGGAAGATTCATGTAATGATGCAATCTTCTCCTGTAACCTTTTCTCAAGTTTAGACTTCATTTCAGTCATGCACTTAGAGAGATGAAGGTAAGAAAGATCATTTGTCTCTTCTAGTTCTTTGTATTGCGCATATAGATCTTGAAACTCTTTAGTGACATGGAGGATATCGTGATCATCTAGATTTGGCTGAGGTTTGGTAGCACAAGCTTTGAATTCCATAGTGGTAGATAGATAATCAAGCATGAAGGAGACTAGAGGAAGCTAATAAGGTGACACAAGATAACCTGATGTCCAAACTAGAGAGTTAGATTATTCACTTGCCAATATAGTAAAGATAGAGTAAAGTGACTTGTCAAGAAAGTGTCTAAGTTACTTATGACACTAGTGACTCAAGTCAAGAGCTAGGCAAGAAGCCAATAGCCAAGTAGATAGAGCAAGTGGGGTGACAAGTGAACAACTTTCCCAACCCAAGAGTGTAGTCAAGAAATCAAGGTAATTATTTCAGCAAAAGGATAACTAGCAAGCAGACATAGACCATGAAGATGAAAAGACCAAGAGCACTAAGACCAAAGAGCCACTTTAAGAATTTTAAGCACCAGAGACATAAAAAATCATAGCCAAATGATGAAACCCCCCTTAGTAAGTAACACAAGAAAATGTTTGCACTTGACATTTTGACTTGGTTGACAAATTTTGACAATAATTGATAGCATAGAAAATTTGATGTTCAAAAGAAATTTCTTTCCAAGTAAGATAGTGACACATGGAGTATTCTTCAAATAATCAAGCAAGGGACAAAGCAACCTTGCATGATACAAGCATATGTGAGGTCTTAAAAGAAATTCCTAAAACTATCGTCATGTGTATGTTCAAAAGATTTTCATAGGTCTAGCACATTCGAGAACACATCAAGCAATATCTACCTAGAAGTCATGGTTCATTACTCAACAACTTGGCCCACACTTGATGCTCCTTTGCCTCACACCAAGTGGTTTCCCACAAGAGATATTGGATTTGTCATGAAAATGTGATAAGCACAACCAAGGGAACACATATGGTGAATGTAAAATCTTGGGGTGATTTGGGTAGTCCACTAGGATCGATCTTTGCACCAAGAAGTTGAGCAACTAAAAAGGGTAGTTACTAACTTAGGTCGTTTAGATAGGGCTTCCGTTCATAGTGTTCCTCTTGCTCCCAATTATGGGACACCTCACCTTGCGATGAGTAACCGATCTCACGACCACAGGAGTACCTTAACCATTCTTGCCTAGTGATCTCCCTATGGTCAAAATCCCATAAGTGATCACATTAGGCGAAGATAAACACTACGTCTACCAAGGTTTTGTGTCTTTGATAGCCTTGAGTTTATAGTGGGTTGGAAGAGTTGGTTAATTTGGTTGTCCCCACTTGGGTTGTTCCTCTCAAGTTGTCTGAGAGCAGGCCCTCTAAAAGATTCTAAACTACACAAAGAGTGGATCAACTTTTGGAAGTCAAGATTTCTGATTCACCACAAGGGTGAAGAGCATACTCTCCTATTCCAATCATTTTCTCCCAAACACACCAAGAATATTCAGTTGCCCCTTACTCTTGAAACCAAATGGTAAGTTAAGATTTATGATTCACCACAAGGGTGAAGAGCATACTCTTCTATCACCAAAAGATCCCAATTGTAAGTTTTAATGTGCCTAAAAAAAAGAAACTAGTATATGCCGCACATGTAAAAGTAAAGAACAAGCAAAATTGAGTTTTTATGCATTGGGTAGCCCTGCAAACAATTGTTAGTAGCCCTTGTGCATTTCAAGCTTTGATATGCGTTCTTTTTATGCAATGTTTCAATTTTTTTCACAAGGATGGCAACCTACAATGACAACTTGTTAGCACCAAAAGTTAGTGTGAAATAACATTAAAAACTACAATAAAAAGTGGTTAGTTGCCTCAAATATCCAAGTTATCTTCCAATCAAGTGTATGCAAAGAAAGTGCAAACTAATCACAAATGCTCTCATTTTTACTCTTTGCTTTTGACCTATTCAACAAGATTAGACTTTTTTGCTATGATTTTGGATCCAAAAATAGACATGAAAAGAAGAGACCCCCAATAAAAATTAGAGAGCTTTCCAAAAATGTAAGAAATTCAAAAAAATCTCTTCATTTGTGCCCTAGGGACCCATTTTGTCAAAATCTCTTCATTTGTGCCCTAGGGACCCATGTTGTAAAAATTATATTGAGACATATTGGACACATATTCAACTTGCAAAAAAAAAATCAGAACCAAACTCCAAGCGGTTTAAAAGATATGATCAAATCTTTAAACCAACTAGATTTTTGGTCTTCAAACCAATCTACTTATGGGTTGGCCTTAAAACCAAAGTGATAATTCTACCAAAGCACTTGATTAGATCCAATATGCTACTATAAAAAATTAGAGATAAGAAATAAAAGCAAATGGAGCTAGAAACTTGATTCAAGCCTCACAGTGGGCGCCAAAAATGTACACTCAAAAGTGTCCCACTCTAAACCCTTCTATCCAAACAATTCCATGACTTTGAAATGCTTGGATGCCAACTTAGAGCTCCCTATTCACAAAGTTCAAGAGAGTATATTTCAAGAATAAGAATGCTCTCAGATGAGCCTTAGAGATACTCTTCTTGCTATTAAACCATGTAATGGGAGGTTTCAAAGACAAGATGCCAGAATGAAAATGTCCTAAGGAGTTCCTCAAGGATGCAATGCAAATAAAGATTAAGCTAGAATGAATATGAAAAGTGCAGCTATCCTAAGTATGAATGAGAGTGTTACAATCCAAATATTAAGCTATGTGAGATAGATTATTGCAAAATAGAAGCTACAACTAACATGCAACATGAATCTAAGCTAAAATGCTATGGTATGAGAGAATGTAGATAAGAAATAGAAGTTTTTCACAAAGCTCCAAAGAAACTTGTTAGAAAACTTGTAGCATAACAATACTCAAAAGATGGATCCTTTGAGGGGGAAAGCTCTCTCCCTTTTAAAGTCATACGGATGGTAGAGATCAAGATGAAGATGGTGGATGATCAATGGTGGAATTTGAAAAGAGGAGTGATCCATGTGCACACACAAGTCAACCAATAGAATATAAGTTGACTTGTCATATAAGGCAAAAGTCACAAAACCTTTTCTTTTAATTTCAAAATAGAAAAAGGACTTTATGTGTGCACTTTAAGTGGGTTAGAAGAATGGGGTCTTTTATTTAATTAAAAGGGGACATGTTCTTTTAATTAAATAATGAACTTAGGATAGCATAGTCAAACTTTAGGTTATAATCAAATAAATTGATTATTAGCAATTTGGTCTAGGTAAATGATTAAATTAATTTAGCCAAAATGTTGAAAAGGGGGCTAATAGTCTAGATGACCATTTTTAGGTGATTACAATACCAAGCTAAGAGTAGTTAGAAAAGTGGCTAAAATAGTCAAGAGATTGACTATCATGACAACAAGGTATGACAACACAGTAGAAAAAATGAGATAGCAAAGTGACAAGACTAGTTCATACTGTAGACACCTAAATTTGATTACACCGCTTTGGTAATCCTATTTAGTTATCTCTAAAGGCATCATTAATTAAATTTCTATTTAATTAATCCTTTGCCATCCCCTAGCTAATTAATTTAATTAATCATCTATAGTCCTAATTGATAAATCAAATAACCTATTATTTATCAATTAATCCTATTCTTCTATCTAAATTCCAAAATCCTCATTTATTAAATAAATCTATTTGATAAATAAAACCCTCAAATCTAATGACCCCTAAACTATCCTAAAGCCCCTTTTTTTAGCCTAATCCACCCCATCCACCCATACTAACCAAGCTTAGCCACTAACTCACCCACCCTCATGAATGCCATCCACTTGCATATCTCTAAAAAGCCTAATCTAATCCTAAACCCAAGCCTAATCCACCCCCTAATGTTGTCACATTCCCTAAGCAAGCTTAAGACTTTCCTAAGCCAAGCAAAGTCAACAATCTCAACCACCAAGTCATGAATTCTCTTACAAAATCCATAAAGACTCTTACAAGCCCATTCATTGCTCTTACAAGAAATTATGAAGATATTATCCCTTGAGCCTCCTTTGTTGAATCATCCATCCCCTTGCCTCCATCCACTCACCTTGTGACATGTGTCACTCCCTGGTTGGTGCTAAACAAGCACAATCCATGTGCTCCCCTTTGAGTGCATCTTAGCCCTCCTTAAGCTTTCATCTCTCTTTGCATCTTAACCCTCCATCCCTCAAGCCCTTAGCCTATAAATTTAATCCCCTCCCAAGCCATTTCATCACAACTTTTGAGCTAAAGTTATAATGCCATTTTAAGATCAAGTTTTATACCAATCTCATACATCCACACGAAAAATCTCAAAAATCTCCATTGAAGCTAGTTTTAAGCTTGAGCATACATCCCATAATCCTACCAAACTAATCCATTAGACTCATCCATACATCAAGAGAATAATCTCATTGAGAGAGCCATTCCATGGCTCATATTCTCATTTGAGGGTTTCTCTTTTGGTCTCTCTTATATGTTATAGTAATTTTGTTAGTTAATGCTTTGTTCTCTTAATAGATTAGTATTTCTTGCTAACATATTTCTCATATACATATATGTGGTTCACAAGTGTTTAACCAAGTAAGTTGTATAGGTTTTATACTTTTGTAGATAGAGAAGCATACTAGTGTACCTAAACAGAGACCATATTTGGATAGATTTTTGATAAGAGAACTTGAGAATAGCTCACTATTTTTGATAATTTTAAGCTCACTCGTGCAATGAAATTATCTCTAGCATGAGTTTGTGACATAGTCTGTGCGACTAAATACCTTCTAAGGAAAGGAAATGGACCTAATAGATAGTTATGACAAGTTTTTGGGAGTTCTAGGATAAAGTCTCACGTGAGGATCCAAGTAGACCCAGGCATGAAAGTACATAGACTAAGGTGAGGAAAGGAAATAAATTAACATGGCTTTTGAGTATTTAACTCTACAAAGCTTCTTTATTATTCTGTGTGGGAATCACTGGTGAAAGATGTGTGTTATAAGGAAACTTGCAAGAAATAATATAACCATTTCCACATAACTCATAATAGATTTAAAATAAATATAGAATTAAAATCAACATGCAAGGGAATAGACAACATATCCACAAAAAATGTGACACAAGATATACCCTCAAAAACCCTTATTGAGGAAAAAACTCAGCCTCCAAAAGCATCTATCACCATGTATTGTTCAACAAAAAATACCAGTGCAATACAACCATGGAAGCCTTCAAAGCCATAGCCACAATCGAGCAATCTATGTGAACAAGCGTGAATCCACACATCCCATGCCATGCTTCCAACCTTCATAAATGCTCCCTTGGCTAACCTATCAAGACTTGTCCTACTTGACTCTTTCCCTTTTTGCCTTCTTCTTCTCTCACTCTCCAACAATTACCCTTGCGATTTCTAATATAGTAGTAAGTCTCACAAAACCACCAGGTGGTATTACATAAACCATGTGCTAAAACCATGTGCTATCTAATCCATTGACCTCACATTTAATATTGAAATTTTAATTTGTTTCCCCAATATTAAATAATTACATGAAATATTATCACAATGCTAAAAATACAGCTCATCAAGTATATCCCATGGGAATCTTTACATGTTTCACATCCATCTAGGTACAAAATTACATAATAAAATAAAATAATACAATATAACAATATTATGCAATGTGTGCAAGACCCATTATCTCAACAATCTCCCACTTGTTGTATACATTGCATAGGGTCAATCTGTAACCACATAAATGAACAAGAGAACAATCCCTCCTAGCACATCCACCATCATGGATCAAAGTACACGAAGTGCTCGATCTTGGTACCCACAACAAAATTAAAGTACCCAACATCTCAAACATGAATGATGCCACCTCTTATTATTTCACTAACACTGAACATACATAGAAGCTATCCAAAGAGAAAGCCACCTAACATGTCGCATTAGAAGATTGTAAAATCTTGCACCAATTGAAATGCCAAGCACAAAAACTTGATCTAAAGGTAATCACATGTATCTGTAGTTGTCAAAATATCCATAGCTAAAATAGCACCTACAGCAAGTGCCAAACCCATCCAACTACCCATACCTCCAAAGGTATACCAAGTGAATCTCATATCATCAACATATCTAATCTGTAACTCACAAACACAAGCCTCAAGAGCAATTACTGCCAAATATCCATAGCTAAAATAGCACCCATAGCAAGTGCCAAACCCATCCAACTATCCATACCTCCAAAGGTATAACAAGTGAATCTCATATCATCAACATATCTAATCTATAACTCACAAACACAAGCTTCAAGAGCAATTACTGCCACATATCTACCAAGAAGTTCACACTGCAAAAGATAATATCAAATCTATAACCAATCCACTCACAACATCTCAAAAAAGTGAATCCATGTAGTCTCAAGGACATACACAACACATGAACCAAAAACTTACAAGAGAAACTCTCATAAAAAATTCCAATAGTCTCTCAAGCTCTCCATAACCAACAGAGGAAAGAGATAAAGGAATAACCATGTCATCTCTCACATGATATACATGAGCACAAACTAGTGATCACAATCTCTAACCAATTTCAAATCCAATGTAATGAAAAACTAAACATCCAAGAAGATAACCAAGACACCAAAGAGAAACTATGCAAATTATACCCGTATCATGTCCTTCTACACACACCTCTAGATGTAAATTGTGCAAGTATGATCTCCTCCATAAAACCCCAACCAAGAAGCCTCAACAACACCCAAATAATACCATATAACTAATCATGGATGTAAGCCTCTCACAAGAAGATCAAACTCATAAACCATTCCTAATCCAAGGAATATGCCCAATATAAAACCATCTTTCAAACTCAACCAATATAACAACATATGCAAATGGAGATAACCAATGCTATACCATCTCTCAAATGAACCCTCCAGAACTAACTCATGTACTATAGCTTAAGATCCATATACATGAAAGACAAGCATAAACATAATGCACCTAAGAGAAATAATAGGCTATACCTCTCAAGTAGAAAACTACCAAGTAGACCAAAAGTGGGGAATGAGAATGCTCATCAAGATATCCAAGCCTCCAACCAAGACTCATCTAAGAACAATCTCTTCTGGAGTCCACATCAGGTGAATGCCCCTTAGATTTCTTGCTGAAATCATCAACCATCCCAATAAACACTTCTCTAATCCAAGAGAAATCAACATCACCACCATCTCTAACTATCCATGAGCACTTGTAACCAATCAATCCATGCCAACTCTAAATGCAACATAGCAATATCATGAAGTATTCATCTTGTAATCAATGTACTCAATAAAAAGAAACTAAACCAAGATCAATGTCAAAGTTCCAACCATGGCCTCAAGAACATAAATATGACAACATAATCTAAACCATCTGAACCAAAGAGATAACATGCTCCATATGAACATACTATAACATGTCAAAAATTCTAAATGTGTATCAAGAGTACACCATGACATAATAATAAAATTATCCTCACACCAAGGATAACATTTCAAATGAAAGAATAAACCACACCTTTACCAAGAACCTCATTAGTCCTCAAGATGTAACCATCTCCACACACCATGAATAAAAATCGTCTCCACATACCATGAAGAACCATCTCCAAACACCATGAAGATAACCAAGAACCCCATGAGTCCTCAAGATCTAACCATCTTCACACACCATGAATCCAAGTGCACTATGCAAATGTCAAAGACACTTCTACAACAATAATATCTAAGACAAACCTCTAACATTTATAAACACTCAATAAATATATCAATGCCAAAAACTCCCACTCAACCATGGTACCAAACCACTTATGGCATCATAAAATCTATATCCTACATGAAGATCCTATAAGTCTCCACACACACACACCAAAGTGTTAATACCAAGTGAAACCAAGATCTTCAAACCAAGAAGATACAAATCTAACTAGGAACTAATCCTACACTATCACCCCATCATTGTCACAAGCTCCCATTAAATCATGTATCCAAGCTATCCATGACATCATGATGAAAAAATCATCCTCCAATTATGAGAATCAACCAAGGCATCAAACCATCAAAGAACTCAAAGTGCACATCATGAGCTCCTCAAAAGAAACTAAATAACCATTATATTCAACCAAGAAGATATACCACCATAACCAAATTAGGAATCTAAACCAATGAACATCAAGGATGTATCTGTATATCCAATCATGTCATATGTAATGTCTCATTTAGGGCATTTTCTTATTTTCTTCCTCTTCCTATAAGTTTTCATAATAATAATAATAATAATAATAATAATAATATATATATATATATATATATATATATATATATATATATCCCTTCTCAGCAGTTATTATTCAATATATATATATGGTATTATATAGAGACAGGTCTTTTCATAATATAATAATTATATTATATTGATTATGTAATTATATTAATAACAACATATATTATATTCATATATAGATTATATCAATTATATGAATTTAATTTATAAATATTGATAACATATCATATATTATATTAATAATAATATTAATAATATCATTATTCTTAATACTATTACATAGTATATTTTCTTTATATATTATTTATAATAATATTTAATTCTCAATTATATTATAATATTATCCTTGAATATGTCCATTTCATAATATAACCTATGTAGGTACACTATAAAATTATTATTGTTATTTGATATTATGTATAATCAAAATCTTTATTTGTTATAATTCTTATATATCTCATGGATTATTATATATATTATCATTATATCTTATATTTAAATATATCAAAATATATGTATTAAATGAATTTTTATCATATATTTATCTATCTATATTAATCTCATATTATTATTATTTAACTCTTATTAAAATATATTCTATAATTAGGGACATCACATCATACCAAAATCTATGGCACCATGATCACATCCATGAACTAATCAACTAACTTTCAATATATCCAACCTGTCAACATAAAATAGTCAACTACAATTCTCCACCATGACTATACCTGGTAACAACATCTCATCCCTTCTACCTGAAGAAAAATTAGCAAATCATGTGACTTAGGGCATAGACAACTCAAATCCAAGCCACCAATCTCAATATGCATCAATAATGAAAGATCAATGGGCAAAGACAACTCATATCCAAGCTATAAATACAACATGTAAGTATAGACCACTTACAACACTGCATAACTTGTAGACCAAACAAGTCATCATACATATCAAAACCAAACACTAATAACCATATCATCATGAGAGCAATATAAAATATGAACTGAGTATACAATGATATCAAATCTTAAATCTCCAAACATATAATGTCATAAACTCACAATGTTACCATTATCAATATATATCATAAACTATTTAGATCAATATATGACCAAATAAATGATGTTAAACCTACACCAAATCTGAACCAATGTGTAGAGCTCTCTAAAAGCTTTTTGTTGACTATTCGAGGTCCAAAATCTGATTTTTTATGCCCAAGTTATGCCCTAATATATGCTTAAAATAAATAATATCTAAATTTTGGGCTCTTAAAACCTAACAAAATGTCAAACTCATAGAAGGAAACCTACACCAAGTTCTAGTGCTCTAAATTAGCTTTCCAATGCTTATAAGAAGTTTGAAATCTAATATCCTAAGAAAAAGTTATGGTCATTTTACTAAGACAATCTTTTTATCATTTTCACTGTGTTTTTTTTTTTGACAAAAATTTTGATAGGATTAAATTTGATGGCCATCACAGGCTAAAACTAAAAACTCTTTCATTTCCTCTAGACATGGCCAAACTAGGGCATATTATATATCAAAATTTATGAAAATGTCGACCCAAATCCAACGCTAAGGTTTGTTTTTGCCTAGGAGGTCATTTTTGCAAGCTACCCCCTAAAAACCTCATGTAAATGAAGCCTCTGAAAAAATATTTTGTCCAACAATTTTACATGTCCAAAATCTACCAAATCCCATCATAATAGCAAACCCAAAACCCTCAGATTTGTAATAAACAACTCATATATCTTAGCCTTTCTTTTATCCTATCATGCATTCCCATGGACTCAATCTAGGGTTACAATAATAAAACCATAGCTCTGATACCACTTGTAATGAACTTGCAAGAAAGAATATAATCATTTCCACATAACCCATAATAGATCTTAAATAAATATAGAATTGATATCCACATGCAAGAGAATAGACAACATACCCACAAAAAATGTGACACAAGATATACCTTGGAAAACCCTCATTGAGGAAAAATCCTAGCCTCCAAAAGCATCCATCACCATGTATTATTTAACAAAAAAATTACCATTGCAATACAACTATGGAAGTCTTCAAATCCATAGCCAAAACTAAGAAATCTATTTGAACAAGCATGAATTCACACATCTCATGCCATGCTTCCAACCTTCACAAATGCTCTCTTGGTTAATCTGTCAAGCCTTGTCTTGCTCGACTCTTTCCCTTTTTTCCTTCTTCTTCTCTCACTCTCCAACAATTACCCTTGTGGCTACTTATATAGTAGAAAGTCCCACAAAACCACCAAGTGGTATTACATAAACTATTTGCTAAAACCATGTGCTACCTAACCCATTGACCCTACAATTAATATTAGAATTTTTATCCGTTTCCCTAATATTAAATAATTACATGAAATATTATCACAATGTTAAAATACAACTCATCAAGTATATCCCATGGGAATATTTACATGGTGCCCATCCATCTAGGTACAACATTATATAATAAAATAAAATAATATAATATAACATATTATGCAATGTGTGCAACACCCATTATCTCAACATGTGCTCACTTAGGGCATTCCTAGAGGTTGGATCACTTTGATAGGTCTACTAAAGGATGTTGACTCAAACTTGGTTTGGATTCAAGGCTCTAAATTTCTAATTCTCCCAAAAGGGAAAAGCGCATGCTCCTCTACCTCTTCACCTCACTCAAACATGCCAAAAAGATTCATCGCCAAGTTAGCTCAATGATCCCAACTTGTCTAGAATCTTCTAGGTTTTTTATTTTCCCAAAATGGAAAAGAGCATAATCCTCTCACTAATAGATTCACTTGGAATAATCACTACCTTCCTTTCATTTAAAGGGTATTGTCTTCCAAAGGGCTCTAGGTTTCTTATTTACTCTTGGCCATTACTTCCAAGTAGTAAAGAACATAATACCCTATCCCTTCATCTAGAGCCCTAGAGAAGTTTACAAGGCCTATTTAAATTATGTGAATTAATTATTGTAAAAGAAGATAGAATGTTTGAGTGGCTTTGAAATGTCTTTGACATGCAATTCTTTGGTAGGTGTCCTGCAATCAAATTGTTAGCAAGTTTGTATGTTTGTTTCAAGGGGTCTTTGATGTATGTCCTAAAAACCACTGTTATGTTGTTCCAAAAATAATAAAAGAATACTTCAAAAAATAGAGATTAGCAAGAAAGAGTGAGAACTGAATGTAACAATGCAGAAATTTAGGAACATTATTATCCAGGCTTGCATGAGGCTTTACATAGAGTTGTGCAAGGATTTTCTTTGTGTCATGCAAGAGATTGACTTCTTTAGGTGAGCATATATATTTATTCACTCAAGAAAGTACATAGTACTGCACAAGTAATCAAAATTCTCGCACAAGGAAAGGACTTTTTGAGCTAGATTTCTCTAGAATGTATGGAAACTAAATGCAAAATATCAAAAATAAAGATAAACAAGGCAAATTTTTTTTTTTTTTTGCCCCATGGTGGGTGCCATAAATGTATGTGTTAAATATGGGCCTCTAATTCAACCACACACTTCAACATAGTCATTACTTGTTAGGTTGATCTAGGAATGAACATGAGTTTGTTTATCCTATTTTTGTACAATGTGACCTGTTATCTTCTATCTAGATGGGGTTATACTATGCACTCTTAGAATCAAGAGTTTAGTAACCAGATCAACTAAGAATGAAGGATTGAATAGATGCAAATGCAAGATTAAGCTAAGAAAGTAAATATGATTTGAGTTATGTTTTTTAGATTTTCTATTCAAAGTAGGTTTGAATTAATCTAGATAAGATGTAGATTAATTTAAGAATGAGGTAAGCAAAACTATTCTAAATGTATGTATTGTAGTCTAAATGAGAAAGACAATTAACTATGATAAATATCTTAAAGCATATTAACTATGATAAAGATCTTCGAATGCACAAGCATTTGAGAATTCAAAATGACAGATTTTCATTACTCAACAAATGCATCCTCTTGAAATGAGACGTAGAAGGTCCTTGTTATAGAATCCCAGAGTCAATCAATGGTCAAGATCAAACCAGATGAATGGTGGATATTTGAAGAATATTAAGTTGGAATAGAAAGTTTCCTTGATTACAGGAGTTAACTAATTGCTTGTGAGATGAAAAAGGAGTTAACTAGTTTTATTTTGTTTTCTAATTTGAGTTAACTAAATGTTTCCAATTCTAAACTAAAGACAGAATATTTGATTTAAAGAATTAAATATGACCTCATAATTGAATATTCTAATTATTTAAATAATTAAATTCAACAATTAGGATGAGGGTATTTAATTCCTTTTATCATGTGTATTAGTTAAAGGGGGTAAATCTATTTAATTAAAGTGTTAGGACTTCTAATTAAAAAAAATTGATCAAAAAGAACTATTTAGTCATAATATGTCGATATTTAGGAATTAAATACAAGTGTATGGTTGATGCAAATTAAGGGTTTTCTACATTTGAAACTTAGGTCAAGTAAAGACAATTAGAATCAGAAATTAAAAAAATTTGATCAAAAAGAACTATTTAGCCATAATATATCGATATTTAGGAATTAAATATAAGTGTATGCTTGATGCAAATTAAGGGTTTTCTGCATCTGAAACTTAGGTCAAGTAAAGACAATCAGAATCAGAAATGTCTAATACAATAGGAATTAAATGGTCAAGACTTTGATGTTGTAAGACTAATGTGCCGAAATTAGTTCAAAATGCCAATGTGCTAATTTTGAGGTATTATAGAAGGTTCCTTTATTAGTTTTTACACAAAAATTGGTGTCCTAGAGTAGCCAATTTACCTCATGACCTTAAGAATTATGATCCTGAATAAAACATACCTTGGCAATACAAAAGGTCTTCTTGGGAAACCATAGATTTTGATGATAGTTGTATGTGGGTAGAAGTAGACATCACCCCATTGATGACATAAATTTGGAATTAAAATACAATAAATTGGCCTCAAAAATGTCAATTGGAAATGTGGAAAGTCTCTAACAATTGGCACTAATCTCCTCCTAAGAGAAATCCCAAATTCATTTTCAAACAATATAAAAGTAGGCTCATTATAATAAACTAACATGATGGTTTACCATAACTGAACTGGTAACACTTCATCAGCACTTTCAAACTCCATGTACATGTACTTAGAAAAATAATCTCCATTGTGAAAAAAGGATCGTATGCATGAGCAATGAATACCATCTAAAATTTGGTGTTTCTCTTCTATGTAAAGTTTTCAATCCTTGATTGATTGTTGCTTCTAAGTATTGAGGAAATTCATAAATCACTACAATACCATATTTCTTAATCCCTAAACACATCTGCATGGTTTCCTTACTAAAAAAAATCTTATTTTTATAACTCCAACACTTGATATAGGGAAATGTGTGTGTTGAACAAGGTATCATCATAAATATTCACACTACCCACATTAGATGAGATAGCCTCAAGGATCAGTTTAATCTCATTCAAAAAATTTGAATAAGGGATTACCAATTTCTTTACTACCTCTAGCCCAACTTGATGGAAGTCCTCTTCAAACATCTAAAAATTGATTTCATCAGTTACATCTATACGCTCATGTAGATTGAAAGCCTTCTTGATAGTGAAAGCATCAATTTTCAATAGAACCTCTCCATCTAGATCCCTAATTACCCATGTAATAGTGTCATATCTTTCTACTAAATCTAACAAAAAATCTATATTTAAGAAAAATAGTAGGGACTGCCAATTTCTTAAGATCATATTGCCACACATTGTAGAAAGGGCTTCCTATGTTGGCATGACTGTACCATCTTTAAAAAATATAAACCATTAATTGGCATGTACGTATCATAGATGTTTACATATTTATCCTTCACACTCAAGCATACCTCATTCTTCAATGTTTTCCATTCCTCTAAGGCAACCCTAACCTCTTTGGATAGAGGTAATTGATCGATGAAATTGACATTTAGATGTCCATTCGCATAATTGAATTTTCCAAAGTGTTTCTTGGGAAACATATTTAAGTATTTGAATAACTAAGAGGGCTAGGGTTCTATATTTATTTAATGGACTAGAACTAGGGTTTAGGGTTCAAAGACAACTGCAATTTTACCAGCAAATTCTTATAAATTTTGTAAATCATGCAAATTATCACTATAAATTCAAAGGTATAGTTCTGTTACTTTTTTCTTGCTAAGAAAATTCTCTCTGAAGCGAAAAGACATGTCAGGTAGCCTCCTTTCAAATTTACAATAGTGTTGGGAAGAGAGGCCACCTATCTTCATCTCATGTTTTTGTGAGATAAATGCTAGGTCTCATGAAAACACATGGATTGTTGATCTTCATTGAAGATGTTTCTTGAACGTTGAATCTTCCTCAATTAAAAATTAAATCGAATCCATTGATTTAATGCATGTGAAAAATCTTCCTTTTAAGTGGCTCAAGATTCCCTCTGTACTGTGAGGACACATGGAGACATGTCATCCAATATTTTCTGTCAGGTCCATCCTTCAACAATATTCATGCAACCCTTTGAACACGTAACATCATCTCGTGTATTTGAATCAATTGCTTCATGTCTTTTGAAAACATGATAGCCATTGATTTCCTCCTTCACTTACTACATGTTGGACCTACCATGGCATATCCACACTGGATACATGCAAACCAATGAGGAGGGGAATAATTATGTTGACTTGCTAGGTCACCCACAATCATTAGAATTTAGGTCCCTTCTACATGGAAAGATCTTGTGCTTTCACATTTGAGGAAAGAGAACATCATGAAAACATAGTAGTCATTTGTATTCTCTTATGTAATAAGGCATCATTTCAAAGCTCGGGTCTATCATGTGACACACATACAAATATCACATATTCAATTTCATTTATGCTAGCTTTCAGAACATGTAATGGTCATTGGATCTTGGCCCCACCTCACCCGCATACACAAAGGATTAAAGAAGTAATATAATAAGGTCAAAACATTCAATAAAGGTGTGGACCACAAGCAAAAAATAAAACCAATGTTATTAATGCCTAGGAATATAAAGGGAACCCAACATATGACACAACAACCCTTATTTAAGTCACATTATTATAAAGAAAAGGGCACAGGCTCAAGACATACTATTGTTTAATACAATAGGTAAAAGGGGAACCCTCTTTCACAATGTAAAGACCTTCTTTTATGTTACTTTTAAAGTGACTTTAAAAAATAAATAAATAGATTTTTTTGTTATATTTAAATAATTTTTTTCCAACTTCATACAGTTTACTACCCCACATACAATTCAACCATAGCTCTTTTTGATTGTTTAGGATCATTGGTATAATGGTTTTTACTTCACCAGATGTCTCATTTTGAAAAGAGTTCACTTAATTAGAAGACCATAGTCATGGATCTTACCTTCTAAGAAGGTCTTCCTTAACCACATACCTTAATTTGTGGGTCCCACCTTCTTAAATGGCCTTCCACAACCAATTCAAAAGGATAACTATTTTCAAGTTATTTGGAGCATTGATATAAAGTTTTTTGTTGCCTTTGGCATTGCCTTTCAAAATGACTCAGCTTAATTATTGGAGTAAGACTAGCTTTTACACAATGGTGAAAAGACATAATGTCCATTTATGATTCAATCGCACAAACATAATGACATGGCTCAATTTTCTATTTTAAGACATGACTTTTCAACTTAAAGTAGGACAGTGCTAAGGAATCCATGCATCTATTTTATTGGATGAATATCTGTTACTTTCTTTAGATAGATATCTATGGCTCCTATCAAAGGCTTCAAGATCCTCCACAACTATATATGGAGAGAAGTAAGATAAGCTTCACACACTCTGTCAATTACCATGACATCCTTTATTCCTCTAGGTTGTGTGAATTGTGAGAGAAATCTCTCAGAGTAGATACACAATGTCTTTGTGGTACATGATGATTGTTGGAATTACAATAGGAAAGGTAAACTCTAAGAGGGAGGGATTAATCATTGCTTTAAAATTTAACCCATAAAATATTCACCACATGTCCATCTCACATATTCAATAAGTAAACTAAAATACCATGTAAAGCATATATATCTAAAGTATGTAAACAAGTAAGCATTCACACATATATGACACAAGATATGATTACCCAGAAACCCTCCAATGAGAAGATGAAACTGGGGTGGGGATGACACCCACAAATCTTCACTACTACAATAATAAAGTGTATCTAATGAAGGCTACAATGTCTGATCATGAAACATGATCTACACTATGAAAGGTCTTCCTTGTTAAAGGCTTACAAAGACTATTAGGTCTCACCCTATTAAAGGATTTCAACACCCTACTAAAAGTGTGCCTGATTAAAGGACTTCAACTCACAATTAAGTAAGAACCTTATTAGAGGATTTTAATACAGCCTATTAATACTACTATGTTAAGAGATTTAGCTAATTCACCTGTTAGTATGTCTCAGCAATGATCTTGTGATTAGCACTCTGATGCTTGATGACAAATCACCTCCATACTACTATGCACTTGATCCTTGTTGATCAGATGTCTCTCTAATGTTCATTATTTACTTCCTCTATTCTCCTTTAACTAATTCTACAATTTAATTCAAATCATAATGCATTGCTCACCATGAATGTCCTAATTTGTGCTTGCAAAAGTCTCCTTTATCATTCATTCATTACCTTTTTAACTCATAAGAAGTTTAGGATTTTTACTCCTTAAGAAGACCTAGGTGACTTAGGGTTAGGTATGAATCAATGGTTGTGATTCATCCATATTGCCTCCTAAACCTTCCCTTTACCTAATTGGATGCATGTGAGACATAGGGATTCCCACTTAAGATTCATCCTTATCAACAAAATATTGTAATTCAATCCTTAAGTCAACCCAAAAATGGTTTACATATTAGTTTGTTCCAATACAAACAACTATGACAAAACTGTGTTACTCAACATCTAAAGCCCCTAGTGCTCTTTACATACTGTGACTTTAATGTCGTCACTCAAAATTTTAATGACTTAGCATGTTTTTAGTGAACAGATTTTCCTTTTGAAGAAATGCATGCAAATCCAACCCTGAATGCCCAAGTGAGAGGACAAACTAACACCAACAGTTGGATAGGTTATCATGGATTGATAACCTTCCTCTAAATTTTTGTCAGGTACAACTCCCTGTATAAGATATTCAGTGAATCAAATGTGTATGCTTTTACCAGAAAGCATAAAAGGACATCAAACATCTACTCATAAATACAGCATAGATGCATAAACTTATACTACTACATGAAAAGAAAGCAAAGAACAACAGGTCACACAAAGTTCATTTGTTGAACACTATGTTGTGTAATGAAAATGAAAATACGTTTTCTGTTCTCTTGAGAGAAATAAAAACCAGAGCTTTTAAAGGTATTTGAACAGGTAATGTGACAAGAAAATAACGGTATTGAAATGTAACTTAGAGAAAACTGGAAATGACTCAAGGTTCATTACCAATGGAAGGAAAATACACCATAATCAAAGTCCTGATTAACCTCCAGTCTCCCTTCCCTAATTGTAAAAGATTCATAAAGTACCTTCTACACATTACAACCAAATTGTTATTTCAGTAAAGACAGAAACTCCCTTCACCATGTTACATTAACTATCAAAATCCCAACTCTACCTCAAACACCCAGTTTTGAAAAGAAGAAAGAAAGGAAATAACCCATGCTCTGCCTCTCACAGCCTCTCAAGAAAATAGAATAGTTTTTCCAAACTCTCCTCCTTGCCTATAGCTCCAAGCCTGTAGTCTAAAGGAAGGAAGAATGGAACCCCTTGTTTACATTCATTGAAACATATTTATCTTCCCCTGTTATCGGTGATTTCTCAGTTTTGGTAACTGATTCTTGAAATAACTCCTTCGATGCCTTAGAATTATTTTCTTTCTTTTTGGATTCTAGATATATCTCTTTATCACTTATCAGGTTTTCTAACTAGCCATATTAGTTTTGGCTTATATGAGTCAAACATTATTAAAATGTAAAGCCTATATTTTACCCAATGAGGCTTTATTACAATACCACATTTCCATTCTTTTGAATCGGGTTTGGCAGAGACGTTTGTCATTCCCCATATCATCTGCATACTGGCACTACTCAAGCCTCTGTGTCTAGATGACATCACATTCACCATCGATCTATTTAGCCCTTTGTGATTCTTTTGTAGAATATGTCACTATCTATGAGACTCCTTTTTAAGACTGTGCCTAAACTTTTCCATGTTTTCTCTAATGTTTTAGATGGCATGGGCATTGTTTTGTAGAGATCATGGCCTTATCATCTTATTTATCTCACTCTGCAAGTTTTGTGGTACCTTCCCAAAATATTGATGTGCACTCCATTTTTTTTTCAATATTCACATGTACACTTAGCTTTGGCATTGAATCCTGATCATAAGGTACAATAGGAAGTCTTTACTATGAGGGACTTGAACCTGCAATTCTGCCACCTCTGTCCTGCAAGAGCTTTCACTCAAGTGTATACATTCAATGCCATAAGGCTTTGGTGAATATTTTGTTCAACTATAATGAAGATGGTGAAAGATCTCAAATCCCATATCTTCTGTTTATAAATTTGTAGCAGATTGAGACAAAATGTAATCTCAAAATTACTTCCCTATTCATTCATTTTCTGGTGCTGACTTGTTTCTTCCTTCAATGCATTATGAATGGTCGATTCTTCTTATTGAATCAAGTTGAGCAGATTGCAATCACTAACCCTTGTGAAGTGTGTCTAAAGCAATCCTAATCACACGTACAGGTTCAAAATCCATCATTTTATTACATGACTATTGTGATGCCCAACAATCATTTTGGCAAACAATTCATATCTATGATC
The DNA here is from genome assembly GCA_028749045.1 of Cupressus sempervirens. Taxonomy (NCBI): domain Eukaryota; kingdom Viridiplantae; phylum Streptophyta; class Pinopsida; order Cupressales; family Cupressaceae; genus Cupressus; species Cupressus sempervirens. Next base: position 554,439,420 of record CM053789.1, on the reverse strand, counting down.
AATGTCTTTACTAATCGGGTTCTCCGCTTAGAACGACCTCATCAGTCCCATTAAGAACAACTTGAATCCTTGATGAGCTTGGCGTAGGATGAGGCTTAGGTTGTGTGGATATTCCAACAAATAGTTTACCAACGTCCTCTGAACACTCACAATTATGCGCGCTTCTTTTTGGTTGCAAATAGAGTCTATATATGATCCAATATTGAAGGCCAATCCTTGAAACTTTATCATGGTTCTTTGTATATGTGAACTAGGATGACAACTCCTATTCCTTGAGTTCCAAATGAGATGAAGACTATTTGAGCTCTCACACACATGTATATTGATGGAAATGCATTGTGCTCATTCCATCATCACTGTCACTGCCAATTTCTATCACATAGCTGAAAGATTTATTCACATGTCTACATAGATTGAGTTTAACTGAAGGTACTAATCAATGAAAACATCATTTCAAAAATTTCGTATGCATCATAAAGACTCCCCATGATACACTAGATTGATAAAGTTAATCAACACATTCCTTTTGAACCCGTACACTTATTCATCTGCATAGTTGAACCCCCATTCACTTTAGATTCACTAGGTTTGTATTGATCATAATCGACGCTTCCCATTTCATTGTGGGTTCTAAATAGATGTTGATCAATGGCTATCATGGGACCAAGATGAATAATATGGTTTGTACTATTGAGCTTTGAATTGACTTTTAATCTGAACCTGCATTTGATTTGTAGAGGCTAAGACTTCAAAAAATCTTTTAAACTTCGAACCTGTTTCAAACAAATTGAACCACTCCAAACAATTGACCTAATCTTCATCTTAATCTATACTTATACTCCTTCTTGAAATCATGACAAAATCTAAACTTGAAATATGAATTAGGATAGCATTTTGAACCCTTTCTAACCAATCTAAAACTTGCTTATGTTGAACCTGCAGGATGGGTTATTTGAACTTTTGAACCACTTTGAACTACTTCACACTTCATTTCGAAGTGGTTCAAAAACTCTAAACTTGAAGTTTTAAAACTGTGATCATATCAAGTGCTAACACATGCACTGCTTTCTCAATTCTTGAATCACTCGACACATACTTTCCGCTTGGCACTTGAGTGACTTGGCATATAAGTGACTCAGCACTCATTGTTTACTCAACATGCTCTAATTTACATGTGCTCAAAATATGTTACTTGTTTGACATGAACTAAGTAAAAGACTTAAGTGTATAGATACTCACTTGTCAAAACCAATGTGGGATTAACAATCTCCCCCTTTGACATGAGTATCAAAAACACTTGGTCATACATTAATACTCTTATTCTTATGAGCATAACATAAATGATTGTTCGGCTTTTATATAAAATTTCAAAATATCAAAATTTTGCAACATGACTTATACCTCAAAATCTCATAACTCCCCCTAAGTTGTTTTATCTATTCTATACTATACTCTATATCAAAATCTTTCTCTTGCTGAGTAGATTTGCATTAACTAATACTCTTTCTTTGTTTTCTCTCTATTCTGCTTGCTTACTTTTTCCACTTGCTCTTACTCCCCCTTTTTGAAACTAATGTCAATGGGTTATACACTAATAGTGTATTTGTCCAAAAAGGATTTATGGACCTCAAGTATGATTTTAAGAGCTACATCCCAATTATCACAAGCTACCTCCAAAGACTTAATTTTGATGGTCAACTTGGAAGCAAGGTGTACTAAGCCATCTACTGTAGAAAGATTGGGGTCTTTCTTCATAAGTGTTTCTACATAGCCTATTTCCTTGTCTAAAATCTCCATGTGAGGAGTCAATGTAGACTGGATGTTGATTAATTTAGTCCTTATGTTGGCTTCATCTACTTGTAATGTTGCTAACTGACTTTGGGAATTCAAAAGTGTCCTAAAGTGTTTCTCACTTTAAGATGGAGACATGGGCAATTTGCACCTAATGATTGCATTTGACTCTCCAAACTCAGGATGTGATTCCTTATCTCCTGTGTGAAGAGTGTGGCATTACACAATTTAGTGTATAGAGAGAAAATGTTCTCTAGTACCTTCTTCACTCTATCTATCTTAGTTGCCAATGCAACTTGTGTTAGTGCAATATCACTAGATATCTTCTCAAACCATTCTAATAGTTTGAAATTAGTATCTAACCTATGTCACTTACTCTTTCCACTATATTGATCAATTATTCAATGATTGGCTTTGTTTCATCTAGGGTAGGTAAACTAAATGCATCCAAGAAAATGTCTTTGATCTCAATCAAATCTTACTTCTACCTATGCTCCCTTCTAAAAAGTTCTTGATGTTTCTTCCTTGTTAGGGCCTCTTGTAGTATACCCATCTGCTCAATTGTTATTGTTGCATAATCAAACTTGGGAAATATAATTTCTTCATCTAGGCTAATGTCTCCATAAGTAATTACCTCTTCTACCTTAGATGAGCTAGGATTTGGCACTGAGAATTGCAATGGTGTTGTATCTATGCTTATCCTCTGAAGAGTTTGACTAAAAGGAGTTCCAGATTCTGGTAATGTCACCAATACTTGAATTGCTACTAGCTCCTTTGGCTTGGGTGTCAAATTTGTCTCTTAAGACTTGTCCTTTTTTGCCTTTTTGATTTTAGTTGCACCTTGATCTTGTGTTTGAGGTGCAGGTACATCTACCTAACCTATTTGACTTTGTGTCCCATCATTCACTAGTGTTTCCACCTTGTCTTCTCCAACTGTCTCAACCTTGTCTTTTTCTGGTTCTTATACATTTTCTAAGACTAGATTTCCTCCCATGAGTGTACTGATAGTGCAACCTATTGTCTCCTTCCTTTGATATACAACTAAGGGTTGTGAAGGTTCTTTACTTTTGATTTGAGGAGTGATTGTAGCTATTTCTTGTGTTTTCACTTCTTCCCCTGCAATCATAGTCTCTGACTTCTAAATTTCATCTACACTTACCAATATAGGGTTGTCACATAATTTGGCATGTAGTGTAGATTGGGTAAGTATCTTTTTCAAATCATCCTCTATTAGGGGATTGACATTCTGATCAATAGGATCATAAACATCTTTTATTGTGACAATTTTAGTGTTTGCACTTATTACCTATGAAGGGCTAGCACTTGACATTTGTGTATCTTGTACACTCTATTCTGGTTATTGCTCTTCCTTAGTTGTTGCCTGATTATCAATATTCATATCAGTGCCTCCCTCAACTGTGCCTTCTTCATTGATATCCTCTCCATCTTCTCCTACCTCAATAGGTACTTGGTTAGCTTCTTTGGCTGTTGACAATCCATATGTGGTTTTCCACATTTGTTTGCATTTATGTGCAACATCCTCTATGTTGTTCTATAGTATGCTAAATGCCCTATAGTTAGGTACAAATCTCACAACATATTTCTTTATGGCTATAGAAATTTCAACCTTACTAAGTTATGGCATAACTTGAGCAAGAGATGTCTCCCTAATTTGTCTTTCTATGTTCAAACAATAATGTCATTTTTGCTCAACTCTTTCATATAAACTCTTAGCTATGGAGTTGGCAATTTGTAGAGGAGTTTTTTTTAAAGTAGCCATGATGGCACATATTTCCTCCTCTACTCGATTCTTCTCAATCTATCCAATATTATCAAATTCAATGTGAGAGAAACCTGACAAATTAACATTGTTTCGAATGTTCTCACATAAATTATCTAGGTCTGAGGAGGGAGTGTGACTCACCACTTGGAATTGGTTGTTCTCATCAGATTCAGTCTTCTCCTCATTAGATTCAACCCTAGAAACATACTTCATTCTTGGTGTTTTATGTGCTCCACCTTCCTACTCTTTAGGCTTGGCTACCTCTTTAGCCTTCTGTATGGTGACTCTTGTAGTAGCCCTTGTGGTAGGTGTTTTTGTTTTAGGTTAGCTTGGTTTTGCAACCTTATTTGGTTTTGTCATTGCTTGTGTCTTTTTCTTTCTTTTCTTCTTGACAGTAGGAATAGGTGCTTCCTGGACTTCTTCTTCCTCAATACCTTCTATAGTTTATATTTCCTCTTCTCACTTATCTTCTCCCTAACCTTGTGTCAATGCTAATCATGCTTGAACCTATGTGTCCTCTTCTTGTTCATCATCTTCCTCTTCTTATTCTTCCTGGGCTCCTTCACCAAATTTTTCTTTCAGTTTCTTCACCAATTTGTTCTTCTTCTTGATCATAGAAGTAGTCTTCAACTCCATAGTGATATTTGATTTGGCCAATTCATAATTACCAATAGATTTGGCTTTCTTGTCCACTTCTTCTACAAGTAATGTTATGATTGTTGCAAAGACCTCATCAACATTTATCTCATAACCTAATAGCCTTAGCCATCTCACTCTAGGAATTATTGCTAGAATATATGTGTGATCAGTATCAACTAGGAAGCAAACATCATCATAATGTTTCTCCACTAGTGAGATTAGTATCCTTAAGATTCCTTCTTCATAGGTTGTTCAAAATATTCAAAATAACTAGTCATTATTGACTCAAAGTTATCACCTAATTAGTCAATGAATTATCCTATTTGTACTACAATTGATCTATTTGTCTTCCATGCAACCTTACCAAATGTAGGAAATGTATTTTTTACATAAAAGAAAATACATACCAAAATAGATCCAAATTTACATTGAGCACTCTTTGTTTTCCTTATAGCTCCCAGATTTTCAATCAATTCTTGCAACTGCAACTCAGCAAGATCATAAGTATGATCTTGATCCATAATTTTGTAGCCCATATCCACTGTAATGCAAGGTGCACTATTTAATCTGCTTGACTAATAAAACTTGTGTTCTATTACCCTCACTATTAGGGGATCTATGATTGTATTAGTGGATCTATGATTGTATCAATGGCCATTCCCCTTTTGTTCCATATAGCTCCTATGTTCTTTTCAATGACTTCTTTTGATTCACTTCTCATAGTCTTTGGTTGATCTAGGGTACGATACCGTGTTACCCTATGAACAATTTTATTTGTAATTTCAACTAGCCCATTCTCTAACCATACCGAGCTATCATGAATTCTTCTTCAGACAATCTTAATCCACTTAGTTTTAAAGACATTTGGAAAATCTAGGGCATGAGTTAACCCTTTCTTCTCAACAATATTGTATTCTTCCTTTAATGCTCCATTTTCACATAGTCTTCCATATTCTTCTCTGATTTCCATGTCGCCTATGATTCTAATCTTGCAAGTATAAAAATTCCTAACATCTTGAATCATCAAGACTCACAATGGTATCATAGACAATGCATCAAAGGGATCTTGTGTATACACTATATCTAGAATAGCCTTGAAAAAAGGTTGCTTAACTCATTGCTAATTAACTAAAAATTTAAAACCTCTTTTCATTATACACCTTTCACTTTAGAAGAACTAGATTCCATTACATATATCTAGGGTTTGCAAAATTTGAAACTGCATAGCTTGGCACATGGTAAATACCTTACAAATCCTGACGAAATGGTGTCGAACAACTGTTCAAATCTCTTTCAAATGCTCAGATGAAATTATCTAGATTGCCTTTATATCTTCATGTTCTTTCTTGAATTCAAATGATATTAAATGAGTAGAAATTGATCAAATAGCCCTTAAAACACTACAATTAATGTTAAGTACTTACACAGCTATAACCTCGACATCAATTAATTTCTAGCTCACTCGGCATCCACATGTCTTTCCATTCGCTCAACAAATATTATAAGCTTGGCCTCAACTAACTAATTTCATTGGCTCAACATCCACTAACATTTCACTCAGCAACCATAAGAGACTTTTCATGCTCGACAGTAACATGAAAAAGCTGAGAAAACTTTAAAGATTTTTCCTTGATTTCTAATAACACTTTGCATCTTTATTCATGCATTTGTAATCTTTTCATAACTAAATCCTTGGAACTGGTGTATCGTATAACTTTTAAATATTAGTCCCACATACCTCTTGATTGCTTAGTTTGATGAGGTGTGATCACCTAACCCATTAGGTGAAGTGATCCCATTTGCACTTGATGTGCTACAATCCTCCTTTCTCCTCCATGTCTTGTTCATCTCATCTCTGACAGTTTCAATATCTTCCTTGCCTTTTTCTTTGTTGAACTCACAACTTGGTTCTTTTAACCTTGTTGGACTATATCAGCTAATTTGACCAGTATTCAAGCAACTAAAGCATGTGGTTTTACTTAACCACATTTTGTAATCACTTCTAAAGTGTGTTCTAATATAGTTCTTAGGAACATATCCATACTCTTAATAGTATTGACATCTATACCTTGTATTATAGTCCCAATTATAAGAGTAGTCATTGTTCTTTACCTTTGTTTGTTTGTTTGATGACCACTTGGATTTTGATCTACACTCAAAAGCTCTATGTCCATACTTCTGATAGTTATAACAATATCCTTCAAATCTTTGAGTGTGCATGGTATTGCTTTTGCATTCATGTACCTAATGACCTTATTTATTGTACTTATGGAAGTGACCCATGCTCTTCTGCTTAACATTCTAAGTTGTAGTCTTGCTCCTACACACATTAGCAGTATGCTCTTTCTTCCCACAACTATGACAAGTAGGTTTTGAGTTCTTAAATTTGTTATTTCTTTCTTTAGCACTTTTGGATAATTCTCCTTCTTCAATACTTGTGTATCCTAGTCTAGATGTATCATTGTTAGATCTAGGAGATTTAATCAATTGTTTAAAGTACATGATAGCTTCATTTGGTTTATTAAAACTTTCAAAAAACTCCTTTTCCCTTTTCAGATCATTGCTCAACTATTTTTTCTACAACTTTAGTGTTGTTATCTCAATGTCTTTACTATTTATTTCATTATTAGCAATCATGACTTGATTCATTATTTCTAATTCCATGTGAGCAATCCTAATTACTTTTGATGATTTCTCTTCCAGTCTGCTAGTCAAAACTCTTTTTTCATCTTCAATCATGACTTTTTCTTCCATAGCTTTCTTTTTTGATTTGGTCACCTCACATAGTAATATGGCTTGTGATTCTTTCTCTATCTTAAGATTTTTGATCTCTTCAGCTAGGGTTATGTTCTTTTTTATTAGATCTGCAACTACTACATCAAATCCATTGGAGTTTCCATTTGCAAATAGCTTAGTAGTGTCCATCTCTTAGTATTGTGTGTCATTCTCCTCAATAGAAATTTCCTTCCTTCTTCTCATTGATTTCTTTAGATCACCTCTTTCTTCATTTAGCTAATGTAGAATGAGTTGTATTTCAATCTCCTGGTTATCAATAACTTTTCCAAACTTATAGACTTCCATTTCCAAGATCTTTCCTCAAAGTTGTTAGGCTTCACTTTCAAATAATTGTGCTATGATACCAATTATTGGAATTACAATAGGAAAGGTAAACTTTGAGAGCAAGGCGGTGAATCAGTACTTTAAACTTTAACCAATAAAATATTCACCACACATCCATCTCACATATTCAATAAGTAAACTGAAATACCATGTAAAGCATATACATTTAAAGTATGTAAACAAGCATTCACATATATATGGCACAAGATATGATTACCTAGAAACCCTCCAATGAGAAGGTAAAACTAGGGTGGGGATGACACCCACAAATCTTCAGCACTGCAGTAATAAAGTGTATCCAATGAATGTTATAATGTTTGATTATGAAACATGATCTACCCTATAAAAGGTCTTCCCTATTAAAGGCTTACAAGGACTGTTAGGTCTTACCCTGTTAAATGATTTCAACACCCCATTAGAAGTGTGTATGGTTAAAGGACTTCAACTCACAATTAAACAAGCACATTGTTAAAGTATTTCAATATAGTCTATTAGGACTACTCTAATAAGAGATTTAACTACTTCACTTATTAGAATGTCTTAGCAATAATCCTATGATTAACATGTTGATGCTTGATGATAGATCACTTCTATATTGTTGTGTACTTGATCCTTCTTGACCAAATGTCTCTTTGTTGTTCATTGTTTCCTTTCTCTATTCTCCTTTAATTGATTTTGTAATTCAATTCAGATCATAATGCCTTGATCACCATGAATGTCCTGGTTTGCACTCGCAAAACTCTTCTTTATTATTAATTCATTTCCTTTTTCACTCATAAGAAGTTTAGGGTTTGTCCTCCTTAAGAAGACCTAGGTGACTTAGAGTTAAGTATGAACCAATGGTTGTGATTCATCCATATTACCACTTGAACCTTCCCTTTTCTTGATTGGATGCATGTGATACATAAGGATTCCCACTTAAGATTCATCCTTATCAACAAAATATCATAATTCAATCCTTAAGTCAAACCAAAAATAGTTTACATAGTAGTTTGTGCCAATACAAACAACTATGATAAAACGGTGTTACTCAACATCTAAAGTTCCTAGTGCTTGACACATACTGTATGCTCGGTACTTGAGTGACTCAGCACTCATTGTTTACTCAACATGTTATAATTTACATGTGTTCAGCATATGTTACTTGTTTGGCATGAGCTAAGTAAATGACTTAAGTTTATAGACACTCACTTGTCAAAACTCATATGAGATTAACAATGAGATGGTGCTTTTTATATTGTCTCTAGTGGGGAAGTCTCACACTCTCAATAGGCACGGGTGTGACTAGTCAATGTATTAAACTACACTCACACCACTTATTGATGTATTGGGGTCAAGGGAGAGATATGTGATGCTCATTGATGGATTTTTTTTAAACTATTCAAAAATGATGTTGTTGCTAATGTCATTCTTGGCTTGGACAGGAGATGGCTTTCTAGTGATCTCAAAGTTTAATTTGATCCAAATAATCATTATCCCTCAGTTGATGGGAACCTCACAAAGAGCTCCTCGAATGAGGAAGAGATGTCTAATGCTGAAAAAAAATGGACACAAGCCTTTGGATAAGAGAAGGTTTGTGAGGCTTGCATGGAGGGTCTTCAAAGAGGGTGTGTTGGAGGGAGATGTGTCACATTTTTGTGCTCTGCTCTCTTCAAGTTTCAAGTAGCTGGAACCAAACTCCACCAAAAAGATTCTAGCATGGGGAGAGGATATTTCACACCTATATCATTTCATGTCTAGTGGTTGATGGTGGTTGATGGTTATGTGCTAGAGCTTCCTTGTTGTCCAGTGTTTCCTATGCCCTAGTTTACTTATTTTTAAGTTGTGTTTATATTTCATTTTTATTTACTATATGTTTTAGATTACGATAAAAGTAGGTTTTTAAGGGACCCCAAAACCCTTTAACAAAAAGCAGAAAGATAAAGCATTACAGCCCAACAAGAAAAAGAAACCTGCAACAAACTGTAGAATAGCATCAAAATCAAGTTTTACAGGGACATGAAACCACTAGAAAAGTTCAAAAACAAACTAACCCAGGTTTTATAGGGACCTGGAATGACTAACAGTCTAAATGAGAAAAACCAAAAACCAGGACCAGAGACCCCAACCAGTAACTAGCACCAGACAGGAACAAAACCAGAGAACTCGACCGAGAGCCACTATTGCAGCTCTAAGATCATTTTAGCAACTTCCTTATCAATTGTTGCAGTCTCTTGAATGGTATCAGCAACTGAAGTAGAAGCAACTTTCATTGCACTCTTCCTCGAGCTCTGCCTTGTTCTTTTGCTCAAACCCTCAGCCGAAGTGATTTCTTCATTAGCCCTTTTGCCCAGGCTTGTAGCAGCCGCACATATACTCAAGGTGACCTACTCCATCTTAGTGCCACTCTCCTTGATTAAAATTTTGAGGTTCTGCTCATAGTTGTTAAGTTTGTTAGGGATGTCTCCCATCTGCCCTTCTAGTTGGCTAAGTTTGGCATTGATAGTATCCTAGTTTTGTTGCAGAATTTCCACCTTTTTCTTCAAACCCATCATTTCGTTATAGATCTAGGAATCTACTTTGAGCATGGTGTCGACTTTAACCTTTGCAGAATGCAAGAAGGTGAGCATGGTATCCCTCTACATTGAATATCTATCATCTTCAGCAGTCTCATGTGGGGCGGAGCGGACATTGTCATTATTAAACTCCATTTCCGTTCGATCCTCCTTTTGAGCCCCGGCAAAGTCCTCTATGTGAGCAGAGTCCTTCCTTTTTTCTTCCTTTATCCCCTTGACAAGAGAAGCAGTCTTAGCCATATGGTCCTCCTTACTCTTCTCAATAGGGTTCCCGACAGTGTTATCTTCTACTTTATCACCCCCACTAGATATAGCCTGGTTACCCTCATTAACAGATTTACTCTGTTCAGAATTACCTTCACTATTGGGTTCCTCTTTCCCTTTTTCATTATTACCTTCAATCTCCAGGTACCCATCCAAATTAGATCTTAAATCCCTAGTGTCAGTATCATCCTCATCCTCAGGGTTAATATTCTCACAGCTTTTCAATTTCTCAGTCTCAGACTCCTCATCCTCATGATTTTGAGAAGCCGACGGTTTCAAATTCAGGGCTTTATCTTTACCTTTAACAGAGTCACCCTTCTTACTCTTAATGGAGTCCTTCTTCTTGTCCTTAGAGGGAGTAGAGGCAATGTGTTTATTTTTACAATACCCCTCCATAAGAAGAATCAGCTCTTCATGTAAAATGGGTCTGGACTCCTTCTTCTTATGGGCTTCTAAACTATGAAGTAAAGAAAACCACAAAAACAAGGGAAAAGATATTCTATCTTTGTGTCTAAAGTGATTTAAAAAAATAAAGTGGTATTTATGAACTCTTTTACTTCTTCCATCAAGTATGAAATACTCACAGATACAGCAAAGAACATCCCTCCAGATCTCCTTTATCTAATGCACATCAAAGAAATCACCACTCTTTTCCAGTTGCTTCTCCTCATCTTCCGTTTTTGAAAACTTTTTGTAGGCTGCATTTGAAATACTGGTTTTCTTGGTGAATTTTATGCCATCCATGGGGAGCCCCATGATCTCTACAATAAAATCCTCTGTAAGTTTCACAATAACACCATGGAGAGTGACTTTGTCATTGGACCAATTCTTAAAGAAAGCCATAGTGATGTGTGGTTTAAAACCATTGAGTCGCTTCAGATAACAAGTCACATTTCCTTTCTACAGAATTTTCCATACATCCTCACGAGCCTTCTAGGCATCACATTTTTTTGGTTCCTGCTTGTGCGGTTCACCCCCCATCTGCAGAGAATAGAGGACGCACTCAAACCAGAGTAACCAGACGTAGAGAATGAAAGGGTTAAAATGAAAACTATTTTTTGTCCCATCAAAAGAGACTCCCTTTTTCAGAGATATGTGCGAAAACCACATCGCATTCATTTGAGTGTACTTCCTTAGGGAAGAAAATCTAGCAATAATATGATCACTCCACGAAATCATTAACTTTCTAATCTTTACAAATCTTTCCCACTTGCACATGGATGGCTTCATAATGAATAATTTCTTTGAGATCAACTTGGTTAGTTAATTCATCGGTCCACCTCACCATTTGCCCTGTTAGGACAGCATATTTGGCTATCCAATCAGCAACACCATTGGCCTCCCAAAAGGTATGGGATATGACAACTTTTTCAAATTTTTGAATAAGGTATTTGATCTCCTTGATTGTGGCCTCTATCGACCATGAGATAGAACTTTTATTATTTAGGATATTAACAATATTTAAAGAGTCACCTTCCAACCATAAATTTGGACATCCCAAATCCACGACAATTTTCATAGTATAAAGGGCAGTCGTTGCTTCAGCAATGTGACTATTAGTCCGGCCTATAGGGATTGCTATAGCATCTTTAACATTTCCCATATGATCTCTCAACACACCTCCACAACTTGCACTTCCCGGGTTGCCCTTAGCAGCACCATCAAAGTTTCCTTTAATCCAACCATTAGGGGGGGAACTCCAAGAGATGGTCAATCTTGGGTTATCAGTTATCAGTTTAGGAATTTTAGAATGCATTGGATTATCAATAGGAAATGTTTGATCAGGGTTCTTCAGAGATCTAAAATTCTCCTTAAAAGCTCTAATAATATTCTGACCAAGCACCCATCCTGGAACCTCTATGTTTCTAAAAATTCTATTATTTCTTTCTTTCCAAATACCACACCAGAGATGAGGAAGATTAATTTTCCATAGGAATTGAACATCAAAATTCTTAGAAGGGCATTTCCAGCTTTTAAAAGAAGATTCCACATTGTTTTGATGAACCCAAGTCAAGTTCCAATACATTAGGATCTTAGTCCAGACTTGTTGGGTATAAGAGCAGTTCAGAAATAGGTGGTCTCTATCTTCAAATCCATTCTTGCATAAAATACACCTATTCACCAAATTTATACTTCTTTTCTACAAGTTTTCAAGTGTCAAAATTTTATTTTGAAGTAGGACCCAAAAGAAGATGTTAATTTTAGGAATGAGACCCTTAGTCCAAGCCTGAGACCAAAAGGGAAGATTTTCCTTCTCCTTAGAAACAAAGAAAGAAGAAACTTTGAATTTCCCACTAGGATCAGCATACCAAATAATCTCATCCTCAAAAGAAGGGTGGAGAGAAATAGCATTGAGAGATAATTGGATGTGATTGAAGCTTTGATCAATGTCCTTCAAGTTCACCCAAGAGTCGTTCTGCTAGTAATGACTAACAAGAGTGCCATATCTATGCTTGCATGAGTCAGCTTGTGTCATATCTTGAACATCTTCAATTAGGGGGTGATCCTTAAGCCATACATCTTCCCAAAATCTCACCCTAATCCCATTACCAATTTTCCAAGAGCACCCTTCTCCAAGAATTTTCTTTGTTCCCTGCACAGCTCCTCATATGGAGGAAGGATGAATAACATCAGAAGAAGAGAAGAAATTAGAAAGAGAAATAGAATTAAGAAGGTACTTGTGTTTCCAAATGGTACTCCACTCTTTGTTTTCATGGAAAACATGCCATCCTTGTTTAGCTAGAAGAGCTTTATTCATGCTTCTAATTTTTCGAATGCCCAGTCCACCTTCCCTGACCGGTTTACAAACTCGGTCCCAAGCAATTAAAGGCATTCTCTTTTTTTCCTCTAAACCAGTCCATAAAAAATTTCTTTGAATTTTGTCAATAGCCTTAGCAAATTTAGTGGGGATTTTAGAAAGACTTAAAGCATAAGTTGGTATACTTTGGAGAGAAGCTTTAAGAAGAATTAACTTACCAGCCTGGCTTAAAAGGTTACCTTTCCAACCAGCCAACTTCTTGCTGAATTTTTTAATAAGGTCTTCCTAGAAGGAATCCGGAGCCTTCAAGCCTAAAGGAAGACCCAGATAGGAAGAAGGGAAAGAACCTATAGAACATCCAAGGATTTTGGAAATTTTATGTTGTCTAGGAATAGGGGTATTGAGAAAAAATACAGCACTTTTATTCTAGTTAACCAGTTGGCCTGAGGTAGAAGAATAAAGATTTATTGCTTGCTTCAAATTTCTGGCTTCCCTGACTTCAGATTTCCCCATAAATATGGTATCATCAACAAATTGGCCATTAGAACATATAAGAAGATGGGAAGAGGGTTGCAATCCCTTAATAACTCCTTTATGCACCAGATCCCCAATGTACCTCCCCAAACAATCAACCATAATAACAAAGAGGATGGGGGATAAAGGGTCCCCTTGTCTCAATCCCCGAGAGGGATTAAAAAAATGAGAAGAGCTACCATTAACCAGGACAACAATAGAAGAAGTAGAGATCAACTGATGAATCTGTCCAACAACCTTGTTGTAAAAGCCAAAGGTAATCAAAATGGTTGAGAGAAAAAACTAATCAACTCTATCATAAGCCTTAGCAACGTCCACTTTCATTACAAATCCTTGATTGTTAGAACAAGATAAGGAATGAATATTCTCATGAGCAGAAATAATAGAGTTGAGGATTTGTCTACCTGGAGTGAAGCCATTTTGTTGGTTAGCAATGATCAAAGGGGTCACCAGAAGCAATCTAGAAGTAAGAACTTTGGAGATAATTTTATAAAAAGAATTACAAAGACTAATCAGCCTAAACTGATCAGGCGAATCAGCTCCAATTTTCTTAGGAATCAGGCACAGGAAGGTGGAATTGACTTCCTTCAGCATTTTTTTTGCCCCAAAAAATTCCTTCACTGCATCACAAACATCTTTTCCAACAAGTTTCAAAAGTTTTTGAAAGAAAAACATGGGAAAGCCATCAAGACCAGGAGCTTTATCTCCTCCTAGAGAACAAACAGCTTTGAAAATTTCATCATTCTTAGGAATTGAGCTTAACAATTTATTCTGATCCTTTGAAACCAGAGTGGGGATCACTCTAAGGAACTCAGCCTGGTGTTCCATATTGATGTTGGGGTCAGTTGTCATAAGACCAGAGAAAAAAGTCACCATTTCATCCATGATCTCCTTATCCTCCTCAATCTTCAAATCTCCCTTCATAAGATGTGAAATGTGAGATTTGGCTCTATGCTTCAGAGTGGATAGATGGAAAAATTTGGTATTTTTATCTCCTTCATTCAGCCATATCAATCTTGATCTTTTCCTCCAATAGATCTCTTCTTTAGTAATGATGTCATGGTATTGAGTCAGCTTTTCATTTTCTTCTAAAAGAAGGTCTGGGGTATATCCGTCCTTCTGAATTTTATCCTAGATTTTTTGGATATCCTCTTTCAATATAAATTTATCCTCAAAAATGTTCCCAAAGCAGTTTTTGTTCCAAATTTTGACTTTCTTTTTGACATTTTTAAGTTTAGAAGTCACTCTGAAGAGAGTAGTACCATCAATTTTGATGTTCCACCATTCTTCCATTTTTCTTTCAAACTGGGGGTGTTGCATCCACATCTTCTCAAATCAAAAAGGAAAATTCATCTTAGGACTAAGCTTATTAGCTGTAAAAATAAGAGGGAAATGATCATAACCAATTTTCTGGTGGGCTTCCAACTTGCAGATGAAATCTTTTGTCTAATTAGGAGAGATAAGAGCACGGTCAAGCCTTGCCTAAATACAATCATTGCCAACTCTCTTATTACTCCAAGTAAACTGAATGTCATGAAGATCCATATCCATTAAGCCCTCTTTGTTTATAAACTCCCTTAGGTCCATTCTTCCTTCAAGCTGGGTAGCATTACCTCCCATTTTTTCATGGTCATAAAGAGGGACATTGAAGTCTCCCATGATTATCCACCATCCAGAGTAATCCATACTTTTAAAATTGGATATAGAGTCCCAAACCTTCTTCCTTTGGCTTTTCATGTTGGGCGCATATATATTCACAATGTACCAGTCCTCTTTTTGATCAACACTAGTAATTTTAGCAATCATAAAGTATTTACTAGCACTCAAAATAGTCCTAGCAAAGCAAATTTTTTTCCATAGCATCAGGGTTCCCCCTGAAGCATCTTCTGAACTACTAGCATTTATAGAGTAATTTTTAAAAGCTTTTATCTGCTCTACTTTCTCTTTGTTCATCTTAGTTTCCTGTAGCAAAAGAAAATCAGGTTTTTGTTCTCTAACAAAATTCCTAACAACATCTAGTTTATGGTAACTGTTCAATCCCCTAATATTCCAGGTAATAATTTTCATTTCCATATTTTAGGGGTATAATCCAGAATAGTTGCTTGACAACCATCAGCAATATTTTGCAAGCTTTCTAACTCCCTAGTTTTCTTAGAAGATTTCCTTCCACGTCCATCCGGAGACCCAACATCTGGTTTCACCTTGGAATGCTGGTCTATTTTTTTCCCAAGTTTTACCAAGGTCGAAGCTTTGGGATTCACTTTAGTATGCAAACCTAATTTACTGATTCGAGTCTCGACCCCCTTGATGTTATTCTTTTTTTCAGCCCTTTTCCTTGAATTTGGTTTAAGCTTTGAGATTACTCCATCTTCTTTGACAGCTTCTAGGACAGGAGGGTCCTTAATAAGGGTATCCTGGGAAAATAAAGGGTCAAAAACCTGCATCTCCCTGGGCTGAGTTTCATCTTCCTCACTATGAGCTCCAGATTCAGCCAAGAATTCTCCTTCCTCAAGCTCAATCATCTCATCAAGATCACCCCATTTATCCTCCATCTTTTGATAAAGAACAATTTGCTTTGATAAATTCGGCTAGTCATCTATACCTTGTTTAGGCAAGATGGGATCTAGTTGTAAGCCATTCACTTCTTTTTCAAAGTTCATATTCTCCATCTCAGATAGGAGCCTAGCCCCATCCTCGAGAAGAAGCTCAGAGACATTATCCACAACTGTTGGTGGAGCTTTTGAGTTCTCATTCTCTTTCTTCTCTTTGAGATGAATGTCTTTAGGTTTCCAAACCTTCTTTTGCTAAACCTTAGTCTTTTTCACTTCCTTCTCACTACTCAAGTGGCTTTTACTCTTGGAGGGGTAGTTTTTAACCAAATGACCCTGTTTCTTACAAGCATAACAAGCATTAGGAAGATCTTCAAAAATGATTTCTTGGGTTTTCTTACCTAGCTTAGAAATTAAATCCACCTTTTCTGGGAGATGATTCAGATCTGCCACCTTCACATATAGTCTAGCACTCTAGAGTTTGGATCTGGTCATAGTAGCATTATCCAGAGCCACTAGTTCACCAAAAGAACTGGCAATACCCTTAAAAATGTCCTCATGCCAGAATTCAAGAGCGAGTCCAGGAAGTCTGGCCCAAATCGGGGTAGTTAGGAAAAAGGAATCTAATAAAACCATATTAGGCTCCCATTTTTTGATTGTAAGAGAACTTTTTCCAAAAGACCAGGGACCTCCACAAAGAACCAGATTCATATCTTCCTTACTGTTAAAAATAAATAGAAAGAAACCATTCAGCATGGGAGCTATGTCCACCTCCCCATGTATAGCCCATTTCCTCTTAACCATTTTCCTTAGAGAATCTAGATCTGGTCTTGCCCCCAGAAATTTTCCCACCAGCATGAGATCCATGGAGGAAACAAAGAAATCCACTAAGGGGTCAGGGATAAAAACTTGGAACTCACCTTTCTCCCGACTAGTCTTAGAAGTCACCAGCAGGAAAGAAGATTTGCCAGTTGGTTTCCTGCCGAAAAGTGATGACCAGGTCTTCTGTTCTGAGGACCCTACCTTCTCTCCAATAGAGGAATTAACTTTATTAGATTCCACATTATCTTTCTTTTCCTCTTTGTCTTGACCCAACACACAAGAAGCAAAGGTGGAATCCAAGGGCAGGTCACGGACCCCACAAAATGTGTCTGAAAAATGTCCAGACTTACCATCATCCCCAACAGCCACAAAACTCGACCCAGCAATCTTCCCAGGTCCCCCCATAGTTCCTCCAGGGTCTGTACCTCCTGCCAGGTTCTCCCCAACCAGTTTCTCGCCTGAATGCGAGCCCGCTAATTCAAAAATTGTTAGAGCGCCCCAGCATGCTTATATAAATTTTTATTTACTATATGTTATATCAATGTAATATATATATATATATATATATATATATATATATATTTCTAAATGTTTTAACTTAATAAATGAAATTTTTACATTTGTATATGATTCCATTTCTCTTTATTCTTGAAAACATATGCACAATGAAGATTTGTGGTTGATTTGGTTGTTTATGAAAACTTGTAGTCATTCCCATCTTTTAAATGTTAGTAGAAGTTATAATTCCAAAATAAAATGTTGGTCTTTTTTTTATAATGGTATAACGATCTTTAACTTATTTATTATTTAAAATGAAAGTATAAAGAGGACAATTTTGTTGGATCAATTTCACAATTTATCTATAAACTTATATTTTGTAAAAAAATTACAATAATTTTCGAATATTAAAAGATCATGATGTTTCATTAAAATAAATGTTATATTAGTTTTGTGATATATATAGAATAATGAATGACCACTAATTTCATAGAAGGCATTAAAAATTATTATGAATAATTAGTTACATTAAATATTTTAATAAAAAAATTAAATAAAATTTTTTGCAAAAATTACTCACTCTCCCTCTCTCTCCATAATTATTCTCTTACACTCTCTCCCCTAAGAAAATTCACCATCTCTTCCCCTTATTTATCCTCTTTCTCTACCTCATTAGTCTCCCATCTCCCTAATATATCTCATTTCCCCCCAAAATTACTCTCTCTCTCTTGTTAGAAATAGGAAAAAAAAAAAATTTGGGGGGGGGGGGGGGGGGGGGGGGGGGGGGGGGGAGGGGGTTGAATCAGTATTTCACAAACTTTTGCCCAAACTAGATATCTTTAATAACTTTATAACCAGCATAAGTAAAATAACTATGTTGAATAGTAAACACAACCATAAAATAAAGTAAATCATAACACTATATTTTGTTAACTAGGGAAACCCTGGCCAAGGGAAAATCCTGGTGGAGATGGTACCCATAAGATGATCCACTAATAAAAAGTATATGGTTAAAGATATTGACCCTGTTAGGAGTATGTTACATCTGTATAGTGTCTTGGTCCTTGTTAGAGGACTTAGGCCTTGTTAGAAGCCTCAACCATGTTAGGAGTTATTATCACAATTTACAAATATATGCAAGATGAGACCACTACCCAAACATGCAATGTACAATGAAATTCTTAAATAC
Organism: Cupressus sempervirens; assembly: GCA_028749045.1. Classification (NCBI taxonomy): domain Eukaryota; kingdom Viridiplantae; phylum Streptophyta; class Pinopsida; order Cupressales; family Cupressaceae; genus Cupressus; species Cupressus sempervirens. The sequence goes on along the minus strand of CM053789.1, from coordinate 554,420,918 downwards.
AAAAGATACATACAAAAACCTCTGTTGATATCTTCAATATTTGATATTTTTCTTTGCTACACTTTACAAAACTTGATCTTCACACTTTTCTAACCATACATCAAAATTTTCATTACAAAACATAGCATTACGTTTCTTCGCACACTAGTTCACACAACTTCATATCCAAAATCTTTTGATTTATACCATATTTCTTTAACTATCAGCCTTCATCTCTTTACATGCTTTCCAAAATACAAAATTAGATCTTGCCCACTTAGGGTTAACAGATAGGATGTTGTCCCTAATCAATTAAGTAATTATTTTGACTTAAAAAATAATTCCTTAATACAAAATACTAGATTACATATCTTTTTCCCTATTCTATCTGCGTAACATTGCCACTGGAAAACTAAAATTTGTACAGTCCATATAGAGTTGCCATTCTTCACACATCATCCTCACAGTCTCTTCTGGTTGTACCTAACTTCAAACATGTCAATATTTCTTCTATGAAACTTCAAACATCTCTCTCTCTCTCTGTCTCTCTCTCTCTCTCTCTCTCTCTCTCTCTCTCTCTTCTCTCTCATCTCTCTCTCTCTCTCTCTCTCTCTCTCTCTCTCTCACACACACACACACACACACACACACCCCTACTCCTAGTTAGTCTCTTTCACTCTCTCCCCTTTCCCCCCCCCCCCCTCACAAATCTCTCTCTCTCTCTCTCTCTCTCTCTCTCTCTCTCTCTCTCTCTCTCTCTCTCTCTCTCTCTCTCTCACACACACACACACACACACACACACATCTAAACACTATACTCTTTCTCTAGTTCATCTATCTCCCATTTCCCTAGTTTTTGTCATACCCCTCCATTTAGTGTCTATCTAAAATATCTCTCTCATTAATCACCCTCTTACACTCTCTCCCCTAGGTAAACTCACCATTTGTTCCCTTTATTTATCCTCTCTCTACCTCATTTGTCTCTCATCTCCCTAATATCTCTCATGCCCCCCAAGGATATATATATATATATCCCTCTCCCTCCTCCCTCTCCCTCTCCCCCCCCCCCCTCTCTCTCTCTCTCTCTCTCTCTCTCTCTCTCTCTCCATAATTATTCTCTTATGCTCTCTACTCAAAGTAAACTTGCCATCCATTTCCTTTATTTATCCTCTTTCTCTACCTCACATGTCTCCTTTCTGCCTAATATCATTCATGTCCCCCAAAAAATATCTCTCTCACTCTCTCTCTATAAATATCTACTTACACTATATCTCCTAGCAAAAACTCACCATCTCTTCTCCTTATTTATCCTCTTTCTCTACCTCATATGTCTCCCATCTCCTTGATATCTCTTGCATTCCCCTAATAATTACTCTCTCTCTCTCTCTCTCTCTCTCTCTCTCTCTCTCTCTCTCTCTCTCTCTCTACAATCAATGCCTCGTCACCAACTCCATCAATTAAATGCCCTAATAATTCTTTCTATTTACCTAATCTCGCTCCTACTCTCTATTGATGGTTTCCACCTCATCTCTTTCCCCTCTCACCCTCTCCTTCCCTAATTTCTCTCTCTCTCTCTCTCTCTCTCTCTCTCTCTCTCTCTCTCTCTCTCTCTCTCTCTCTCTCTCTCTCTCTCTCTCTCTCTCTCTCTCTACATCAATGCCTCGTCACCAACTCCATCAATTAAACTGCCCTAATAATTCTTTCTATTTACCTAATCTCGCTCCTACTCTCTATTGATGGTTTCCACCTCATCTCTTTCTCCTCTCACCCCTCTCCTTCCCTAATTACTCTCTCTCTCTCTCTCTCGTCTCTCTCTCTCTCTCTCTCTCTCTCTCTCTCTCTCTCTCACGCACGCACACACACACACAAACAAAGATTAGGTTTACAATTTAACATACTATTTAATTATGGTCACTCTTCTCTAAAAAAAAATGGGGTAATAGGCTAAAGCCAATAATGTTCTTCAACCCATTGGTTGTAAGCACTATAGGCAAGAAGCCCCACTATTTCACCAAGAGTCAAAGTCAACAACTCTCAATTAAGAACCATAGTAGAGAGAAACCCTATGGAGACTTGAACCTTGGTTGTAGGCACTACAAGCAATAAGCCCCACTATTTCACCTCAGGCAAAAGCCCATATATAGATTTATAATTTTTAGTAGGTGCATACAATTTGCAATCCATACACAAAATATGGTTGTGAATAGGATTTAAATAATGGATAGCTCTAATATTGTGAAAATGTAATGACACTCCAATGTATATATATATATAGAAATTTTAATTATTTAATAAATTGAATATTATACTTCAAATATTTTAAAATAATTTGTTTACGTAATATTTCCTTTAGTTATAAAACTTAAATAAAAAGTTTAGAATATTAATATATTTTCAATTGTAATTAAATATTAAGTTAAAGAAAATTATAAAATCTATTAATACATTTAATGCTTCTAAATATAGTAAGTAAATATTTATATATAAACAAACCCAATGTTGTTATTGGGTCATTATTATTATATAAAATATTTTAAACATCTAGAAAATGTGAGCAACAACACCAAATTTGAAATCATGTCATGTCTCTGGTGGGAGCTATCTGACTCGGTTGAAATTTCAAAATTTATAATAAATCAAAATTTCTGCCATAAGTATGTTATCGCAACTTTGAAGCATGTGCAATAGCATTTGACAATTTGTGAACCCCTATTTTGAGAGAGGACAGGCATTAGATAGTAGTAAAATAACAAAATTGAATCTTTGATGTGACAAACTTCCTTTGAAAGTCTAATATGTGTCATTGATAGTTTCTACAACATCTCGACAGATAGTAGATCCACATGTTATAAAGTTATGAGGTTGTGATGAAGGACACAATTATGGTCTTGTTATCCTCATAGTGTAAATACCGATCGCACACCACATTATATGATTTATCTATTGTTTCAGACCATCATAATTAAAGACAAAGTTACACTATTGGTTTTAACCAAAACGTATTTTCAATGATTTGGATATTAAAATTATGTACAAAATAACATTCTTGTTCTTGTCTTAGTGTTAATATCACAAACACACCAAAGTTTATGTTACAAATCATTATTATTAAGGACATAAATACAGTGTTGGTTTCAAGTTTAAAGATTTTGTAAAGTTTTTGAGGTCCATAATTAAGGACATAAATACAGTGTTGGTTTCAATCTTAAAGCTTTCACAATGTTTTGAGGTCCATAATTAGGGATAGAAATATAATGTTGTTATCATGAGGGTGTTATTATCAAAAATGAACCACAAAAATATAGCATTCTTATCGTGAGGGTGTTATTATTAGAAACAAACCACATAGATACAATGGTGTTATTGTGAGGGTGTTAATATTATAAACAAATCACAATTTATAACATTATTATTAAGAAAAATTGCCAAAGTCAGACAAAGGAAAATTGCCAGAATCCTTGGTTGTGGGGTGGGCTCTCTCCCTTCATCCTATCTTGGGCTCCCCTTGGGCTCCTCTCCCCCTGACTCTTTCTAGAATGGTGTTCTGGATAGATTCAACAAGAAGATGGTTGGATGGAAAGGTGCCTCTCTCAGCCAGGCTGGGAAATGTTTACTAGTCAAATCCACTCTTCAGAACCTTCCCATTTATGCTTTGAGCCTTTTTGGAATTCTTGTGAAATTTGCAGAGAAAATGGAGAAAATCCAAAGAGACTTTCTATGGACCGGACTTGAAGGAAAGAAAAGGTACCCTCTTTTTGCCTGGGAGAAGGTCTGCCTCCCCAAGAGGTATGGTGGTCTGGGCATCAGAAAGCTTACCCATCTCAATAAGGCGCTTCTTGCAAAACAAATTTGGTGAATCTTCAATAACACTGGTGAATGGAGAGACATTCTGCAAAATAAATACCTCAGAAGACCCTCTCTTCATTTTACTTTATTCAATGAGGACATCCCTAAAGGGTCGACTATTTGGAATGGTATCCTGAAGGCTAGGGACCTGGCTAAGGCGAGGGTCTCTTGGAAACTAGGCAATGGGGAGGAAATTCAGTTTTGGTCTCATAGGTGGTTATGTCAAGGCCCACTTTCTAACAACCCAATTTTTGAGAGATGGGTGCAAAAATGCACGGAGCTATATGGGTTTAAAGTAAGCAATTATAGGGTTGGGAAGGAATGGAGAGACCTTTCCCTCATTTCCGAGGATTTGAAACCAATAATGACTATGCTTAACTCTTTGATCCCTAGTAATAATAAGGATGAGCTGGTTTGGAGGGATAATCCCAATGGAAGTTATTCTGTTGCTTCTGGCTACAACTCTCTCTGGGATTTAAAGGAGAAGCCCCCTTGGGCGGATGCCTGGCTCACGAGCCTCACCCCAAAGATCAACATATTTTATTGGTTGGCCCTCCAATACAAAATCCTAATGCAAGATAATCTCATGAAGAGAGGCCATGTTATGCCCAGCAGATGCCCGCTCTGTAAAACCAGTCTGAGTCTGGAAATCATATCTTCATTCAATGTGACTTTGCTAGGGACGTGTGGAGTTCTCTTAATTAGGAAATGGAGATTCTCTAGTGCTGGCTGAATAACCTTATCGACTTTTTCAGTCATTGGAAAAGCCTTTGTAAAATTGCAGGCTGGCAGGATAATTATGCCTGGTTTTTGCCTCACTTCTACTGGAGCATCTAGAAGGAAAGGAACAACAGAATTTTCAGGGACAGAGAGGAGCCAGCAATAATTATGGGAAGGAAGATTTTGAAAAACATAAAAGAAAACCTTTAAGTGATGAAGGAGGGGGAAGTTTATATAGGGGACAGGAAGACGGTTAAAGAAAAAGACAGGATGCCAGATGGATTCTACCCCCAGAAGGATGGTCAAAAGCCAACTTCAATGGCACTTCTAAGGGCAACCCTGGCCCCTCTAGAAGTGGTAGAATTATAAGAAAAAATTTTGGGGAGGGGATAGCGGCCTTTGCTCTCCCGCTTGGAACCCAGACTAACCATTTGGCCGAAGCCAGAGCCGCGTGTAGTGTGGTAAAGTTGGCTTTTGAAGCTGGCATTTCCAAACTTTGGCTTGAAGGGGACTACAAAAACATAATTAACAATATTAATGGAATCTCCACTCCCCCCCCTCGTGGTCGATTGCAAATATAATTGATGAGACACGTGCCGCCCTCACAAAATTTGAGAAGGTCCACGTCACTCATGCGTTTAGAGAGGCAAACCCAATTGCTGACTGGTTCGCTAACAAAGGGGTGGGAGCAGAAAAAGAGATGATCTAGCATTCCAAAAAAGATTTTTCGATGGAGGCTAAGTCACTAATCAAGCTGGAGAAAATCCATGGAAGTATGGGTCAATCTAACTATTATCATGTTTAATAAAGAAAGATTGGATGTTGGTACGAGCCATAATAAGTTTCTTGGTTTTTGTAATCTCAAGGGATTTTTTCCATCATTTTGACATGTTTGGAGGATCGTTATCATTTTCACTTGCTATTTTATCAGAGAGGCGAATGATCACGAACCCAATAATAGAAACAGAGCCAAAATCTTGGCTGGAAAAAATTTGTAGAGATTAGGGCTCATGAGAATAGTTGAAGAAAAAACGGAGGTCATGAATGGAGAATAGAGTAGATAGGAGCTGACGGGTGAAGTGGAGAAGTGGAAGAATATGGGAAAAGTCTAGAAAAAATTGGAAAAGGGTGGGGTTGCGAATTTTTTTGAGAAACTCCATGGTTTTGACCCTGAGGTCACCAATAGCATGGTGAACTCGTGGAACAATGGCAAGGTCAAGGTGAATGGGGTTTCTTTCCAAATCACAGAGGAGGTGGTTGCGGAGGTCACTGGTATCCCTATGGAGGGTTTCAAATTCTACAGGGACAAGAAACTTTCATCCAATGTAGTCAAGGGGTTCATGAAAAATTTTGCAGAGATGAACAAGCTAGAAAAGAAAGAGTCTTTCTATGTGACAGAGACTATAAAGAAGTTTTGGAGGTATGTTTTATATGCCCTCATTGATTATGTAACCTTGGACCCTAGGTTTGGTCAGGTCAAAACTCACCATTTTGTGATTTTAAATCATTTTCGCCATAAGAGTAGAATTTCCATTCCCTTTTACCTTCTCACTTCTATGAAGAAGGCAATCTCTAGTTTCAAGAAGAAATCCATTGTTAACCCTGCTTTGCATGAGGGATTATTGCTCCTCATCCATGAGCATTTCAAAGCTCAGTCTATATGCAATAACCCTCCCCAAGTTGAGGATGTTGACAAAGGCAGCTCCAACTTTTCTTCAGACTATGATGACATTGAGAGCATTAGCTCGGAGGAGGAGAATGTTTCCTCAAGAAAGAAGAAAAAAGGTCAAGACAGGAAATAGTCCACAGCTACAACTCCCAGTAGGAAAAGCCCTACGGATCATGGCCAAGCTCAAGCAAAAGAGGGTTATGCTACGGAGGAGGAGGAAATGGATACGGAAGATTCTGACAAAGTGTCAGAGGAGGAGTTGGAAGAGGAGAAACCTAGGAAAAAATGGAAGAAGGAGGTAGTGAGAGTTGAGGAGACTAGAAATTAGAGGACCGATGCTATTCCTCTTCCCCTCTCCCCTGTCCAGTCCTAGCCTCCTTTGAAGGAAAAAGTGGATGTCATCACTGGTGAGAACGAGGGGGAAGTGCAGGTCAAAAATAGGAGAAAGGCCTAGAAAAATTTCAATGTGAGGACTGCTACTATGGAGATTTTTAGGGAAGTTATGAACCCTCAGATCCTGGTGGACAACCTGGAGCAGCCTAGGCTCAATGAGCTCATAGACCCAGCTATCCTGGCCATTTCAGAAAATGCAAGGGAGACTGGAATGAACCTTCTGAATAATGCCCACAGTAGTATGATTGACAACTTCAGATCAATCAAATGGCTCTTCCATGAGTTGGAGGAAGTTAGAGAAAGGGTATCCCAGATGGAAAGTACTAAGAACAAGACAGGTAATGACAGCCAGGAGGACCAGGATAATAGAGAAAGCTTAAATGAAAGGAGATTTAGAAATCTTGAAAACTACAACCACAACCTGGCAAGTCAGATGATTTCTCTCCTGAGTTCAATGAATGACAACATCCAATCCCTTGCTGGTAAACTTAAGGACAGGGGCCTGTTGGTGGAGGAGGGAGGACAAAACAGGGATAAGGCCAGGCCAGATGATGACAAGGCCACAATCAATACATTCACTAGTATGGATCAGGGCATGGAAAAGGTTCAGGATCAAATGGAAAAGGAGCAACAAAAGATAGTCGAGGCAGCTCAGACTATGCAGGAAATGGAGAAGATAACTGAAGACTAGTTTTCTTGTCTTTTGTCTTTTCGACTTCGTGGCTTTTGGCTTTTGGACAGGCTTTCTGTAGTCTGTTTTAGTTTTTTTTTTTCTGGCCTTTCTGTGGGCCTTTGTTTTGGGCTGGGCCTTCGGGCTTTTTTTCAGCTGCTGGACCTCTATTTTGGCTGGGCTTCTTTTGCTTATTATCAGCCTTGTTTTTGTAAAACTTATGGGTTTCAGGATCCCTTAAAACCTGTTTACCTTATCAAAAACATTATTATTAAGAACATAAATATAGTGTCAATTTTGATCATATAGTTTTTACAATGTTTTCGAGCTCCATAAGATGCATCCCAAAAAAACACTGATGGGACCCACAAGAATGATGATTCAAATTCAAAAAAGTTTTATCGAACAAAGACAATACAAGTAGTCCAGTACTCCAAAAATAAAATGCTAGTTAATAGCTTGTGTTGATGCCTAGAAGTAAAGCTTGGGTAACAATTTAATGCCTGTCATGACTTCACCCAAAAAAGTTATGTAACACAAGGTAACTTTTGACAATTTTGAAGTGTAGAAATTGAGACAATTAGAGAATTGAAAAACTTAAAACAAAGAAAGTGGGGGTTCCCTACCATTCGATGAATATGTTGTTAGTCAAAAAAGGTTACAATTGCTTATCCCATGCTGAGTAAAGTAACAACCATAACAGTTTTTGAAGAAATGACAAACATCGAGAAACTCCATCAACAAACATTTTCATCTATCATGACTATTGTTAAGGTATACATAGAATTTGAAAAAGTGTAGACCCATTGAATTTGTAGAAGTTTCAAATATTGTAGTTCTTATTAAAATAGAAAGCTTGCTATCCACCTACTGACATGTTTGTGGAAACAGTAGAAGTAGAACAAAAATGGAACTTTCATCGTCCATAAAATAAAGGGAAAAGGACAACAATGATCTATTTTAGTAATCTACTGAAGAAAAAAAATGTAAGAGGCATAAAGTTAAAGGCAGGCATCTAAAAAAAGACCTTCTTAACCAGTTGCCACTTTCTACTCAAAATGCTAAGAGAGTGAAGGCAAGGGAACCAAGAGTTGAAGATGGATGTGGCAACATTGGGGATGTATGGACAATGAAGATGGGGTATAAATTGTTTATGTTCCATTACAATAGAAGATTCAATAGGATACCAATATGTCAACCATGGAAAAAAATATAGGGAGACTAGTGGTTCTTAATGTATCTATCAATATTGAGTTGTTGGAGTAAATTATTAAGAGATATGATCTAGTAACGAAAATAATTTAATTTTACTCTAGTAAAGCAATAATTAGCATTACTAAAGTTGCAATTGAGAAGGTTTTCTAATTAGAGCCAAGTAAGGAAGCCAATTTAAATATTACTAAATTAAGAAAGGAGTGTTTCACTCTAGAGACCACATGTACAAGATTCATTTGTTGTCTTTCCATATGTCAATGGTTGGAAATACAAGAGCCTTATTAGAGAGAAATGATAGACTACCATTTGATATGAATTTGTTTCACACATACATTCAATATGCTTAAATGAGTGGTGGACATGTATGTGGTATTCAGGCCCCCTCATTAATGGATAGTTATTTGATGGTTCTAGAACTATTGTTGAATCAAACCAACCTAGGTATTTTGATTTTTCTTTGTATGTTGATGAGAAGATAAATGGTAACCTTCTCATATTGAAAAAAGTTTATCCAAGATTATCTTTCAAGAATTACTTTTTTTTGATACATATGTTTATGTTCTTTGGGCAAGAGAATGATACTTGGGATGATGGGCTACTAGTTAAGCAATATGATTTTCAGGGTTTTAGGCAGTCTGTGTAATTATGGCTACAAGTTTGGGATTGGAGAAACTCATGTTTAGAATACTTGTTTTTTTAAGAAAGCTTTCTAAAATCATTAATGATATTGCTAAGGGGAGAGTACAATCATATCTTCTTGGTAGAGATTGAAAAGTTTGTAAGGCCTAGGGATTTTTTGGATAACAACCTAGGAGACCATAATTGGGGTGACTGGTATACATTTGATAATTTCATAAGAATTAGATTATATGGTTTTGAAGGATGCCCTTATAACCTCCCCATCATAGTACTTGGCCGAATTGTGTATCTCAAAATTGTGAGGTAAATAGAAAGCTCCAAATTGCATCACTTGACTTCAAAAAATAAACAACCATTTTTGCTAGGCACAATGTTATTTGGGGATTTCATGGTAAAGAGATTGGATACCTCTACCTATATTATTCATAAACTAAGAATATATGGATTCTCTCATGGTGAGGCAAGGAAAAGTTTTGATCCAGGGGGACATATGGGAAGGGAAAGGGCTTCTTAGAAATTATGTCATATTGAACATAGGCTCCTAGTGATTGATGATCTAATTAGGAACTTTGAAAGAGAGGAAGATGTAAATAGAAATAAGATTTATGTAATTGTGGAGAGAGCTTTCCTATGGAAATTAAGAAAGGGAAAACTTAATATGGAAATGGTGAAGGGTATTGTAGATCTAATGGGTAGGGCTTTCAAATTGTTAGAATTGAAAGATGATATTTTGAATAATGTTCCTTATGCACTGCTCCAAGAACCACCACTCATAATTATGGGTTCAATTGGAAAACCTCATCAATCATGTCATAACTACATACATGAGGAGGACAGAAAATAAGGAGGAAACCATCATGCTCAACTTCAAGATGTTTCGAGGGATGTTGTGCATATAGAACTAAACTTAGAGCCCCTCTATGCAATATGATCAAGTAATAGTAGGGAAAAGCAACATGAAGAGTTTATATCTAATGATGATTTCATTTACTCCAATTGATTTAGATATTTCTTACTTGAATATAGAGAAAGGCAGTTGAGAGAAACTTCAGAGAAGTTGGAGAGTCAAGTTTTAAAGGAAATGATACAACAAAAGGTACAAAATAAACTTAATGACATTACTCCCCATAAGGGGAGGGAAATACTTAAGGAAGCTAGAGTTTTCATAAACCAATATTTCCATATAATTCTTCGTTAATGTATGAATATTATATGAATAACAAAGATGGAGGAAAGAATCTTAAAGCAAAGTATTCCCAATTTCTTGTTTTCAGATCAAGGAATGAAGAAAAACACAATAATAATCAATTGAATAGGAGAGACCCAAGAGATATGGAAACATTGAATGTGAGCACTGTTATCATGAATGAGGCCCATGTTTATCAATTGAACATGAGAGACCCAAGAGATATGGCAACATTGAATATGAATATTGCTATCATGAATCAGGCCCATGCCAATGACTTTTTTGGAATAATGGAGAAGTATAGAGCATTGTATGAGAACACAGAGATTGAGAAGGAAACATAGAAAAAAAAGGCTTCTAGATTCTAGGAAGGAAAAAAGGAAGGCCTACATTTTGAAACTACCAAGGATGATGGTAAAGTAAGAGATATGGTTAGCATAGAAGATGTAAGCTTATGGCACAATAAAGCAAACACTTTGGAGAAGAAAATTAAAAGTTTATGTCATTAGATGGATGACTTCACACTTAAAATAGTGGAAAACATGTGTCATAATTTAATGAAGGTGACAAAAAAGTATTGGGTCAATTATTTTGGAACTTTTCAAGGTATACAGGAAAACAAGGCATTAAAGGTCAAAAATAAAGAAGACATGAATGCAAATGATCCTCTAAACTTAGGGCATCAATAGTTTGGAAATAAATTGTTGGTTGAGAACATGAAGTAGGATGAGAATTTAATCTTTGACATAAATAAACTTGAGTTTGATGCTATGGGTGTATTGCCCAACATCCTCATGTTAGAAAGTAAAGTCCACCAAGATAACTGGGGGGGGGTGTTTGAATCAATTATCCAACTATTAAAACATTTATCAACATTATTAATCCTTAACCATGTGAAAAATATAACCATCAACTATAAGAATATACACATACACAATAACACTAGATATGTTAACTAGGGGAATCCTTGATCAGAGGGAAAACCCTAGTGAGGATGGTACACACAAAATGATGTACTAATATAAAAGTTTCTTGTAAGAGGATGGACTTTGTTATGAGCCAATAAAATACATTCAATACATATCAGTCCTTGTTAGAAGACTTTGAATTCCTATTAGAAAATTCCAACCCTATTAGGAGTTGTGCCAATCTTGTTAAGAGTTGTAGAAGGTAGAAGGACACACTCTCCAAACAGCTTCAGGGCAAGACCACTGAACACATTGTTCAACTAATCTCTAAATTATTCCTTGAATAATAATAGAAATGAAATAACTTGAACTCCTTCTCTATCCTCTTGACTAAACCAAACCTCTTTAAATCTCAATACCAGATCTTCTAACTCTCATCCAATAATCTCTTGGATTGCTCACATACATTTATCAACTTCGCATATCACTTGTACAATTCACACTTGCATAATCATTCCCATCACTTTTTATTTCATACACCATAAGGAAAATAACCTTCCTTTATACCATATCCTTGAAATAATTCTTTCAGTTGGCCTTGAGGATTCCCCAATTAATTATAATAGAACCTCGTTAAGATATTAGAATTCATTACATCTTTTTGCAATTACAAAACACTATCGGCTCATAGTAAATACAATTATTCACTTGTGTGACCTTTGACCTTGTGTACTCATTGACATCATCATCATGTTGTCTAAATTACCACTGTCTAACTTTGCTAATCACAATTCTATTTCTATTAAGACATACAATCAAATCATTAGAAACTAGTTCTTAGATGATCTATCTGCACATTGTCCTCTATAGTTCTTGAATAACTCTCGCATGTCTTTGACTCTCTGCACATGCACTTTCCCACTTTATTAGGATGTAATATAGAACATATCCTTAACTATGCTTGACCTCATCATCAATATACAATCTTTATGATCTCATTCTCTATCTACTATTTTACCAGTCTCTACAGAAACAATACTATGTTGACATCAATGACAAACACAGTCATGAATTCAACATGTCAATCATGTTAAGAATCTCTCCAATGCTTAGGATAAACCCTCAAAGGAATACCAAAAGCACTCATGCTAACAATCTCTCCCTTTTGGATTATTGGCAACATAGATGAAAAATATCTAAGTTCCAAGAATACTAAATCCAACTCTATTACTATTGCTACTTTCTTGTTTTTAAATCCTCTTCATCAATCAAATCTAATACTCATAGGAAGGACTCTCCATCTATTCTTTCTCATTCTTACATGGACAAGAATCATTTGTTCATGCTTCTCAACCATTGAACTCAATATTTCTTCTCATTGACATCAATCTAACCATGAACAATTCTCCCTCCTACATACATCTCCCACATACTACGAGAAGATTTTTTCATGTGATCATCTCCCCCATTGACATCAATGACAAAAGCATCATTATGTCAATCAACTACTCAAAGTCTTCAACTAGCTCAAGTGTCCAAATACACTATTTTATACCAACTACTAAAAGTCCTTGATGATTGCTCATCACAGATACTCCCACATACAAGAAGCATCAGCATTTAGTCTAGATAAATAATAGTGCTTTGTACCATTGGACTGATGCACTCTCTACATCATTAACTCAGAAGTAGGCAGGTGTATAACCCCAAGCATACCTTGCAAATACTCAATTATATCCTTAGGCAAATGCTTCATAAAAATGTCTACAATCTACTCATTTGTATTCACATACTCTAGTCTAATTTCTTTCTCTACAACTTTCTCTCTCAAAACATGATACTTAATAATGGATATACTCTTAGTCTTAGAATGTAACACATGATTCTTAGACATACTTATTGTACTCGTTTTATAAAAATGTATGATAGAAGGTTATGAAAACTCTATCCCAATGTCCTTCAACATTTGTTTCATCCACATGATATGATTACAATTATTTGTTGCTTGCTACAAATTTTTCTTCTATTGTACTATGTGAGATATAGTCTTGCTTCTTTCTTAGCCAAGAAACCAATCTTTCTCCAAGGAAAAATGATCCACCACTTGTACTCTTTATGTCATCCATATTGCATGCCCAATATGCATCAGTATATGCACACAAAGTAAAGTCACTTGATCTGTCATGCCATGGTCCAAAATAGGGTGTACCCTTTAAATATTTGAATATTCTCTTTATTTTTTCTTAATGTGCTTCTTTAGAATCTACTTGAAATCTTGCAACTATACCAACTACATTTTCTTTATTTGTTCTAGTGTGAGTCAAATATTGCAAAGATCCAATCATGGATCTATATTTCTTTTTCTCAATTGTAGAAGTCTCATCTTTGTTAGATAGCTTGTGATCAATTAACATAGGAGTTCCAATAGGCTTACAACTTTCCAAGCTAAAAATTTTCAACAAGTCTTTCAAATACTTAGTCTATAATAGGAAGACACCATCACTATTCTGCATAATTTATATACCTTAGAAATATTATATCTCACCAATCATACTCATCTCAAGTTCATTCTTAATTTCATCAACAAATTCGTCTCTTGCTTCATCATTATCTCGAAAGATTATGTCATCCACAAATATCACAATGATCAATAATCTATTATCAATTTTTTTCAAATATAAATTACTATTTTTTGTACCTTTATCAAATCCCAACTTTGCCAAATACTTGTCCAACCTCGTATACTAGGTTCTAGGTGCTTGCTTTAGACCATACAATTCTTCCTTCAATATACATACCATATCCTTTTCTTATGTCAAAGGAAATCCTTTTGGTTGCTCAATGTATACTTCTTCAAGTTCTCCATTCACAAATAATGATTTTACATCCATATGATACAATTTGAAATTCCTACTTACTACATAAGCCAAGAACATTCTTACTACTTCAATTCTAGTAATAGGGGAAAATGTCTCTTCATAGTATATACCTTCTTGCTATTAATATCCTTTGCATACCAATCTTGCTTTATTTCTCATAACCTCACCTTATACATTGATCTTGTTGCTAAAAATCCATTTAGTTCCTATAATATTCTTGTCTTTAGGTCTAGGAACCAATTCTCATGTCTCATTCTACACAGTTTGGTCTAGTTCTTCCTTTATTTCTTGAATCTAATGATCATCCTTGCATGCCACATCTGCACTCTTTGGTTCAACTTGAGAAATCAAACACAATTCTTCACATACTTTGTTTCTTGTCTATCAGCCCTATTTTTTGAGTTGCCATAATTTTTCCTTATCTTATTCTTAACTCTCAAAGTTTCTCATTTGAAGTCATACATAATTCGCCCTCCCAAGATCTCATTTTACCTTAGCCTTGAAAGTCAAACCTCATTGTGAGATCCTCATGAAAATTCTTTTGAGCCACTTCAATCCCCTTTGAACCTCAGTTCAAAGTAGTTCAACCAAAGGTTTTAAAACTAACTTTTGATCTTGAAGGTGGGACCTATCAAGTGTGTCATCGACTTTCTTTAGAACCACTTTGAAACCTCTTTGAACCTCAATTCAAAGTAGTTCAAAGTAGTTTTGATACTATAGCTATACACTAAGGGATTGGCTGATATTTTGCTTTTTGAAGACTCAATGTTTCATTACATAGTTATTGTTTTAATTGGGAAACAATTTCTAGACTGGATAGAATTAATAACCAGCTCACTAAGGAATCAACTCAAACACTCACATGCCTCTAGAAATGAGTTTTATATGTCCTCTTATCTAACTTATTTCCTTGCATGTGCCAGTGATCTTACCTCTATCCTCCATGAGCCCTGGAATGAGGATATAACAATATATATTAACATTAACCCTTGTTAAAGAAAGATAGAGTGTTAAAAGAGTTTAGAAAAGCACATGATGTTTTTATGGGGAACATAAACCTTGGTCTTGTGAAAGCTCCTATGTAGAGGATATCTCCAAAAGCTCAAAGATTGATTAAAATTATGGGAGCTTTTATATCTAGTTCCCAAGGTTCACCTATTTGAGAGTAGGAGGATTCAAAGAAGAACCTATTAAGTTAGCCCAGTATGCTCTGGATTGTTTTGTCATGGCTGAGATATACAGATAGATGTTTTAGGAAATGGAAGATAATCTTTCTGAAGAGAAGTAGGAGACTTTTTTTTGTATTAAGCTCAACTCTCTAGCCTATAATATAATGATTAATGCTTCTACAATCAAAAGTGACCTGTTGAACTTTAATCTTGGGTTTTATCAAGGAAGGAGACTTTGATAATAAAAAGTTTGTGTGATTGGTGCTTAGCATTAAAGACCAAATTCAATCAGTACCTTTCCTTGAATATTTGTGGGAGGACTATGGTAGCAAATGTGTGGTAACTAAAAGGGATCACTCAAGGTTAACAATCTCACAAATCACCTCATTGAAACTGAAGTTCAAATTGGAAGGAATGACTAAAGATGGTTGAGAAGTTGTTGAACCAAATTGGGAAGAAGTGGATGAAAAAGTTCAACTTGAGATTGATTGGAGCCAAGATGAGGAGGATGATATAAACCTCAGGACTAGGTCTATATTGGCTTGAACAGATAACTAGTTAAGAAGGAGAAGTATGAAATTAGTCAGTGAAGAACAAATTGCAAAACATACAAAGGCTCGTTATTTCCCTAAACCTTTAACCTCTGACATTCCACTTTCATTGAATGTTGTAGGTTGCATTTCAATAGCTAAGAAGAAGAAAGAAGTAGTGTCTCCAAATCGACTAACGAATCCCAAAATTAGGTCTAAAACCAAGTCTACAATGCATGTTCAAGAGATAGTTCAAAGGATTAATACCATGGACCAAGGGAAAAATAAAGGGGAAGAACTTAGTTTATCAAGAAATCAAGAGATGGACACTGAGGTGCTAGGCACTCTTAATGTAGTTCAATCTAGCTTTATGAATCCTCCCAAAACCAATCAAGGAGCAAAAGTTTCTAATGCTATTCTTCCTTGGTTGTCTAATTCTATGAGTAAGAAATGTAGCCTTCAGCCTATGTCTATGTCAATTAAAGACATAGTCATTAAATATGTCGCTCATGATCCAAAGAACAAAAAGATAAAGAATGATGCACGTTTGACCAAGGACCCTATCACAGGGAAGGTGATAGTAGAAGTAGCCACATATATATAGAAAGAAGGTTCAAATGACGTAGAAGCTAAAGACTTTTAAGTTACTACCATAGATTTGGGGGTTCTTACCAAGGACACTAGGAACCATATTTTCAAGTTCTTGATTGACCATATGTTAACTTAGTTAGAGAAGGACAATAAGGAAAAGAGGGAATTGAAAAGGTTGATTGTCACCATGGTAGAATATATTGATTCTTTAGTGAATGTTGGTGTCCTTCCTTTGATATAGGTCCCACAGTCTTTCGACCCTAGTTCTTCCAATAGTCAACAATTAGTTAAACAAATGTAAAGGGGGAGACTGCTTTCAAAGGCAATGAATGAATGGGTAGGATCCATTTCCAAGGAAGGGGGAAATTTTATTTTGGACTTCACTACTATGTATGTAGAAGGAGAAGTGTTATTGGGGGGAGTTCAAACTCTCATTCTTGTATGGGAAACAGACCAAATTTGATGCCAAGTAGTCATTTTCTAGGTACATAAAGTTGAGAAGTATGGTGTAATAAAATTCCTAAGTGAAAATCCTATGAAGGTCATAGATCCTTGCCTGCTCTTCATTGTGAAGAGTAATATGAGTTGGAAAGATTCCTTTATAAGGTTGCCATAGAGGAGATACATGCAATTGAGCATGAGGTCACTGAGATGCATAAAGAGATACTAAAAGACATATAAATAGTAAATCCTACTAGCATTTTATAGTTCAACGAAGGGAACATAGATTTGGAGACCTTAACAAAGAGCTTTCATGACACCATGTTTAAGATTAGAGACAATGAGAGCCCTAATTCCCAGGATTTTACTATAGTGGCTAACATAGAGTCAATGTTGTATCTAAACAGGGAGCTCATGCCTAGGCAAAGTAGAAGGATTAAAGAACTAAGGTTGTAGAAGGACACATGCAGGTCAAAGCTACTCATCTTAAAGAACTTGCATTCTCATGGAGTCTAGGAATTTATGAGTACCTTTTGGAGTTGGAAATTGGCGACATAGCAGATGGTGAGAAGATTGACGAAGAAATTTAGTTATGAGAAATTTTCTTTTTGTTTCCTATTTTGAAAACTATTTTTAACAGTTATGTTCAATAATACTTTGTAATTGAAATGGCTGAGATTTGATGGGGGCCTTTCGAGTTTTGAAAAAACTTTATATGTTGGTGCATAGAACTTAGTTAGGTAGAAAAATAGTCTTAAATTGCCACACTTGATCTTTTAATCTTATTTAGTTTCATATTATCAAAAATTTGAGTTATTCTTTAAATACTATTTGGTTTTGAGAAGACTATGTGCTTTTCAATTTTATTCCATTTCTAAAAATCTGTGTATTGCACCTTCATACCCAAGAGTATGTGAGAGAACCTTCCTTTTTGGTAAAAGTGTGTCTACATGTTTACTATTTTGTTAGATTAAATTCATTGATGATCTATCAAAAGGGAGCTATACCTTTAGAAATTAAGAGGGAAACAGTTAATAAAATGTTTACCCAATTGTCATGAGCATCATTGATTTCCTACCTGGAGCATATACTAAATTATTTATTTTCAAAGGGAAGAGAATCTGTTCACCAACACATTTTTGGCAACTCTACTCAGGAGTCATTGATAAAGAGGACTAAGCCCTTTAACTTTTCTAATGAATTACAATGGTTCTACCACATAATGATGTTTTTTCCCATTTTGTAGCTAGATTTAGGTTTTGTGGACACACAAGAAGACATAAGTTTAGATCTAACCTCCATTTCCTAAAGATTGCAATAGAACAATCAACAATTCCAACAAATCCTTATTGTTATAAAGAGAGAAGAGGAATGTGCTAAAGATTTAAGAGGTGTTCCTATAGTTCAAGAGGTAGCAATGGTGGATAGACTTACTCAGGCCATGGTAGGACCTTGAGATAACAAAATAAATCAAGTTTGGTTGATGAAAGATACACTAGGGGAGAGAGGGATAAAGGAACCCTTGATGAAAACTTTGAGCCTCTGAAAAACTTAAATTTTCTCCCTAATTTTAATACCCAAGGAAAGAAGATGACCAAATCTTGTAGTAGACCTAGTTTTCCCCCTAAATTTTCTCCTATCTCGCCTCTTGTACAATCCCTCCTTCCGCCAAGGACTCTAACCCCATCTTATATTAATATCTAGCCATTATGTTTTAGGCTTCCTAATATGGCTATTAATAAACCTTGGGGACAAAATATAGGACCCCTAAATCTCAAGGTGAACCCTACCATGTTGCCTAAAGGCACAATTGATATTTTTCCCAAGTTTAGTGGTGATGAAAAATTTTCTATGGATGATCACCTGAGTGGTTTTTATACAGCATGTGGTGTTATAAGTGTACTTACTAGGGAGATAGCAGTGAGGATTTTTATTCAAAGACTCATCAATGCAATAGCTGACTAGTTCAATCATCTCCCTCATCATTCCATAGCTAATTGGGATGATAGGAAAATGGCCCTTAAAAGTAGGTTTAAAAATCCTAAAAATGAATTCTCTTTACTGCTTCAATTGAGTCAGTTAAAGAAAGAAATGCATGAACCTATGGGAGAGTTTGTGGCCAAATTCAATACATTGTCACAAAGAATCCCTATTGCCTCTAGACGAAGTGGTGAGAACCAAAAGATCTTCTTTTTCAATGTCATCCCACATAATATAAGTTGTCATTTACTAAAAGATGCAGTAGCCAACCTGACCACAACTCAGAGACAAGCCATTCAACTAGATGATGCCTTGATCACAACAAGAGAATGGAAAAGAGAAGGACAATCGTCTAAGCCTATCTCTAATTTTGCTTCTACTAATCCTTTCATGCAAAGATTGATAAATGATATGGCTATGCTCAAAAGACAGCAAAATAAAGTAGGCAATCCTTACCATTTAGCATATCAAGACATGAGTTAGAGACAACATCACCCAGGTCATGAAAAGACTCATTTCCTCACAACATCTCAACAAAGGCTACAAATTAAAGATGTGCCCAAGGAATCCATGTGTTCCTTTCACTTAACCATAGATCATGATGGTAGGATGTGTTTTGATTGGTTCAGATGCATTCATATTAACATAATGAGAGATGTCATCACTGGAGAACAATCAATGGAGAGCTAATGGGTTGAAGTTTAAGGTTCAAGTTTCTATTTTTTGGATCAGTCTGACACATAGAGAGGAGGATATATTTTGGTAACATTGCAAGACCCTGCATGTATCATTCTCACTCGCAATTAGAGGAGCCAAAAATTTAATACATGTACTAATGCTACTGGTGTAAGCTCTAAAGGGAAAGACTTAATGCACAATGACTCCACCCAAATTTCCAAAGCTACAAATTTCAAAATTCTATCTAGATCATAATCAACCATTAGTTCTTCTATTCTATAAATTCTCGACCACTTCTATTTCCCTAGCTGAATACCTAAGAATGAACCCCAAGGAACCAGATAAACTAGTTCAATATGTAAAAAATGGACCTCTCTCAAATGCACAAGTCATTGAATCTGATGCAACTGAAATACTGATGGCCCCTAAAAAACCCACTTTTGTATCATAAGGCACTCTGCAAGAACCCAATTGTGGAACTTATACACATGTAGTAGAAAGTGAAATAGAAGAAAGAAAGCCTAATCCTTTTTACATATCCCTATTGTCAAATGGTCGGAAGCTCAACAATTGTATTATTGATTTAGGACTTCCAATATCATTATGCCATCTCCTATTGCCAAGGCTCTTAGACTCCCTCTCACAAAAACCTTTGGGTTTTGCTACTTTGTTGATGGAAAACAAGTACCTCTTATAGAAAAAGTCAAAGATGTACATGTTGTCCTCACTACTTGTCTAGACAAGAGGTTGAAACTAACAATTATAGTGGCTGACATACTTGCTAGCTATGAAATGTTGTTGAGAAGAATGTTTTGCAAAGACATGGGAGGATAAATAAAAATGGATTGGTTTGAAGCATTAATTCTTATGGGTAAGAAGAAGATAAAATTAAAACTTGAACTGAAAAACAAGTATATCATAGTACCTTTAGATAATCCCAAAGCTCAGATATTGTATGAAGAGTGCCAATTTGGAAACTATGTTATTCTTCCTAATAGTCCACCTAAAACAGGAAAGAATGATTTTGAGGTAATGAAACTGTGGACAATAGAATTTGATGGCAACTTTTTAAACTTAAGATCTGGTGCAAGGGTAGTTTTGATCTTCCCCTCAGGAGAACTTGTCCCTTTTTCTTTTAATTTGGATTTCAAAAACAAAAATAACATAGTGGAATACAAAGCCTTGTTGCTAGGATTATGAGAGACAAAAGTCAAAGGAATAAAGAAGCTAATAGAAAAGTGTGATGCTAAGTTGATCTTGAAATAGATAAGAAATAAATTTTCTATAATAATAATAAATAGATTAAAACATCATAGAAAATTGGTTTGGGATGAGTTAGAGCTTGTTGATGCTTTCACAATCATGTTTGTCCTTTGATCTCAAAATTCTAGAGCTGACTCTTTGGCAGTCTCTGCCTCATTCCTTCTGCTACATCCTGACTTTAAAATTGATGCCTATAGGATAGAGATTATTTATAGGCCAAGTGTACCAGATGATGTGAATCACTAAAAATTCTTTGATAATGTCTTACAACTAAAAGACTTTATTGGATGTGTTCAAAGCTTTGCTAATATGTTTTTCGAAGGTTCAAAGAAAGATGGAAAAATAGTAGGTGAAGAACTAAGTTAGTTTGATGAAGTGATTCAATTAAAATGAAACAAAATCCCAAAAGGATTGGTTTCACTTGAATATATTTTTTGGTGGAAGGATGATAGTACTATTAAAAGGGATGAAACATATAATGAAGTTTTGAAAGAATATGATAAAATTGACATTGGTGATGAGGGTGACCCTAGATGGAACTCAATTGGGAGAACCTGCATAGAAAGAGAAAAAGATAATTTGTTGAGGCTATTGGTAAAATATAGAGATTCATTTTCTTGTGGGTATGAAGATTTAAAAAAATCTAGGAACAGAGAGTTCAGACACCATATACCCTTGAAACCTGAGGTGACTCCCTATTGACAAAAACTTAGGAATTATAATCCCAAAGTGTCATAAGAAATATTGAAAAAGGTAGAAAAGATGTTGAAGGCAAAAATTATATATCGAATCCATCACTCAACTTGGATAGCAAAAATTTCTCCTATAAGGAAGAAGAATGGTGAAATAAGGATTTGCATGAATTATAGGAATCTCAATTAGGCCAGCACAAAAGACAATTATGCACTCCCTACAATGGATAATGTCCTACAGTCTGTTGCTAGATCTAAAGTCATGTCCATGCTTGACAGCTACTCAAGGTAAAAATAAAATAAGTGTATCTCAAGAGGGCCAACATAAAATGACATTTATTACTCCATGGGGTACCTATGCTTATAATAGAATGCCTTTCGGTTTGATCAATGTAGGGGCAAAATTCCAAAGAGTGATGAACTCTTCTTTCAAAGATTTGTGAGATAAAATTATTGTGATATATCTAGATGACTTGACTATCTACTCTAAGAGGAGAAAACACCATCTAAGAGATCTTGAGGTGGCATTAAAGAGGTGCAAGTAGCATGGGATATCTTTAAATCCTAAGAAATCAATTTTCTTTGTAGAAGAAGGTAAACTCCTAGGACACATTGTTTCTAAGAGGGAAAAAGGCCTTTGAAGACATCAAGACAACCATTATAAATGCCCCTATGTTAGTTAGCCCATACTTTAAAAAGAATTTTATCATATGCTACTATGCCTCAAAATATACCCTATTTGGTATTTAGACTTAGAAAAATGATTGGGATGAAGAATCTTTGATTACCTTCATGAGCATACCTTTGAAAAAGCATGAGATAAATTACTCCCAAGTGGAGAAACATGCATTTGTTGTGGTGAAAGCACTAAAACAATTCAGGTATTATATTTTGCATTCATATTCAACTATATATGTATCAGAGACTGTAGTCAAAAGTGTGTTGACTCATCAAGAGATAGGAGTGAACAAAAGAGTTGTATGGATGGTTAGGATCCAAGAATACAATCTCACCATCAAACCCACTAGCTTGGTCAGAGGACGGGGATTGTGCAAATTAATAGCAGAAAATAAAGAACATGTGCAAGAAGATATGCATGCTGACCCCATAGTCCTACTATTCAGTTCAACTGACCCGTGGTTCTCTAGTGTGGTATACTATTTAACCTATAATAAATGCCCAAAAAAATTGAATTACAAAGAAAAACACAATCTTAGGTTGAAGGTAGCCAAGTATTTAATTTTGCAGGGTATATTGTACAAAAGAGGTGTCAATGAAACCCTCCTACGGTGTGTAGATGGAAAGTAGTAGGAGAATTTATTGAAGTTGTATCATTCAAATGTGTGTGGAAGCAATTTCTCTTCTACAATAAATACTTTCAAGATTCTTAGGAATTATATTTATTGGTCGAGCATGTTCAAAGACACATACCTATATGTAAAAAATTGTGAGAAGTGTAGACTTTTAGTGGGTCATCCTCATCTCACAACATTACCACTAAAGCCTGTAGTGGTAGATGAGCCTTTTCGCTAATGGGGCATAGATTTTATAGGCCCATTGAACCCCCCATCTAGCACTTGTCATGTCAAAGTATTGATGACCACTGGTTACTTCACCAAATGGGTAGAGGCAATCCCTACAAAGAGAGAAAAGCTCTCAACTGGTATGTGATTTCTTGATGAATTTTATTTTTGTCTAATTTGAGGTCCCTCAAAAGATAGTAGCAGATAATGCCACCTATTTTTCATCTAAAGAAATTTTGATTTTTTTCTATGAACATGGTATATCTCTAGCTCATTCTTCAAATTATTTCCCTCTAGGTAATGAACAGGCAAAATCCAACAACAGAAAGCTAGTCACAATAATGAAAAAATTGGTGACTGATAATGCTTGAAACTAGAACAAGAAGTTGTATGAGGCATTATGGGTTAATATAATCACATTAAAGATATTTATTTGCATGACCCCTTTCAAATTGGTTTACGAAGTGGGAGCCCAAGTATCCCTACCACTGGAATTATCTGCTACAAAGTTAAAATCAATAATTGAAGATCTATTTTTCAGCATTCTTTGGAGAAGAGGGACATGTACCTTAATAAACTTGAAGAAGAAAGGGATAAATTAGTGGATCACAACACTAAACACTAGATGAAGGTTAAGCATATCTTTGACATGAAGGCCAGATCTCGCAACTTCATGAAAGGTGATGAAGTTTTGTTGTGGGATAAAAGAAGAGAGTTGAAGGGTGCACATGGAAAATTTGACTCCTTATGGAAAGGCCCCTTTGTTATCACATAAATTATTGGTTCAAATGAATTTTTCCTAAGTGACCCAGATGGTACTAGTTTTCCCTTTACATATAATGGGAAAGATCTAAAATTGCTCAAGTTATAGTTCCTCTATGTGTCCTTCCCCTTGTATATATTATTTTAAAAAAAAGATTTTTCTCCTCCTTTTTGTTTCCTGTCCCTTCCCTTTTAGTTAGTTTTTTTTACAACATTTTGAGTTCTGTGTGCACTCCACATACACAGTCCCCAATTAGAGCCCCTGTTAGCCCTAGTTTTTGAGTCACCGTAATTTTTCCTTATCTTATTCTTCTCTCTCTATGTTTTTCCTTTGAAGCCATTCATAATTCTCCCTCCCAAGATCTCATTTTACCTTAGCCTTGAAATTTGAAACTCATTGTGAGATCCTTGTGAAAATTCTTTTGAACAAATTTGAACTCTTTTGAACCTCGATTCAAAGTAGTTCAAAGTAGTTCAACCAAAGGTTTTAAGACTGATTTTTGATCTTGCAGGTGGGACCTATAGGTGCATTATTAGTTTTCTTTTGAACCACTTTGAACCTCAATTCAAAGTAGTTCAAAGTAGTTCTGATAAAGATCTACACTAAGGGGTTGGCTGATGTTTTGCTTTTCAAAGACAGGATGTTTCATTACATAGATGTTGTTTTAGCTTGGAAACAATTTCTAGAATAGGCAGAAATAATAGCAAGCTTGTTAAAGAGTCGACTCAAACACTTTCAGGCCTCTAGACAGGAGTTTTATATGTCCTCTTATCTTACTTATTTCCTTGCATGTGCTAGTGATCTTACCTCTATCCCCCATGAGCCTTGGAATGAGGATATAATAATATATCAATATTGCCCCTTGTTGAAGAAAGACAAAATGTTAGAAGATTTTAGAAAAGTGCATGATGTTTTTATGGGGAATGTACACCTTGGTCTCGCAAAATCTCTTATGCAGAGGATATCTCAAGAAGCTCAAAGATTGATTAAAACTTATGGGAGCTTTTACATCCAATTCCCAAGGTTCACCTATTTGAGAGTAGGAGGATTCAAAGAAGAACCCATTAATTTTCCCTAGTATGCTCTAGATTTTTTTGTCATGGCCAAGATATGCAAACATATGTTTTATGTAATGAAAGATAATCTTCTCGAAGAGAGGTGGAAGTCTCTTTTTTCTATTAAGATCAACTCTCTAGCCTATAATACAATGATTGATGCTTCTACAATTAGAAGTGGACTATTGAACTTTAATCTTGGGTTCTATCAAGGAAGGAGAGACTTTGATAGTAAAAATTTTGTGCCATTGGTGCTTGACATTAAAGACCAACTTCAATTAGTACCTTTCCTTGAATTTTTGTGGCACAATTAAGGTAGTGAATGTGTGGTAATTAAAAGGGATCACTCAATGTGAATAATCTCCTAAATCACCTCATTGAAACTAAAGTTCAAATTGGAAGGAATGGCTAAAGATGGTTTAGAAGTTGTTGAACTAGGTTGGGAAGAAGTGGATGAACAAGTTCAACTTGAGATTGATTGGAACTAGGATGAGGAGGATGATATAAACCTTAGGGTTAGGTATATATTAGCTTGCAAAGATAACTGGTTAAGAAGAAGAAGTATGAAATCAATCAGTGAAGAAAAAATTGCAAAATATACAAAGGCACTTTCTTTCTCTTAACCTTTAACCTCTAACATTTAACTTTTGTCGAATGTTGTAGTTGCTATATCAATAGCTAAGAAAAAGAAAGAAGTAGTGTCTCCAAGCAAACTGATGACTCCTAGAACTATGTCTAAAACGAACTCTATAAAGCTTTCTTAGGAGATAGTTCAAAGGATTAACACCATGGACCAAGGGAAAAATAAAGGGAAAGAGATTACTCTATCGAGAAATCAAGAGATGGATGCTAAGGTGATAGGCACTCTAAATGTATTTCAATCTAGCTTATGACTCCTCCTAGAACCAATTAGGAGCGATAATTGCTAATACTATTCTACCTTGGTTGTCTAATTCTATGAGTGAGAAACACAAACTTCAACTCGTGTCTATGGTGGTTAAAGACATAGTCACTAAATATGTTGTTTGTGCTCCAAAGAACAAAAACATAAAGAATGATGCATGTTTGACTAAGGATCTTATCACAGGGAAGGTGACATGATGCAGGGAAGGGATGAGATAACTAGGGCCAATGGCACACCCAGCTCTCTGAACCACCCTACAAGACTTAACTCAAGAAAAGCAAACACAAAGAACAACAACCAAAGGAGGAAGAAGAGTAAAATACTTTTATTGATTCATCAAAATATCTTCATACATGCCCAGCTATAAGGCCTTCTTAGTTATGGCTAGATACAAAATACATTCACATTCAAAGATCTAATAGCAATTTGCACTTTCCAGTTCTGCTCTCCAATGCTCTTCAAAAAAAATTCCTAAAACTAAGCCTAAACACTCTATTTATGCTCACCAAAATGACTTATAGATCTTTCTAGAACATAGGAGAGCCACAAGTTGGCCCACAACAAATATTAATTACCTATACTAAATTAAATACAAGCAAAGTCTGCCCAAACTAGAACCAGACATAGATTACTTAGCAAATGAAAGATTTTCAAAACTAGCACTCGACATCCATACAAGCTTGGCACCCAAAGGAATCACTTGGTAGCAACTCTAAACTCGACATCCAAAGAGATCACTCAACAACCAAAGGAATCGCTCGACAACCAAAGGAATTACTTGACACCCAAAGGATCACTCGGCACCCAAAGAAGCTTGTCAACCAAAGACTTGACATCAACTTAAGAACTCAGTAGCAATTGACAGAATGAACAAAAGTGCAAGATTAAAAGGAAACCCAAGATGCTCTTACATCAGACAACCAGGGTTGGAGAAATGATTCTCCTAAATCATGCAAGTGTCACAACCTGAGCAACATCCAACTTAGATTGATAAATCCATGTAGCATCTTCAACTAGTCTATTCTTCCACTTCACCAAATATTCATAGTAATATCTTCCTCTTGTGCTCTTACCAATTCTTTGATTTAATATTTGTTCAACTTCTTCAATCTACTTCTTATCTAATAATCAGGTACAACAACTTCATTATATGATTCATGATACTTATATAGATTAGCAACATTGAATATAGGAGATATATCCATTTCATCAAGTAACTCGACTTCATAAGCATTACCACTATCAAACTTCTTCAAGATTTTACACGGTCCAAACTTCTTCATCTTCAACTTACTATGTGTACCAGTAGGAAATCTTCCTTTCTTTAAATGAACCATCACCTTATCACCAACTTCAAAATCATGATGTCTTCTAGACTTATTAGCATTCTCCTTATACTTTTGAATACTTTGTTCCAACCTTAGCTTCACTTCCTTATGCAAAGACTCCATGAAATCAGCAAATGCTTCCCCTACAACACTTTTTTTTCCTTCACCAACAACATCTCTTAAATCTAATAATCCTCTAGGCTACATTCCAGTAACAATCTCAAAAGGTTTTTTGCCTATACTCCTATTCATAGAATTTTTATATACAAATTCAACCTATGCCAATACCATTTCGCAATTATTTGGCTTGTCTCCTATTAAACATCTCAGCAAATTACTCAAGCTTCTATTCACAACTTCTGTCTATCCATCTATCTATGGATGGAATGTAGAACTAAACTTCAACTTAGTACCCATCTTCTTCCACAAAGTCTTCCAAAAATAACCAACAAACTTACTATCTCTATCAAAAATAATACTTCTTGTTAATCCATGCAATCTCACAATCTCTATAAAGAAAAGTTCAGCAATGTGCTCAGCATTTTATGTCTTCTTACATGGTATGAAATGAGTCATATTAGAAAATCTATCCACCACAACATATATAGAATCATACCCCTTCACTGTCTTAGGCAATCCAAGAACAAAATCCATACTGATGTCACTCCAAGTTTTCTTAGGAATAGTAATAGGTGTATACAATCCAGTATTTTGACTTGCTCCTATTGCAACTTGACAAACTCCACAATTCCTTACAAATTTCTAAATGTCCTTATACATTTGTGGCCAATAATACTTCTCTTTCAACAAACTTAATCTCTTATCAATTCCAAAATGTCTAGCCAATCCACCACTATGCTTTTCTTTAATGAGATTCAACCTCATAGAACTTCTAGGAATACACAACTAAATGCCTTTGAACAAGATACCTTCTTGAATGAAATACTCATCATACTTACTTATATGATCTGTCAGATTTGGTGCTCTACACTCTCTCCATGCCTCAAAAAAATTAGGATCAACATCATACAACTCTTTCATTGCATCAAAACCAAGAACTTCAACCTTCATTTCTGTCAACAAAGAACATCTTCTACTCAATGCATCAACAACTTCGTTAGTAGCTCCACTCTTATGTTGAATCACAAATGTAAAATTCTGCAAATACTCAACCCACTTCATATGTCTCTCATTCAATTTATGTTGACTTCCCAAGTATTGTAAAGCTTTATAACCAATATACAGTACAAACTCTTTATGAATCAAATAATGTCTCCACTTTTTCAAAGCTTGAACAATAGCATAAAATTCTTGATCATACATAGAATACTTTCTTTTAGAATCATTCAACTTTTCACTAAAGAAAGCAATAGGCTTACCTTTTTGACTTAATATAACTCATATTGCATTACCACTTGCATCGCATTCAACTTGGAATACTTTGTTGAATTCAGGCAAAGACAATATAAGTAATTCAACAACCTTTTGTTTCAAAGTCTCAAAACTCTTATCATCTCCATGTGTCCACTTGAATTCCTTTTTATCTCCTCTCATTGTCTCAGTCATAGCATTACAAACAAAATTAAAATTCCTTATAAACTTCTTGTAAAAACTAGCCAAACCATGAAATTATCTTACCTCACCCACATTCTCAGGTGTAGGCGACTCCAAAATTACTTTAACCTTCTTAGGATCCATCGGCTAAAATCACAAATCCCATATACACAATCTCCTCTTGCATAAAAGAACACCTTTTCAGATTAATCAACAACTTTTCCTCTTCCAACCTCTGCAATACTTTTCTAATATGCTCAAGATGTTCTTCATTAGTCTTACTGAATATCATAATATCATCCAAATACTTACCCAAGAATATTTTCATAACTTCATTCATCAACCTTACGAAAGTACTAGGTGCATTAGTCAAACCAAAAGGCATAACCAATCATTCATACAAACCATCTTTTGTCTTGAAAGTAGTCTTCCATTCATCACCTTCTCTAATTTTGATTTGATGATAGCCACTCTTCAAATCAATCTTTGTAAAATACTTTGCTCCAATCAAACAATCCATTATATCATCCATCCTCGGCATAGGAAACCTATATTTCACTGTGATCTTGTTAATAGCCCTAGAATCAATATACATTCTCCATTCACAATTCTTTTTAGGTGGTAATATAGTAGGTACAACACATGGACTTAGACTTTCTCTGATCAAACCTTTTTGCAACAACTCATGCACTTGTCTATTAAGTTCTTCATTCTCTGTAAGTTTCAATCTATATGGTGCTTTGTTTGGCAAACTTGCTCCAGGAATCAGATCCATACAGTGACTTATACTTCTCATTGGAGGTAAACCATTACGTATATCCTCTGTAATAATCTCTTTATCCTCATTCACTAATTCAACAATTTCTTCTAGTACTCGGTCAATACTACCATCAGTCACTCGATCACCACTAACTAGCAATCAGTCAGCATTATTTTCTGGTATTCGGTCAATACTACCATCTGTCACTTGGTCACCACTAACTGGCACTTAGTTAGCACTATTTTCTAGCACTCGGCTACTATTGGCATAGTTTGATCTCCTCGGGATTATAGCAAAACAGACTTGATTCTTTTTCATCCCCTTTTCAAATTGTTTCCCATTAACCATGCAAATTTTTATTGTAGTACAACTGATCTCATCTGGACTTTCAATCAAAGGTAGCAATATTTGTTTTTTCCCATTTACCCAAAGAGTATATTGGTTCAATCTTCCATCATGCATAGCATATCTATCATATTTCCAAGGTCTAAGCAACAAAATATGACAACAATCCATGGGCATAATGCACACAAAACTTCATCAAAGTAATGTCCAATCTTGAACTTCACAAGGCATTGCTCACTTACCAATATTTTATGCTCATCTTTGATCCATGAAACATGATAGGGTTTTGGATTTTTTAGCCTCTGCAACTATAATTTTGTAACCAACTCTTCTGATGCTAAATTTGTAGAACTTCCACTATCAATGATCTCTTTGCGGCATTTTTCAGCCATCTTACATCTTGTCTTGAAAAAACTTCTCCTTAAAATAGGTTCCTCATCACTTCCCTTATTACATAAGGTTCTTCTCACCATCAGATTTTCTCTAGCCTCAGGTCCACTTGGTGAACCCTCATCATTGCCTTGAATCACAGATTTGTGTTACCTTGCCCACTTTCAGAGGATCTACATTCAAAAGATCTATGTCCCTCTTTACCACATCTAAAACAATTACCATGAAATCCAACTCTAGAATAAGAATTACCTCTTCCTCGGTAAGAATTAGTACCTCCTTGATAAGAATTACCACTTTTCCATTTGGTCTTGCCTTTGTCATCATTCTTCCACTCAAGATTTCCCTTTATCCTGTATAAAATTGTCAGATCTATCACCTTCACTTCACCATAAGATCTACCTTTGCCTCTCTAGAATCTACCACCTCTACCTCTTTGTCTTTGTTCATGCTTCTTTGTTAAGATCTCCTTAGCCTTCAAGGCATATTGGTATGTTTCTTCCAAACTTTCCAACTTCATAAAACTTATTTCATCTTGAATTATAGATCTCAATCCATTTACATACCTTGCAATTTTATTGACATCATCATCTACATGTCCATATATGATGTCCGATCTATAGAATTCCTTAGTATACTCTTTTACAGTCATGTCTTTTTGTCTCAAATTTTGCATCTTTCTCAACAAGCTAACTTGGTAATCAGCAGGGAGGAATTTGTTCTTTACTTTGTTCACCATCTTTGGCCAAGTTCTGATCTTCTCCTTTCCTCTCCTTTGTCTATTTGTTCACAAATGCTCCCACCATAACGAAGCATGACCTTTCAGCCTAGTACCTGCAATCTTCACCTTCCTATTATCAGGAGTATTCTCATACTCAAAGAACTTCTCCATATCAGAGATCCAATTTAACACAATATTGGTATCCAATTTTCCATCATAAGGAACAACTTCTACAATAGGCTTTCAATTAGCCCTAAACAACACTCTCAACAACCTTTCTTCATCTTGGTCTTCTTCCTGTTTTGGGTTAGGGTTTGGTGCTATTGCCTCAACATCACTTGCATCATCAAGATGTGCTCCTCTCCTCTAGACTATCTCCATAGCATCTAATCTGGCTGCAATTTGTCTCAATTGATCCAATTTAGCATTATCAAAATTTCCTTTATCACGAACCATCTTTGCAAATCAAGTTCCTGCCAGATCGTAACCCTCTACAAGTTATAGGTCAAAGTTGCAAATATGCCACCCTACAACCAAATTTGAATTAGGGTCCTACATGATCCAATCTCCACAAGGATGAACCTAATGCTCTGATTCCACCTGACACAAGGAATGATAGGGAAAACTAGGGCCAATGGCACACCCAGCTCTTTGAACCACCTTGCAAGAGTTAACTCAATAGAAGCAAACACAAAGAACAACAACCAAGGAGGAAGAAGAGTAAAATACTTTTATTGATTCATCAAAATATCTTCATACATGCCTAGCTATAAGGCCTTCTTGATTACAGCCAAATGTAATATGCATTCACATCCAAAGATCCAATAGTTATTCACAATTTCTAGTTCTGCTCTCCAATCCTCTTCAAAAAAAATTGCCTAAAACTAAGCCTAAACACTCTATTTATGCTCCCCAAAATGGCTTACAGATCTTTCTAGAACATAGGAAAGCCACAAGTTGGCTCACAAAAAATATTAACTACCTATACTAAATTAAATATGAGTAAAGTCGGCCCAAACTAGAACTAGACACAGATTACTTAGCAAATGAAAGATTTTTGAAACTGACACTCGACATCCATATGAGCTCGACACCCAAAGGAATCACTCGGAAACAACTCTGAACTTGGCATCCAAAGAAATCACTCAACAACCAAAGGAATCACTCAAAAACCAAAGGAATTCCTTGACACCCAAAGGAGCACTAGACAACCAAAGAAGGTTGGCAACCAAAAACTCAGCATCAACTTAAGAACTTGGTAGCAACTGACAAAATAAACAAAATTGCAAGATTACAAGGAAACCCAAGATGCTCCTACATCATTACAACAAAAGTAGCCACATACAAATAGAAAGAAGGTTTAGGTGAAGTGGAATCTGAAGACTTTAAAGTTACCACCATAGATTTGGGGGTTCTTACCAAGGACACCGACACTAATATTTTCAA
Organism: Cupressus sempervirens; assembly: GCA_028749045.1. Classification (NCBI taxonomy): domain Eukaryota; kingdom Viridiplantae; phylum Streptophyta; class Pinopsida; order Cupressales; family Cupressaceae; genus Cupressus; species Cupressus sempervirens. The sequence continues at coordinate 554,388,681 of CM053789.1, read as the reverse complement.
GTTCTCGGCTAACCATATGTTAACACAGCCAGAGAAGAACAATAAGGAAAAGATGGAACTAAAAAAGGTTGATTGTCACCATGGTAGAATATATTAATTCTTTAATGAATGTTGGTGCCCTTCCTTTGATACAAGTCTCGTAGTCTTTCAACCCTAGTTCCTCTAATAATCAACAATTAGTTAAACAAATACAAAGGGGGAGACTGCTTTCAGAGGCAATGAATGAATGGGTAGGGTCCATTGCAAAGGAATGGGACAAATTTAATTTGGACTTCACTACCATGTATGCATAAGGAGAAGTGTTATTGGGGGGAGTTTAGACTCTTGTTCCTACATAGGAAATAGACCAAAGTCAATACTAAGAAGTCATTTTCTAGGTACATGAAGTGGAGAAGTATGGTGTAATAAAATTCCTAAGTAAAAATCCTATGAAGGTCATAGATCCTTGCATGCTCTTCATTTTGAAGAGTAATATGAGTTGGAAAGATTCCCTTTATAAGGATGCCATAGAGGAGATGTGTGCAATTGAGCATGAGGTCACTGAGATGCATAAAGAGATACTAAAATACATGCAAATAGTAAATCCTACTGGCATCTTACATTTTGAAGATGGGAGCATAGATTAAGAGACCTTGACAAAGAGCTTTCATGACAAACATATATATGCACATCTTAACTATATAATGCATTAGCACTATTCAAATTATATTTTAAAATAAAATAATGCCATGTCATCAGTGTGCATCAAAATTTTCCTTTTAGATTGTTCAATCACTCACAAAGTCTCTAGTAAATTATGAAATTCCAAAATAGCATAAATACACTTCCAATAATACATGCATGAAGGACAATGATTGATGAACACTAATATGCTACAAGCTACACTAATGAAATTTAGAGTTCCCTCTTCTACCCACTAACACCACCTTACAAACTAAAATGCAATTCAAAAATAAATGGTGTATCCTACTCAATGGTTAAAAAGACAAATAATAAAAATTAATATTTAAAAACAATGCATAATTAGGGTGTACAACGAGTGAGACATGATAAGTTTATCACTGTAAACAAAAAATTGATAAAAAAGCATTTGACTACTTCAAAGGTGTATTAAATACAACATAGATCCCCATTAACATCACTCGATATTTTACACATATGTAATTTAGTTAGTCATTCACCATAAATGGAAGACATTATGATTTCAGTTGTTGCACAATAACAATGAAGTGATAGATAACAATGACAATGGGTCAAATATGTTGCTCTTAAATGCTACGTAAATGACAAGGCTTACTTTCAACTATCCAAGTTAACAAAAAATAAGGATTTACAACACTGAAATACACCAAATAATAAGAAAATATGTGTTCATTTTGAATATGCATCAAATACAAAGGAAATGTACAACAACCGATAATGAGAGATGGCATTAACAATTATTAGTAACTCTACTAATGACACTACCTAAACTAATTACTCAATGGGACCCCTCATTTCCTCCTCCATTGTCTATTTATCAAAACCAAGGAAAGATTCTCATAATATATAGTGTGCTTCTTAACATCCTTATGCATTGTTGGAGGGGTGATACCTAGGCTTTGAATTCTCATGCTATATCTTTTAACATCAGAAGGGGACTTGTTGGATTCTTTATCCACCTTTGAAGTATTCACTATTTTAGCCTAAAACTATGCAAAGAAGTTGGGTGAGTGTGGCCCTCTAAATAATATAGATGCCAAATATTCCATAACCATCAATGAAATTTAAATGAATAAATTCATAAAATATAAGGAATAATACCTTATGTTGCAAAGCAGGTGTACTACAAGTCAGAACTGAGATGTTTAACATCTCAAATGAATTTAGCGAGATATTTAAAACTTCTAAAAAAGTGTGAGGGTATGACAACATAGCATTGGAATCAATAACCTCTACAATTCTAACTTTTGAAACCCCCCTAGGAAGATGTTTGTTGTGGAACAAAACATCCCTTCCCACAACTTCAATGATGCCTTTTCCAACCAATGTACCCTATGATTATAGGTCTATCTAATCTTTGATAGAATAAATGCAAACCTCTTCCTCTATAGCATGCAAATCATCATATTGAGTTTGCAATTGTAATAATAACACAATTATATCCTAAGTAGTGTGTCCTACTTCCTTCAATTAAAAAGAAAGGATACAAGAAGGAAAATTTAGGTTTCTAAAGGAGTGTGGGACTTATCCACTAAAATTGACACATCCTTTGTAGGTATCTCAATTTCCCTTCCAATGTCCATTATTGCATCCTTTGAAATCATGTCAACCCCCAAACCATTATTTGGAGACACTATTTCTTCTTTGGCACAATCTTGTAAAGTGGAGAACAAGTCAAGGGAATGTTGGCACGCCATTAAATATGTATCTCTCTACAATGTAGGTAGGGAATTACATTATTTGAACTATCTTATGATACAAATTTGTACTCCTCCGATGGAATTGAGCCTAAATTTCCAATTAACCTTCTCAACTGCTCACCCAAATGACTATTAGACAAGCGAGTACATTTACTCCTACTAGTGTCCTGGTTCATGAAAAAAGAAAAAAGATGCTATGGAAAGGTGTAGTTTATTAAAACCAATATTTATTTCAACTCTAACATATTAAGAAAAAATACAAGCATGCATCTCCATGTGGGGCATGCATCCTGGGTGGACTGTTTAAGCATAACCTAGCACTGTGGACTTGCTTAACATCAAAGAAGACAATATACAAAATAAATGTTATGGAGGCCACTATTGGGGGTCACTACAGATAAATCTCTACCAATCATTACATTCTATGTAAACATACTACTTTATTCATGCGTTCAATTGTAGATTTCTCTCCTATGCACCACTAAACACTATCATAATCCTAAATAATAGGTTATTATTAAATTCAACATATTCAATTTGCTTCAATATAAATGTTTTAGACAAATAATGAGCAAACTGCAACTAGCATATAATACTTACCTCAACTTCCATCTCTTCAATATCAACATACATTTCTTCTTTGTCCTTTCATTTCACTGACTTAATGTTCACAAATGGATTTCATTGCAATGGATTTACCACCTGATTTGGTACATGCCGAGAGTCCTAAAGCATAACCATCTTCACAACCCTCTTCTCCCATGACATCTCCTTTCTCAACAAACACCTAATATACAAAATATCTTTATTTCTCATATTACAGATATCAAACCAATTAGATCACAACCAAAATTGCCACATGCGATAAAAACTATAAAACAATATTATGTTGTTTTATCTTACACAACCATAATATGAAATTGTGGTCTTTATGCTTACCTTCATGCAAGCATTTCTCCCTGTAGAGTGAATCAACATTTTCTCCTCCTCAACCTCGGTACAATCTTCATTGTTGTCATCTGTTATAGTTTTTTTTCCCTTCTTGATAACTTTGCTTATCATCCACAAGATGGATGCCTGCTACTATTTCCATCTGCAATTGGGGTAGAAGGAGAGACATCTGTTGATCTATCCCTAGAAGGAGGCCCCTATCAACAACACATTTCTTCAACTTGAGCTAATAGAACACAAGTGTTATCAAATTTTATGAGAATTACTCCCATAAATGACATAATTTTTTGGAAATTATCCTACCTTGTAATCTCTTCTCGTCACCAAAGCTATCTCTCTCTTCAATCTCTTCTCCCTAACCTCTTTACTCTCATAATGACACATTTCCTCTTCAATCTAAGTCTTTTCTTCTAGTGGAAGGAGTTCAAGTAAGACATTCTAGAATTTGCATATGTGTTGCTCTACACACTTTCTTTATGCTACAGACTCGATCCTCATCTGGTACTCAACACTTCTCTCCCTCTTATACACGTACCCCCTTGATTTGGACTTGTAATGATGCTTATTTCTTTTTCCCATGAGAAGCTACCCACATTTGGGTAGTTCAATAAATGAGAGATTATGAAAATGTATCTTATGGAGGTTCATCCTTCCAACATCCCAAAACTTTCTTCCTCCATCAACATAACAACTTTCAACCATGTAGAAATATATCAATATTTCCCTACATCATTCAGTTCTATATTGACTCCCCCTTACACAAATAGGAGCAGAACACAAATAAATAAAGTTTCATATAAATAGAGCTTACAACATGTAACACAATAACCTTGACAAAGCAATATGAGTGCACAGTTCCTACACATTACATCATTGATTTCCTAACTTAGGAATAGACTTAATTATTTATTTTCAAAGGGAAGACAATTTGTTCACCAACATATTTTTGGTGACTCTATTGGGGAGTCTTTTATAAAGAGGACTAAGTCCTTAAAATTTTGTAATGAATTATAATGGTTCTATTGCATAATGATGTTTTCCCCATTTTGCAGCCAGATTTAGGTTTTGTGGATACACAAGAAGACATAATTCTAGATCTAACCTCTATCACCTGGAGATTGCAATAGAACAATCAACAATTCTAGCAAGTCCTTATTGTTCTAAAGAGAGAAGAGGAATGTGTTGAAGCTTTAAGAGGTGTGCCTATAGTTAAAGAGGTAGCAGTGGTGGATAGACTTGCTCATGGCTCAACAAGACCTTAAGCTAACATAAAAAATCAAGTTTGGCTAATAAAAGGTACACTAGGGAAGAGAGGGATAAAGGAATCCTTGATGAAAACTTTGAGCCTTTGAAAAACTTAATTTTTCTCCCTAATTTTAATACCCTAAGAAAGAGGAGGACCAAATATTGTAGTAGACCGAGTTCTCCTAAATTTTCTCCTATCTCACCTCTTGCATAATCCTCCTTCCACCAAGAACTCTAATACCTTGTTATATTAATATCTAGCCATTACATTTTAGACTTCCTAATATGGTTTTCAATCAACCTTGAGGACAAAATATAGGACCCCTAAATCTTGAGGTGAACCCTATTGCGTTTCCCAAAGGCACAACTGAGATTTTGCAAAAGTTCACTGGTGATGGAAAAGTTTCTATGGATGATCACCTAAGTGCTTTTCATACAACATGTGGCATTATAAGTGTACCTACTCAATAGATAGTGGTGAGGATTTTTGTTTGGACACTCATCGATGCAGCAACCGACTAGTTCAGTCATTTGCCTCAACATTCCAGAGCCAGTTAGGATGATATGAAAATGGTCTTCAAGACTAGGCTTAAAACTTTTGACAATGAATTCTTTCTACTACTTCAATTGAGTTAGTTAAAGAAAGAAATTCATGAACCTATGAGAGAGTTTGTGGCCAAATTCAATAGATTGTTACAGAGAATCAATATTGCCTCAAGAGCAAATGGTGAGAACCCAAAAATCTTCTTTGAGAATGTCATCCAACATGATATAAGTTTTGTTTGCTAAAAGATGTAGTAGCTGACCTAGTCACAGCTTAGAGACAAGCCATTCAATGAGAAGATGCCTTAATCACAGTAGGAAAATGGAAAAGAGAAGTACAATCATTTGAGCTTGCCTCTACATCTTCTCATACTGATCCTTTCATGCAAATATTGATGAATGCTATGGCTATGTTCAAAAGACAACAAAATAAAGCAGTCACTCCTTACCAGTCACCATATCAAGACGTTAGTTGGAGACAACAACACCCTAGGTCATGGAAAGACTCCTTTCTTCACTGCACCTAAATAAAGGCTAAAAATAAAAGAGTTACCCAAGGAAACCATGTGTTCCTTTCACTTAACCACAGATCATGATGGTAGGACATGTCCTGATTGGTTGAGATGCATTTAGATTAATGCAACAAGAGATGTCATTGTCGGAGAACTATTCGCATGAATGCTAATGATACTACTTTGGGGGAGTATCCTAAGCATTGGAAAGTATTGATATGTTGCATTCATGACTATGTTTGTCATTGATGTCAACATAGCATGGTTTCTATAAAGACTGGTTGAGTAGCAGATAGAGATCCTTGTGGTACAGACAATGGTTTGATTATCTGGTAATGCACAATTATAGACATGTTTGGTACAATGTCTTGATGATGTGATTTAGTGCACAAAGTCTAAGTCAAAGATGTACAAAAGTCATATCTAATTTACAGAGAGCAATTTAGAGATAGAGTATTGGGAAAGCAGTTCTTGATGTTTGTTCACTATCTTACATATGAGATGTAGTAAGAAGATGTGCAATCAGGTGGTGACAAAAGATAGTCTATTGATGACATCAGTGAGTGTGCAAGCCCTAGTATCGCACGTGTGAAGTTTTGTATAGACTATGAGTTGATAATGCTATTATAATTGTAATTAATTAATCATCTTATTATAACTAATTGGAAAGCCTCAAGGTTGACTCAAGGAATTATTTTGAAGATATGGGATAAAGGAAATATGGTTTCCTTGTTTGTAGTGTGTGGAATCCATTGAAGTGAAAAGTGCGAAAAGGAGTAGAGTATTTGGTAAATGTGCATAAGAAATCCAAGGATTATTGGATGGGAGTTTTGTGATCTAGTTGTATAAGATCAGAAGGAGCAAAGGTCCAGTTGATAGAACATAAGAAGACGAAGGAAGTACATTTTATTTCTATTATTCTGCAAGGAATAATATATAGATCATTTTGATAGTGGGTTCATTGGTCTTGCCCTTGAAGTTGTTTGGGTAGTAGATCCAGCTATCTTCACAACTCCTAACAAGGTCGGCACAACTCCTAACAGGGTTGGAATCTCCTAACAAGGATTCAAAGTCCCCTAATAGGGACTCATATATACTTAATGCATTCATAGACTCCTAATAGGGTCCATCCTCTAACAAGGAACATTTATATTAGTACATCATTTTGTGAGTACCATCCCCACTAGGGTTTTCCCTCTGAGAAAGGGTTTCCCCAGTTAACATATCTGGTCTTATTGTGTATCAATATCTTGTTGTGGTTTCATTTTATATTGCTCATATGGTTAAGTTTGTTCAAGGTTGATAATTGTGATATTAGTTGGATAACTGATTCACCCTCCCCCCTCTCAATTATATTAGTGGACTATATATTCTAACAATTGGTATCAGAGCATCAAGTCCTTGAAGGATAAGCTTAACAACTTTGGGAGATCGATGGTGAATCTTTTCAAAAAGGACAATATTGCTGATATGATTTAATTTGCAATAGTATAATGAGTGTTACTATTCAACTCATCAACCATCATAGATTACACTACACACTATAAGTATTTTAAATTTTTCCTTATTACGTTGTTTGTATCTAACTTTAGTCTAACTTATTATATTTGGGCACATATTATATACAAAGAGGCAATTCAAGAGCAATGAAAATTACACATTAATTAGTCTAACTTATTACATTTGGCCACATATTATATACAAAGAGGCAATTCAAGAGCAATGCAAATTACACATTAATTATAGGGACTCTCAATGTGTTCTTTACTTTTCAGTTCAAATTTCTCAACTTCACTTTTGATAATTATGGACACACACGAGGATCCCCTGATAAAATATGATAGTATGTTTAAAGTAAGCCCCTCTATAAGAACTTACCTTGTTTACAAGATACTGTATATTTCTGGGCACAACCAAATCATTTTAAACCACTTCACAACATATTTGGTACAATGCGTTCATCAATCACAGTCTCCCATTATTGTACGTGCATACATATGCAATAGTTGATATGAAGAAGCATCATTAACATCAACGTATACAATAATGTTTTCTTTTTTCATGCTTAAGACAAGAAAATGAATATACTTCAATATAATTTAATATGATTCAAATCTCAATAAGAGGAAAGTGTTGAGGATGACAATATGAATAAAAGACAATGTATTATGCCCTTTTCATTTGTTAATGTATACATTTTGTGCATTGCTTATTTGAAGACATTAATTTTATGTCACCAACCCAGCTAGGGAAGGTGAAAATCAATCTAGTCCCCATAATTTACAACAAATGACAAATAGCTACTGCCTATATTTATCCTTTGACTAACTTCTCTGAGGTATTACTTTATCTCTGTTGAAACCTTTATCACTATAATCAACACCATGGCAATTATGCCTATAATCTCTCTTAAAATGCATACTTTGAGTATCCCTTCAATATATTGATGACAACATAAGTAGTTCTATTCTACATTTTATTAATCTTTTGCACTACGCATTTTTCTTTTTACATATACTATATCATAATACCACATTTTTGACTTATTCAAGTATGCCATCAACAAACAATGGAAGACAAATTCAAACCAAATATGAGTACCCTGAGGTAATAAAGAACCAGCAAATACACAATAAATCATATCTTAACCATCAAATGATATAGAATGACCTTGAATCGATCTTGATTTAAATCATATGCATATAGCTTATGCAAGTGGTATCATACAAAGAAAATATGTTTGTGTCTCATAAAAACCAAACAAATGCAACTTGCAAACAAAAATTCTTCCAATGGATGCTCTACAGTCACTGTTGTGAAATAAATCACTGCGAAAACAACCTTTTGCTTGCATCACATCTTTATCCCTACTCACAAAATCAAACACAATGAAATATTGTTGGATTAGAAATCTAAAATGTCAAGGATAACATCTTGCCCAAATAATTTTTTCTGCACAAAATAGGTTCGTAAAAAATGTAGACAATCTCTAAGACAAACAATAAAATATCATCGTGGTTCAAGTCCATTAGAGCCTTGCGAATACTCATGATGGGAAATGTTTACAAATTTGTTTGACATATTTGATATATTTCTTATTACACATTCCAAATTGATAAATATTTTACTTGCATGTCTTGTAGTCAAATTTCCTTTCCCTTATAGGCTTTCATTTAAATATAGTTGAAATAAAATTGCTTGTTTCAAATATAGATGACTTTACTAGCATATCTATTATTACATTAATTTTTTATAATCACAAACATGCAAGAAAATTAAGCATAATAAGTAGGATAGAGTAAAGTTGTAAGGATGTCCTCATTTTTTTTCAAAAAATTATTTTGGGCCATTAAATAACTCAATTATGACTACTTTAAACTTAAATAAATAAATTACTGAATCCCCCACATATCGATCCACAATAGTTGTATTTTAGGGAGAATATAGCTGATGTTTCATACCTCTTATTTGTATATCAATTGGTCACTCACGCCACTCTTGCTCCTGCCACTACTACAAACCTATTATTCATAACTTATGTTGTCCCTAAAATATTTTCTTACAAGACAAACAAACATTTGATATGATTAAAATTACATAAAAGACTTTGTGGTCCTTTTAAATGTGGTTAAAGTTCCACATAGTTTAATATCCTCTTCTATTTATATTGTGGTCTTTATAAATATTGTGGTATACCAAATTTTCTAGCTTATTTGGGGAATATGTGATATTATTAAGTACAATAGGGTATGTTTTGTTTCTTACACTATTTTTCATGTTTCAATAGGGCTTATTACTATGTCAACTTGTTACTCGTGCCACAGCTACACATAAGAGACCTATTTCCACTTTGAAACACAAACCTATTATTCATATGATAAGACAATTTATCGACACGTAACATGTTCGTCAATATACACAACCTACACATTATGATGATTGAAAACACTACGAATGTAATGGGAACCCTACAATATTCAAAGTTGATGTCTTCTACATCAAGTCACAACAAAAAAATCCTACATTTTTCCGCTACAAATCCTATTTCTTCAAGACAAATATAATATAAATTGAATAACACAAATGACAATGGGAAACAAATCGATATTTTTGGGTTTAACCCCATAAGATAAAGGATAAAATTTTTATATATTCAGATTATCTACATACTTGTAGATCTATACTTTCTATTTACACATGTGCTACAAAAAAAAATACGACGACTTACAACTGAATCCATCATTCATATTATCTAAATTAATAGGTCTCTAGCCCTACAAGTTTCACTACCAAAATACATGGCAAAATTTTTAAAATAGAAGAACGAACGATACCAGATCTTGTGTAAATGCTTGTAAAATAACATGCAAATCTTGTTCGCCTTCTTTATCCAAATAATTTTTTCTGCAACTCTATACCACTACCAACATAAACCAAAATAAACAAATAAAAAAGCCACTCCCTGATTATCACACCACACATTTTCGGCCAAATGTTGAAATTTCAAAAATTGCTCATGGTCTAGTAGTTAACCATAGTGTAATTGGTTGTGGAGTTAAACATTACATGGTCGTTGTGCATGTAGTTACTAGTCCGTGATTGGAGGTGACGACGATTATGATACCATGGTTCAAGGTTACTCTGGTCGGGATACATGAGACATGTTCTACTAATGATTGACAGATTTTGGGGTCTAGTCGCGTCAAAAGCATTAACAAACTACCAAAGGTAGTTAGGGTACTAGTTTTATGTATGGGTATGTAACACTTAAGCATGGACGATTTGTTTGGAGCTTAGCTTGTCCCCTCATAAAATACTTAAAATTGATGTATTACAATCATAATAAAAAAGGAAATGTCACACTTTTCATACACAATTAAAATAGAAAAATTCAAATATTACAAATAACCAAACAAATTTTAATAATAATCTATATTGAAAAATAAAAGAAATTCAACAATTATTTAAAATACTAAAATTAATTCAATATATTTACATACTTATATTATATTTACTTTAAATATAAATACTTAAGACTTTCCCAAACATAAAGTATGATAATTATATGTGATTATAATTATCCAATCCCTCCCCAAAAAGAATACACCTCGATTTTCTTTTTAAAAATGTGAATTAAAATAGAACAAATTACTATTCTTACTATATTATATTCCTCTTCAATAATGTTTTTATTCAATTATATATATTTAAAATTAATTATCAATTAATAATTACAAAACTTAAAACTTATGTCTCCTCAAATAAATATTTCCGGCCCATTGTAGAAGATGTGATTTCTAGTACATAAATATTTTTAGTTCCTGCCTACGACAGGAATGCTTATGCATTCATTTAGTGCATAAAAGTCAATTCTTTAAACCAATCAAATTTTAGAATTAAATCATTTCTAAAGTTTGCTATATAGTTTACTATTTTCATATATTTTTAGAATTAGAAAATCACTAATTATCAAAACTTTTATTCACTGACCTCAAAAAAGGCAAGGAGAAAAATCTATTTTTCGAGTCAAAATTAGAGAAAATTTAAATAGGGTAGGTTATATCAATTCAATGTCACATTATTGAAAGTTTTATCTTATCTAGTTCTCTGATTTTTTAATTATTTTTTTGTCCACTGCATCTCAAAAATCGTTCAAGCCCTATCTGTATTCACCACCTCTTTGACTCAATGCAAGTTTCACAGATACATTTGACCTCCACTCAATGAGTTTGCTCAAAACAAAAAGGGGAAAAACATTAAAAATAAACCCTAGAAGCCAACAAAAACTGTAAATTTTCAATCTTTAGGGTTTCAAGAGCAAGTCAAGAGCCGCTATGTTTAATCTTATTCTGGAGGATTGGGTGGGCTATGCCAAGCCATGGATTGACGAGATCTCAAACTCATGTAAGTGCTTAAAGCAACTTCTTGGATCTATTCCCAAATCTTGAACTGATTTTTATAGCGTGCTTTTGTTGCTTGGTATGACTTTCCACCAGTTGTTAACTTAAGTATATGCAAGAAATTGGAAAGTTATTGCCATGTGGAAGGCCAAGATTCTTTGTCCATTTTTATAGGGGTAGACATCTATGTAGAGATTTGCACAATTTTTTTCTTCTATACTTACTATATGCAAGGTTAATATCTTTTTAACATTAAGGCACTTTACTTGGGACTTATACAATGTTTGACAACTATAGTAAAAAATATATATAGCAAAAGAGAGGGTCACCAAGGAAACTCATGAATCAAAATATAATCTATTCTTTTTTCTGTAAATTATTTTCTTAAATTAATATAAAGTTACTAGTAAGTAAAATCCCACAAAGTCCTTGATAATAATAAAGGTAGTGCACATCGAAGGTCTACTCTTCAAATCTAGATATTTTACCCATTTTTCAAGCATAATGACCTTAAATTTTGTTTCAACACCCCCCTATTTACTAAGAAAAGAAAGAAAGTAGAAATTTTCAATCCATTTGCTTCACAAATTACCCAATATAGTATTCTAATTTCATCTAGTTTCTCTCACTTATCAACTTTAATGAAAAAAAAGTTATCTTAAATAATAATGCATTTTAAAACCACCAAAATTTAAAAATGTCATTAATTAATTATTGTACACTACTTTATACACACACACACACACACACACACACACACACACACACACACATCTCACCAACTAAAATAAGTACTCAATTTTTTCTCCACTTATGCTTTAGAAGGAACAAAGGCTTTCAAAATATTTTAATTAAATAGAAAGAATGCTTCTCCCTAACCCGAACTATGACGCTTCACATCTCTTGTTAAATAAAACTTTCTAAACAGGTATTAAACAACTAGAAATTAATATCATACGCTCATTGAATAAGTTCTTTATTACCAACTACTTAGCAAATGCTAATCTTAATATCGATTTTGAATCACCATGTGACATTTGTACCTTTTTAGTTCCTGCCGTAGGGCATCGACCAAACTTAAATCGTTATTAATAATAATTTTTTTAACAAATCAGGTACAAGATATTTTTTATATTTTAACTTTCTTCATTTTGATTAAAGTGAACTTGCAAGTTTTTTAACAAAATTTGTGTAGAAAAATAGTTTACTACAATTTGATTGGTTTAAAAAATTTAGCGATATGGACACTTTTTTCGGAACAACACAAATGTTAGAATGAAATACTTTTTCTTTGTGACTTCACTTCAAACTAATATTTAAAAAAATAATTTTATTTTTCAACTATCAAATATGAATTTTTATATTAAAAGTTTAAAAGTTATATTAAATATTGAATAAAACAATTATTTGATTTGGTCACAAACTAAAAATTTAAATGATTGGAACAAAAAATTATCATCGTCATTAAGAAATTGAAATTAATAAGATCAATAATTTTTAGAATAAAAATATTTATATATTTTTAAAAATTAAATGTATTCATATTGTAAATTTTAATTTATTCAAAATAAATAAATAAAATTATATTAAATATTAAATAAAAATTAACTATAATCGTTAGTTATATCTAATTAGTTTATCATATATTTTTTTAATATGTATAATATTTCAAAATTTTTACCCTTTTATTATATATTTTGTTTAACTCTATTCTATATTTTATATATTTTGTTTAACTTTATTCTATGTTGAATAACTAGAAAGTAATAAGGAGGTGATCAAGATGCTCACAAAAAAATAACTATTCAGACTATTTCATTTATTTCTTTCAGGCATAGTTATAACATTTTTGACAGGAACTATGTTGCTTTGCAACCTTGTTTTTGTTTTTTATGCATTTATACAAACAATTATAATTTATCGTGCTATAAATCGCCATCCTATAAATTTCGTTAGAATGCAACTGTTCTCAAGAAGGGCGAAGCATAACGCACAGCACACACTGGCAAAGACAGATGCAGAGCAGAATAAGAAAAAAAAAAAGTAATTAATTGACGAATTGAACACATGCAAAGCTAAAACAAATGAGCTACAATTAATCATATGGATTTGGATTTGAATGCTTCTCCCCTGCCTGACGATGCGGAGGAGTTTGTGGAAGATGAGCAGGAGCAAGAGCAGGAGAAGAAACATGAAAATGGAGAAGAATTTGCCCAAGCCGAAAGCAGTGATCATTATCGTGGACATAAACAGCAAGAAGTTTACGAAGCAGAAAAAGAACGCGTTGAGTCAGACGTAGAGACTCTCAGACGGGTAAGTTTCTTAAATGTTAAGGGCTTTCGAAGCAAATTAGTGTAGCATATACTGAGGAGATACAAATTAAGATGTTCTAGTCGGGTTTTGGATCACATTATATTATTAAACATGTATGAGGCTTTATAATGTCGTACTTTGAAACAAAATATTGTGGAGAATTTTATATAGGACTTTTAAAGCTAGAATGAAATCTTAGGGGGCTTAGAACTTATGGTCTTAATGCTATTAGAATATTATAATGTTCACCTTAGTTAATCTATTAGGTAGTTTCTATTTCCATCTTCAGTTTATTATTGTTTCTTTTAAAAATATAGTTCTTGTAATTCTACCTAAGTTGCTTTTAGCTCTTTTGTTTAATACAACTACACTATCAGAGTAGGTCGATGGGATTTCATAAAATTTGATGGATTTATTAAGAAAAATTCAAGCCTCTTGATCTTTTTTTTTCTAGAAAATTTGCTTTTTAATTTTAAAAAAAGAAGTCGTTAGAGGCATTTTATGAAACTTTTGTGGCTCATCTTTGAGGATTTTTGTTGGAAATCACAAGCTTGGTTAAGAGTTTTGACCCCTAATGGGTTTTCATAATTTTTTCCCTTAATTTTTTTGAAGGGTTTTTCATAATTTTTTCCCTCGAAAAATTTCTAATTTTGTAATTTGCAAAGTTGCATGGGATTTCCTTATGATTTTATAATTTTTTCTTTAAAAGTTATTTGGTGGGTTTTACTGATTTTCCTAAAAAACGAAAGTTTGTATTGTCTAGTTCTGATTGATTTTTCACCTTGAAAATCATGTTGGGTTTTGATCGATTTTTTACCTCAAAATTTGGGTTTTGGGTTTTTCTATTTTTCTCTTAAAAAATCGCATCTTTTTTGAAGTCTATTTTGGGGCATCATGCTCATCTACAAAGTTTGGAGGATTTGTTGATTTTTCCCCAAAAATGTTTTAGCTGTTCTCAGTGATTGTCTCGTTCTCTAGGGAAGAGCAACTCTATTATCCAACATCAAGTTGGATATTTTATGATGATTTTTGGTTAAATGTTTTGTTGATTTTGAGAGGGTTAATGATAGACTCATCTCAATGGTGGAGTTAGTGGCAGAGTCAGTGGAAAACTCTTGTCTCTTGTTGCAAAGCATTTTGATGAAGGGAGTACCCTTCTCTGTTCTTTTATGAGCAAATTTTGGTATCTTCGTCATTGACATTTTGTACATCCATGGAGGATCTCAACAACAACAAAATGTTTTGAAGAATTTGTGACCAAAAGATAGTGGTTAGACAATGACCATTAAGGGAGGGTATTTAGAATATTATAATGTTTCTTCGATGGTCATCTTACTCTTTAATTTATTAAGTAGTTTCTATTTCCGTCGTTAGTTCACAATTGTTTCTTTTAGAAATATCATCTTTGTAAATCTATATAAGGAGCTTTCATCTCATTTGTTTAATACAACTACAACATCGATTTACCATAACAAATGTGATTTCATGATTTTATCCTATTTTCACCATTGCCACGGGTTGTAAGAATAATGATAATTTGCGGAAAACTCCTATTGTTGTGAAATTTGTAATTTCGCATTGAGGTTTCTCAATACGCAATGCTCGAATGAAATCTTGACCGACTTCAACAAATTCAAGTGATTGATAACATGATTCCAAGATTTGAACCAAATAGAATTTTGGCTATTGTTTGTAAGCTTTTCTAGGTCTCTTAGGGATATGAAAGAACCTTGGCTGAATGAATTTTGGTGGATGGGAGTGTAGAATATCATTTGGAAAAAGAGTCGTCATAAGACATGCTTAATTGTCTAAAAACATTGAAGAGTGATGGTTTTAGTGGATTTACTTTTGATATATTGTAAATTGTTTATAATTGCTTTGTTGCTATTAGTGGAGCTTGAATTTATACGATAAGCTGAATTTCAGTCTTGAGTTGAAGTTATGAGTTGGGCACATAATTTTAGTGGAATACAAGAGCACAAACTATATATTTTTAGTTCTGAATACACTTGACAGCGTGGAATTTGGTGTATTGATTGACGATATTTTCATGGACATATTATAGGGTGTATTTTTAGTCTTTTATATTTCTGATTTAGAGTTGAATTAGTAGTAAGGATAGTTGGTTTGATCTCAATGTCAATGGCGTGATATTAAAAGAATTTTTTTGTTCAAATATCTGTGGGTTCTATTAGGACCTGCGTTCATAGAGAATTCAGTTACAAAAGGTTGAAACAACTACAATCAATACATTAAGCTAACACAAGAAAACAACTGGATACACATTATAGAAATGTGTAACCACACCATATACGTAGCTAAAGCAAGGATGGGGTGGAGCTGCTTTGCCAACTCCATCAATAATCTGGACAATGTAGTTTTGAAAGTTACACTATTGCACCTTTTGTAATTGTTACCGAGTAAGGCCTAGGGTGGTTATTCCTGTAAATTATCTGCTACTACTGCTAGTTTCATGCAAAATTCTTCTGCTTTCACTACACAGATTAAAACAATAATAAATCCTGCCTATAGAACATCTAGCCTTTGTATTACATATTTGATACGAGTCATATCTGGTGTTACTTCCTCTAGACTAATAACAACCTTTAAAATGTTAAATGTAGTATACCTATTGAATGAGGAGCACGTCACTATTGGGTGTACAAAAAGTGTCACACTTCTATAAACCATTATTCTTGAGAATACTCATAAAAGATAGCATCTCAAGAGGCGGCTTATAGCTCTCTATCTATGACGTGCAAAGGTGCAAAATAATAGTATGGTGGCTCTCAAATGAAATAAGTTATGAAACCCTTGCAAGTTGCATCATAAAACGAGAGATTCAAAGAGTAGAGGCAATGAGTGCCAATATCCAAGAGTCTAGAATGAATGTTAATGCAAATGAAAGGTAAATGAGAGAAAGTAGAATGCAAGCTAAACTAGAAAATAAGTATTACAACCTCTATTTAGACTAGATGATTTAAGCTATAAGCATGGAGAGAAACTAAAATGAATGAGAAGCATGAAGAATGAAGAATAGACGATAGAAGAAGAAGAGGAGCTCCACAAGCATGAGATCTTCAATCCTGCAGCATTAAGTTAGTAAAAGAGTGGAGTTGTGAAGTGAGGAGAGAGCTCTCCCTTTTAAAAAGAAATGGACGATAGAGATCAAAGAGGCAAGATGCATGTTATCAAGGGTGGAGTTTGAAAGTGGGAGTGATCCATGTGCATAAGCATTTTCACCAATCGTGATGAAGAGTTGACTTTTGTCCCCCATGTGGGACAAAAATGTCCTTTATTTTATTTTTAAATAAGAGAAATGCTTGTGTGTGCAACTTAGGATAAGAGATGAGTGGGGAATTTTATTTAATTAAAAGGGGGACATGTTCTTTTAATTAAATATGAACTTAGGATAAAGTGGTCAAACTATAGAATAAAATCTTATAAATGGATTTTTGGAGATTTGATCAAGGATAAGCAATAGATAAATTAAGCAAAAATGCTAGAAAGGGGGCTAATAGTCTAGATGACCATTTTTAGGTGATTACATTTGCCCCTCTTTGACTAATGTGTGATTTATCTAGGAACACATTACGTCAAAGAATGAAGAATCCAAGCAAGTAGTAGAAATTGGCTTCGAAGAATGGAGTGTGGAGAGAGAGAAAATCCTGAATGCACAATCTATTAGCAGCAATACTGAACATTTGGAGAGAGAAGAGACAATATCAGTACCCGAGATGAGCACTGATATGTCGAGAAAAGAAAGCAAATTGATCAAGAGAAAATAGATAGTTGTAGCAGAAAGCAATTTGCAACAATGATAGATTATTCCTACCTCCTCAAGATTGAAATCGAAATGAGATAGAGGAGATGCAAAAATAAGCTAGATTTGATCAAATCAGGACAGAGAAAAGTTTACGATGATAGATAAGAGATTAAGACTAAAGAGTGACCACCAAGAAATGAAGATATGCCCCAGTTTGACTAAAGTTTGACCAAGAAAGATAAAGGATAAGAATTAGGTCAAAGAAAGAAGAAAGATGAAATGAGATGAAATAGAAATGAAAGGGAAGAATGGAAGAGAGTAGAAATGATGAAGAAATGAAGAAATGATGATTGCCCCAATAAGATGTAAAGATTAAGCCTCAATAGGTCAGCCAACTACATAGAAGAAGGAAGAAATTTTGACTAGCAAGATGAACCCGAATTTGGATTTTGATCCCGAAAATGGATCCAGGATGTCGAGATTAGAAAAGATAGGTCAAAAGCATAGATGAGATGGTAAGATAGAAAAAGAAGTAAGAAATAGGAAATAAGAGATAAGATAAGATTGAGAAGAGGCAAGAGAAGGATGAACGCAATTAGGTGACACATGCATGAAAGATAAAGAAGACTCTCTCAACAATAAAAATGCAAAGCTAAGCTAAAATGAACCCTAAAATGAAAGCTAGTATGGAAAGGTGCAATTGTAAAGGTTACAAAAGTAGTTCCTAGTTTTTATCATCGAGCCTTATTAGGGACATCGGAAGATCATATAATCATCACTAGTATAAACTATGAGGATATGAATATGATCTATATCAGATAAAAATGTGGGAATCCAACCTATGCATCAAAGACATAAAGGTCAAGATGACTACACAATTAGATTCCCTAGTTTTAATGTAGCAAGATTGTGCTTGCATCAAGACACAAGAAAGTCAAGATGATCGTAAGTACACACTCGCAAAACAAACAAGGATGAGGCCTTTGAATTGATCCTAAGTGTCCATGGGACTAAGCAAAATGCTTAAGACACCAAAGATAAAATCAAAGAGAACACTTGCAGACAAAAATCAAAGGAAAACATGCCCCATGCCCCATGCCCCCAGTACTCTAGTCCAATACATCATCAAGAGACTATTAGGGAAGGACACTCAACAAAGAAATCAAAGAAATCATTATTGATAACACATAAAGAAAATAAGTTCGAGCAAGTCTCAGGTAGTTATTAGTTTAAGTGTGTGTGTGGAAGTCACATGACTATCTCTTGTAGGACTCGAGTCTACCAATTAGAAGTATCACAACATCCTAGACTATGTCTAAAGTATCCGATAAGTGTTGAGAAACACTCGATGTCAAGGGGAAGTGTTGAAAAATACTATTTAGCGAACTGTCAAAGAAACACCAATGCAACAAGGAGACCCTAATAAGTTTAGATAGTTTGTGCCCCCTAGATCTAGGGGAGAGTCAGTTCCAATCTTGGCAAGGAAAAGCAAGATGAATGGTGTATGAGCACAAATTGAGATAAAAATAGACATAAGTGCAAGGGTCTCAAGTAGCGTCTGTTTCCAAGTTTTCACCACTTGGTAGCATTTTTTTCAAGATGTTTTATGACTTTTTTTGTATTTTTTGAGATTTTTGATTTTTTTGGTGATACATCAAAGTGCCTATTGCAAGGATTTCACTAACATAATCATTTTTTCAGGACATTTTCTTCTCTTTAGGATTCTTTTAGGACCATATATCAATTTTATTTTTTGGATTTTTTAGAATGATTTAGAGATTTCTAGTTCTCAAGCAAGATCACATCATTTTGTTCCATTGTTGAGTAAGGTGTAGGAAATGATGGAGCAGCAAGTTGGTGGATAAGAAGAGATGGATAAGAAAGGAGTATGAAGCAAGTGAAAATGATCCTCAAGGACTGACTCCTCAAGTGTACCCAAGCTAGGGAAAAGAGTAAAATAACCATATGAAGCATGTGTTCGACAAGCCAAGAAAACCATGAAAGGAGATAACATGTAGGATAAGAAGTTAAAGCCAATAAGGGAGATATCATATAGGATAAGCAGCAGTAGCCAACAAGCAAGATTAGCATGAAAGCATGTAATCCAAAAGAGTAGACATGTCAAGAGGCCTAAGAACCATGTTTTGCTTTGTGTGATCAAGACCAAGAGGTTGACTGGATATGATAGCAATGGGATAGAACAATAAGAATGAAGCTTGATATGAAGGCTATGAGTGAATGAGAAAGCACAAAAGGTAAGCTCATGGATAAGATAGCCAATACACAAGGATAACTCAACATTGTCGAGATCAAAGAGGAAAAGGGAATAGATGGATGATGGAAGAATTACGCATGACATTTGTTTACCAAGTTTTCATCATGGTACTTATCCAAGGTGCTGCAAGAAGTGGTTTTCACCATAGAATTAATTTATTTCTCTTTACTTTTGCTAAGCCACTAGAAGTGGTTTTCACCAAGGCACATTTTTTTTCTATTTTTTTGAATTTTTTCCTTTTTGGGTTTTTAGAAATAGGTCAAGCTTTTTCAATTTAGATAGTGCTCCTATAGGAAGGGTAAGACATGATAAGCCAAGACCATAGAAAGTTATGCTCAAGGATGCTAATAGGGTGATGAAACTTAGATGGTAGAAAAGGTATATGGAGGATAAGAGTTCATGCCTTGAAAGGCAAGGAGTATGGATAACAAGTAAGTGTAGGCTTGACAATATGACATAAGTATAGGTGAGAAAGTGGGCAAGATCAACATTGACACACACCTTGACGGGTTGTGGAATGATGGAGGGATCATGCAGGAAATAGCTTGAGGTTTAGATGTATGAGGTGGTAGGAGAATTTTAGAAGAAGATGGAGTGGAAGCCTTTAGAAGCTTTTGAGGAAGATGTTTGGAAGAAAATGGAGTGGAAGTCTTCGAAAGCTTGAATGTCGAGTTAGATTTATGTTCAACATTCAAGTTTTTCAAAAGAGACTTGGGAATTCATATAGCTTTAGATTTTTCTTTTCCTTTGAATTCTTTAGAATTCATTTCTTCAATGATGGATTTAGTTTGCTTTGATTTAGATCTTTGGGTAGTGGACCTTTGTGATGTCTTGAATATTCTTTCTTTCTTTTCATTCACATGTTGATTAGATGAGACATAGTGATCTTCATTTGTAAATGGATTCTTGTGTTTGTTCTTAAGTTGATCATTCAAATTGCTTCCAAAAGACTTGAGCTTTGTGGATGAATGAGGTTTATATGGATAGATGAACGAACATTTGTCAAGGATGAGTGTCTTTGTTGATCTTGCGGTATGATAGGAGAGTTAGGGGATGAGATAGGACGAAAAGTAGAAGATCAAGGAATATAAGGTCCCAATATAGATGGAAGGTTGGAAGTCTTTAGCTTAGATGGATAAGGACTAAGGATAGATTTGGGAGATGCAAACGGACAGTGAGTAGGGATATCAACATCTTTAGAGTGAGCAACATGGCCAAGGCCATCAATAGAGTCATGAGTAGCTTTGATAGGAGAAACATCTTTGATAGCAGCATTTGA
This sequence comes from Cupressus sempervirens, assembly GCA_028749045.1. Taxonomy (NCBI): domain Eukaryota; kingdom Viridiplantae; phylum Streptophyta; class Pinopsida; order Cupressales; family Cupressaceae; genus Cupressus; species Cupressus sempervirens. The sequence goes on along the minus strand of CM053789.1, from coordinate 554,367,495 downwards.
AGCTTGAGCATAGTTTTGAGGTGGATATGGAGAAGTAGAACATGAGGGGACACTTTTATCTTGACAAGTATCTTTGGATAACATAGGAAGAAAAATTTTCTCATAATTTTTTAGTAAGCTCAATGGAAATAGTGGAAGTGATGTCTTCATCATACTCAGGAGGTGGATTAAGACGTAGGATATGAAAGGGTGACATCTTGAAGGAGATGAAATGGTGCTTGATCTTGATCTTTCTTGACATTTATAGCTTGTTCTTTTTGAGAGTCCTCTTGACATGGAGCCACTTCTAAGGACAAGGGAGAATACGAGGTTTGCATGATAGGATCTTGAAGAGGTAATGAAGGACTAGCTGAAGTGGGCATAGTAGGTATAACATTGCATGAAGGTTGAGGATATTTAGTCTTAGTAGCATGGAAAAGATTTGCAGCCAAGTGAAGATTAGCTCGAGTTTCTTTTAGAGATAGCCCTTGAGGATATGCATAGTCAGTGCGGAAAGCATTAGGTTCTTTGTTTGGAGGAGGTATGTTGAAAAGCTTTGAAGATTTAGGAAGTTCACACTTGTTGGAAGAAGTGAAGGTGTCAAGAAGACCAACACTAGACATAGGTTCATCAATATGATCTTACTCAAGAGAAGTATCCTCATCACATGAGTCATTAGAGATTCCAAGATCAATGTTCCCATCATCAATAAGATCTTGAATTTTATGTTTCAAGTCAATGCAATCTTCAGTTTTCTGACCTTTGTTTCTATAATAGTTGCAACAGTGATCATCTCTCCACCATGAAGGTTTTATTTTAGGTTCATAAGGTTTAGAGTTGAATGGAAAACTAATGATCTTGTTTGCAACTAAGGTCTCAAGCACCATATCATTTTAGGCGCTCCAAGGTGGTTGCCAAAAATGTGTGTACAAAAAGTGTCACACTTCTATAAACCATTATTCCTAAGAATACCCATGAAAGAGAGCATCTCAAGAGGCGGCTTATAGCTCTCTATCTATGACGTGCAAAGGTGCAAAATAATAGTATGGTGGCTCTCAAATGAACCAAGTTATGCAACCCTTGGAAGGTGCACCATAGAACGAGAGATTTAAAGAGTAGAGGCAATGACTGCCAATATCTAAGAATCTAGAATGAATGTCATGCAAATGAAAGGTAAATGAGAGAAAGTAAAATGCAAGCTAAACTAGAAAATAAGTATTACAACCCCTATTTAGACTAGATGAATTAAGCTATAAGCATGGAGAGAAACTAGAATGAATGAGAAGCATGAAGAATGAAGAATAGAAGATAGAAGAAGAGGAGCTCCACAAGTATGAGATCTTCAATCCTGCAGCATAACATTAGTAAAAGAGTGGAGTTGTGAAGTGAGGAGAGAGCTCTCCCTTTTAAAGAGAAATGGACGATAGAGATCATGAGGCAAGATGCATGTGATCAAGGGTGGAGTTTGAAAGTGAGAGTGATCCATGTGCACAAGCATTTCCACCAATCACAATGAAGAGTTGACTTCTGTCCCCCATGTGGTACAAAAATGTCCTTTCTTTTATTTTTAAATAAGGGAAATGCATTTATGTGTGCAACTTAGGAAAAGAGATGAGTGAGGAATTTTATTTAATTAAAAGGGGGACATGTTCTTTTAATTACATATGAACTTAGGATAAAGTGGTCAAACTATAGGATAAAATCAAATAAATGGATTTTTGGAGATTTGATCAAGGATAAGCATTAGATAAATTATGCAAAATTGCTAGAAAGGGGGCTCATAGTCTAGGTGACCATTTTTGGATGATTACAACTATATCATAATTGCCAAGAAGTTTGCATGCTGGAAAAGGTAACACATCTTTCATTGCACCATATGCTTGAGCTTTATTTTTGTATGACTTTTTAGCATAGTAGATCTTGAGAACAATATGACAAAGTTCTAAAATTTGATGGCGGCTTTGAATGATGTGAAATTTGTCATGTCCTATTCTGAGTTTTAACTAGCATGGCAAGAACAAATCGACAATAAAGGGAGTAGATGAATGATCAAATAATTGAAAAAGCTTATATTATTTAAAACTTATCTATTTATTCATTCACATATAAACCGCTATGCTTTAGTCATTGACATGGAGCCATATTTAGATGGGGACCGACTTCTTGTTTTGTCACTAGCTGCCAACTCAGTTGTTTCCTTGGCAAGCTGGATAGGAACGATTATGGAAAGTTTCCTTTAATTTGAGTAAAGATGGAGAGAAAGCAGAAAGATGCCTTTTTGGGAGCTGCTAGAGTTCATTTGTACCATCGTTTAGGAAGGAAGATTCATTTTGATGTTTTGATATTTATTTTCTACAAAGTTTCTCCTAAGATATTCTTCTAGGCTGTAATCCATGAGAAGGGAAACTTCTGGACGGAACCCCATAAGTTTTCAGCATATTACTTCATGCACTTGCATGTTGTGAATCATCCTCAGTACACTCGGTAAGGAAAATCATATTCAGGAATATAGATATGGTTTGGCAATCAGAGATATCTTGTGGTATTGTCAAGCTTCATCGCTGGCTGAAAAAATCAATCCCAGTTCAGTTTGATAAGGGATAACTACTTGTTTGGAGGCTCATTGATGCAGAGCATCCACACACAAACACAATCACCAATAGGGAACTGCCTATCCCAACTTGCCAATGAGATGTTCTCCCTTTATCAATTCAACAAAGACCTTTCCTTTACAAAAGGTTTCCTAAACTGTTTCAAACTCCAACTCCCTCAACACATGCCCACTGACTCAACAAGATACCCTTGAACATCTATTCTTCAAAACTATTCTCACATACCCTTTGGTAACACAATGCCCTTGTGGCTCCTAGCCATACCAACTTGACCCCCTAATCAAACCCTTGACTCAATGGGCCCTTCCATTGCTCTTGCAAACACTAGACAACACCCCAAAAACCCTTATAACACTTTGTACAATCAGAATATTAGTGACTGCCCCAAATTCCCTTAGACATTCAATATACATTCTCCCTTAGTCTTTGAACAGATTAGTCCCTTCCCATGGGACTCTCCCAATACCTATGGTCTAAGAGACCCTCGTTTCAATACCATACTAACTCCAAACATATCCAATTCATGCAGTTTTGACCCATTTTACACAAAACAACTAAGTTACCGAATTGGATGTGGAATCGGAAGCGGGATTTTTTTTTGGTACGGATGCGTTTGGAAATGCCTATATATATTATATATTATATAATATTAATATATATGTAAAGACTTAAAAAAACTTATAAAAACAAGAAGTTAGAATTAGAAACTTAGAAATATACAAACATACATCATTTGATAGTATCATATGGTACTTCACCATTGATCAAGATTCAAGATATTTCATATGTTGATTAAATAGTTTAAACCTTAAATTAAAACTTCATAGGCACAAATATTCATGTTCTAGACTCCATGTCCAAACTACAAAATCAAAAACATAGTTCATGATTCAATGTTCACTAATCACAGTCATAAGGATTCTCAAAAAAATTTGGATCCTCCTCATCTCCAACCATTGCAAGGTCCACATCATTTGAACTAAGAATGGTTCCACTTGTGCTAGATGCACCATCTGTCATGGACCTATTATCATCATCATCATCTATTATTGTAGTAAGATCATGAAGTGTTGCATCCAAGTTTGCACACTCAGGGAGTACATCCCAAAGTTTGGCTGCCCCATCCATGTATTCATCATCCTTACGTGACAAAATATGCAAGTTGGTATGAATGTAGACCAAGTCCTCAATTTTCTTTTACCTGAACTAGTTGTGCTTCACTAAATGGATATAGGAGTATGTACTCCAATTCCTTTCAACAACAGAAGAACTGGCAACCTGCATTGTGCTCACAAAATTAGTTTTAAAACATACAAATGAATAGCAAAGGACAATATGACATATATTAAATACTAGATTGTAGAATACAAGTTGTAATCTAAAAACAAAAATCAAAACTTGTTTGTGAGAGGATTTTGATTGCAAGAGGTTGTAGATGCTTGCATGGCTGACCATACATGTACCACCATGTGATTGCTCCCATTTTATTTTGGTCCTTAATTGCAAATGGAGTAAGCTTTGTTCTAGAAGCAAATAAGCCAAACTCTAGCCTCACCTTTTCATGCATGTCATCATCTTGGAAGATTCTTGCAAAAGTTTTGGAGCACTCATTAGCAACCTCTTATCAGAATATGATGCAATTCTATTTGACATAGAAAGTACCGCCTCACTATAATACCTTGAAGATAAAGCATATGCAAGGAGGTGCAATGGGGTAGTCATTTTCTCCCAACAATAAAGAATTATTACTTCCACTTTACTATATAAGGCGTGACATTTTGTAGGGTCACTCTCATGTGCTTGTATAGAATGTTTTACCTTCTCAACCATAGTGTCCATGCCATCATACACATTTCCCAAGGAAGGTGTATCTGTATTAGCAAAGCAAAGTGTTGTCTTGCATTTTGTCACCACAAAATGTGGGTAATAGTACAAAACTTTTTCAACTTAGTTTCACATTTCTCTAAGTTAGTTCATCATTTAATTGGCTAACATTGATCAACTAATCGACCCAATTGACATAATGACCTGTTTTATTGAAGGCTTTCGTCAAGTCCTTTTAGTTTTTCTGTTTGTTGAGCCTATGCTTGATTTTTGAAGCCTTCAACGTCCTTTTTCTCATTTTTGAGTGTGTCTGTTTGCTTTTGGCCTTTTGGTTTTGCTCAAATCATTGCTTTCGGTTTTTCCCTTTGATTCAGTATATCTTAGGGCTTAATTAGGGTTGGAAGTCAAAATATATGACAATTTAGGTGCCCAAAACGTGTTACTTTGAGATGCAATTGCATATTTTAAAATATCATGTTATATTTTAATGTTGACATTCACTTTTTGAAAACCATAACATAAATTCACTTTATGTTATGTTTTTAAGTTACTTTATCACTTAAATTTATCACTTATGTGACTATAGAGCACTTTATGTTATATTTTCATCTTGAGTTGCTTTTTAAACTTTTCACTTACGTGACTTTATAAACTTTATGTAATGTTCCTAAGTACGGAGGGCTAGATAATGGATGGAGTTGAGATCGAGAAACTCGTACGATGTGGAAAGAACAACTGTTTAGTGCAATGAGGGGGTCCGTAGAATAATGAAAGGAGGGGAAGCACGAGTGCCGTCCAAAAAGGCCGTACAGTGCCAAAGTAAGGGCATAGGAAAGGTTGTATAGTGCCAGAGAAAGGGCACAAGAAAGGCCGTATGGTGAAAGGTAGTACACAAAGAGTTGTACGGTGGGTGTCTTCCGTATGATGGAGACAAATGGAAGGATGATGGTATGGTAGGCCAGATGGCCGTACAACAAGGTATATCTTCAGGCTCTATGGTGGAGTTAGCAGGCCGTATGATACATGAAAGTGCAGTACGGTATGTTTGAAAAGGAAATTGTTTAGTAAGCGCTTGATTCGGAAGTGATAAAACATCAACTATGAAGGCAATCTCGCTCATACATAAACACAATGAATTTAGATGAACTCCAGAAACAATGATAGAGACTTGAATATGAATAATCCTTCAATTAATATATGCCGAAAGATGATGCTCCAATTTGCCAGATCTGAGCAAAGTGTTACAGGGGACGGAATAGAGTGAGGGTTAAATTCCATCGAAATCAGATAAACCAAATAGGGAAGGTCTTTCACTTCCGAAATGGCGAACAATAGGGAACTCCAACAGGAATTTGCAGTACATAGAAAATAATCCAAAATGCATACCTAAAGACTATCTACAAGTCATGCTTAAATACCCGTCGGGGACAAACTTTTTGAGGGTGTACAAAGATAGTCGATGACAACATAAACTACGGAAACAAAACAAAAATGGGTCCGAGATATATTAAATCAATTGGCCCATTAATAATAGTTTGATTAATAATCTATTTTATGATGGGGATATTACAGTGCTTTTGTCCCAAAATTTGCTTGTCCTCAGGCAAACACAATGCCAGATGTTGTAGAATGTGTTCGCCTTCCCAGGTTGTAGCATCCAGTGGCAAGTGTTTCTAGCGTACCAAATATGCCTTCACTGTTTGGTTCCGTAGGGTCTTCTCACGTACCTCAATAATCTTTGCTGGTTCCAATATGAGCTTTCCTTCATTGAGCAGTGGAAGGTCTGTAGCTACCATGACGTTCTGTCCCACAACTTTCTTCAGGCAGGAAATGTGAAAAATGTTATGAATACGACTCCCCTTCAGAAGTTCCAGCTCATAGGGGACTTCATTGATGCGACACACTACATGATAAAGGCCATAAAATCGTGGCTTCAGTTTTTTTTTCCCCTTTTCTTTCAATGAGGATTGTTGGTATGGTTGGAGCCTGAGGTAAACCAAGTCTCCTTTTTAGAAATTCCTCTCTATTCGGTGTTTGTCGGCGTACATCTTTTGTTGATTTTGTGCCTGTTGTAAGTTTTCCTTCAGCTATCTTAGGATGTCCTATCCCTCCTGAAGCCAATCCTTCACCCTTGGTGTGCGTTTGTCTCCCAGAACTATGTCGATGAAGGAAAGGGATTCGTACCCGTATAGAACTTTGAATGGTGTCATCTCGATGGACATGTGGTATGTGGTATTGTAACAACACTCCCCTAGGTGTATCCATTTGACCCATGCCCATTGTTGTGCCGAAACGTAGTTCCGAAGGTGCCCTTCGAGCCATTTGTTCACAATCTCTGTTTGTCCATCTGTCTGAGGGTGATAACTAGTACTTGGTGACAATTCTCTCCCTACCAATCTAAACAGTTTTGTCGAGAAGATACTGATGAATAACCCATCCCAATTACTGACATTGTTTTGGGGTAACCCGTGTAGACGAAAGACTTCTCTAAAAAATAGATCGACAACTTGTGCACCCTATAAATCTGAGGGGATGGCGAAGAAATGTACATACTTTGTCAGTCTATCAACCACCATGAAGATACAATCTTTTCTGTTCACCTTGGGGTGTCCAGTTATGAAATCTATCGAGATACTTTCCCACTTATGTTTTGGAATTGGCAGAGGTTGCAGTGACCTGACAAGTAGAGTATGTTCGAATTTGTTTTGTTGGTAGACCACACATTCTCTTACATACTGCAATATGTCTCCTTTAAGACTGTTCCACAAAAACCTCTCCCTGGGATGTTTGTAAGTTTTGAGGAATCTTGGGTGTCCTGCCAAGGGTGAATCATGTACTTCCTTCAAGATTTTCTACTTCAATTTGGATTCTAGCACTAAAAATATCTGATTTTTATAGTAAATGATGTCATCCACCACTCTGTACCGATCATCCTGGGTGTTGCCATCCATTAGCTCATAGGCAAATGCGTTTTTGGAATATTCTAACAACCAATGTGCTTTCCAGTTTGCTAAAATCTGGGTTAGTAAGCAGATGGCAGGTTTCCTGGACAAAGCATCTGCAACCACATTGTTCTTTCCTTTTACATATTCAATATCAAAATCAAAAGCCTGAACCTTGCTTACCCATTTTTATTGCCTCTCGTTCAAGTCCCGTTGCTCCAGAAAATATCTCAAACTATTGTGATCTGTACGAACGACAAACTTGGCACCCACCAGATACTGTCGGAACTTGGTTAGTGCATGTATGATGGCCAACATCTCTTTGTCGTAGATGGAATATAAGCATTCTGTTTGCGTAAGCTTCCTGCTCTCATAGGCTAGGGGTGTCTATCTTGCATCAGTACTGCGCCAATGCCTTCTTCGGAGGTGTTGCACTCCATAATGAATGGTCGAGTGAAATCAAGTAAAGCAAGCATGAGACAAGTGCTCATTGCTTTCTTTAGCTTATTCAAAGTGAGTTGTGCCTTTTCATTCCACTGGAAGGACCCCATTCTTGTCAGATCTGTTAATGGTGCGTTGAGCTAAGAGAACCCTTTTACAAACCTCTGTAATAACTGCACAGTCCAAAAAATCCTCGCAACTCTGTGAGTGATTTTGGTGGAGGCCAATCAAGGATAGCTTGAATCTTCTCTTGATAAACTTGAACTCCATATTTACTGACAACATGACCTAGGTACAATATTTCTGTCATACTGAATTCACACTTGGAATGCTTGGCAAACAAAGACTAATCCTTCATGATCCTTAAGAATTCATCCAGGTGCTTCAAGTGCTCTTCCCATGTCCTGCTATAAATAAGAATGCCATAAAAAAATACTAGTAACTACTTATGCAATTGTTTGTTGAAGATGCGATTAATGCATGATTGGAACATAGCAGGTGCATTCATTAATCCGAATGGCATGACCAGGAATTCATAATGCCCGTAGTGACAACGAAAGGCCGTCTTTTCCATGTCTTCCTCCCTCATGCTGATTTGATGGTATCTGGAACAAAGATCTATTTTCGAAAAATAGACTGCGCCATGAAATTCATCCAACAACTCATCTATCCTTGGAATGGGATATCTATTCTTCATTATTTTTTTGTCAAACGCACAGTAGTCCACACACATGCGCATCGTCCTGTCCTTCTTTTTGACCAATACCACTGATGATGCGAAAGGGCTAGAACTGGGACGGATCCATTCTTTCTCTAGTAGTTCTTGAATTGTCTTTTTGATCTCATCTTTGAAGTTCTTGGGATGGTGGTACGGTGTGGTTATGACCGGCTTGGCTCCTACTTCCAAATCAGTAGTATGTTCAAACTCTCAATGAGATGGTATGCCGAGAGGAATGTCTATAAAAACTTAATCATGGTCACTCAAAAAATTCTAGAGATCATCATCTTGGGGAGGTGTCCATTGCCCTTTTATAGGTTTTGCCGAAACAAAACAATGTGTAGCCCATGCAACATCATCACGCCAAAAAATTGCCTCTATCTGATGTGCAGAAACTTCCTTTAGACCCTCATTTGCCATTCCGCGGAGAACAACCTTCTTTCCATCGATAAAAAAAGTGAAATCCATCCGTTTGAAACTTTGAGTGTATTCATCAAGTGTCTCTATCTACTGTATGCCCAAAATAACCTCCATGTCATCAAGGTCCACTACAAAGAAATCGTTGGTCACTGTGTGATTCGCCATTGTGATACTTAGTTGAGGAACAAGGTGTGTGTAGGGTAGAAGAGTTCCTCTGGCAACCTTGACCTGAAATACTGCGTGTGTCTCCATAGGTAGACCTCTTCGCTTCACCAAGATGAGTTTATGAAGTTTAAAGTGGCTCCGTTATCGAGCATCACCATAACCCTTTGTCCTTGAAGGGTTCCCCGTACATGAAATACTGTGCCCCTCGAGCTATCGGCTAGGGCGATAGTTCATCCACACCATACCAATGTTGCAATTCTTTTCGTATGGTTCAAACTAACCATGTTGGTGTCATCGTGATGTTGGTTGTATTTGGAGGGTATTTCTTCCTGTTCATCCTCATCATTGGACACGACCTCAATATAATGGATCTTTCCTTTTCTGAGGCATTTGTGGCCAGGTTCAAAAGGTCCCTTGCAATTGAAACATAGTTTCTTCCTTTGGAGCTCCTATCTGGTGGTTTCGTCCAACGACGGCTTCTTGGGCGGAGGCTTATTATCTTTGTCCCTTGAAAACACCAACGGTTTGGAATGTGAGTATTTTCGCGATGATGATGCCATAATCCTTGCCTTCTTAATGGCCTTTGACAGGGTGGCAGGATTGAACCCCTTTACCCAACCTTTCAGTGGTTATGTTAGTCTATCCATGAAGAGCACTATCCATCTTTTAGAAATGTCCGTAACCAAAATAGAGAGTTTCTGAAATTCCGCAATGTATTGGTCGACCTATCCAGTTTGCCTTAGCTGTGCCAAATCTTTGAAATTGAGTTCCGGATCTTTACCATCAAATCGATCTATCAATCTCTTAGTGAATTCTGCATAAGTATTTATTTGATCATGCCTTAGTGTGATGGTGCCGTGATGCCACCATTCATGCGCTACTCCCTCCAAATGCAATGCCGCAAATTTAATTGCTTCTTCTTCTAGCATGGGGCTAAGCTAGAAGTAAGTATCAACCTTCATTACCCATGCTTGTGCAAATATGGATCCAGATCTGTCAAACGTAGACAAATTTACTTAACTTCCTCTTGAGATTATCATTAAAATATCCTCTGTTTCCGCCTTCTGAATATCTCATTCTCAAATCTACATAATCTTTGTAAGATATATCTTCCTCAAAATTCACATAGGTTGTTCTTGCATTTCTTCAAAGGTTGGTTGCTTCCCTCCGAGTGGTGTCTTCGTCCGTGGGGGAAAAGACGACACAGAAGGTCGAGAGCGTGATGGATGAGGGTTTGCTTTACCTGACACCGAGTCTGCGTTGTGACCATTTTGTTCTCTGAATTTTTTTATTGTTTGCCAATTTCTTGAGTCTCTTCCATGAGTTGCTAAGTATTATTGATTTGTGCCTGATTCTTCACTAGTTCTCTTAGTAGTGCCATGAGTTCGACAACTATGGGTTCCGGTTCGGCAGCCATTATATCAACGAAATGGGTTTTTCTCTTTCGGCTATAAACTCTCATTCACTGCCCATAGGTTGGCAGGATCGAATCCTAAGTATGAAGGGTTGGATAGGAAACCCGTACGGTGTGGAAAGAACAACCATTTAGTGCAATGACCGGGTTCGTACGGCAATGAAAGGAGGGGAAGTATGATGCCGTCCAAGAAGGCCGTATGGTGCTAGAGCAAGGGCACAAGAAAGGCCGTACGGTGAAAGGCAGTACACAAAGAGTTGTACAGTGGGTGTATTGGGGTGTCTTCCATAAGATGGAGACAAATGGAAGGATGATGGTATGATAGGCTAGATGGCTGCAGGGCAAGGTATATCTTTAGGCTATATGGTGGAGTTAGCAGGTCGTACAGTACATGAAAGTGCAGTACGGTATGTTTGAAAAGGAAATTGTTTAGTAAGCGCTTAGGTCGAAAGTGATAAAACATCAACTATGAAGGCAATCTCGCTCATACATAAACACAATGAATTTAGATAACTCCAGACACAATGATAGAGACTTGAATACGAATAATTCTTCAATTAATATATGCCGAAAGATGATGCTCCGATTTGCCAGATTTGAGTGAAATGTTGCAAGTGACGGAATAGGGTGAGGCTTAAATCTCACTGAAACCGGATAAACCAAATAGGGAAGGTTTTTCACTTTTGAAATGGCGAACAACAGGGATCTCTAACAAGAATTCGTAGTACATAGAAAATAATCCAAAATGCATATCTAAAGACTACCTACACGCTATGCTTAAATACCCATTGGGGAGAAACTTTCCGAGGGTGTATAAAGATAGCCGATAGCAACATAAAGTACAAAAACAAAATAAAAATGGGTCTAAGATATATTAAATCAATCGGCCCATTAACAATAGTTTGATTAATAATCTATTTTATGATGAGGATACTACACTATATAGTCTGATTTATTTTTTGAGTTACTTTATGTTTTAATTCAAAACATCTAAGTTATTATAACACTTTGAATGATATTTGCACATGATATATTAAAATATAGTGTAAATATTATTTTTGACCCAATTAGGTGATATTTCCTCAAAAATCAATTAAACATGTGCTTAATTGATGATTTAAGTTGTGTAAAAATAACTTTCAACCCATTTACAAGTTTATATGCAACAGACCTCCAAGAGTGCATTTTGCACTGAAAATGCATGTAATGTACTTCCTAGAGTCCATTTTGCATAAAAAACCTCCTTTACATGTAATTGCATCTTGAGTCCACATTTTGGCTTTCCAAAGTCAAAATTTTCAAAAACATGTTACATGTTGCATATTTTTAAAACATGTAATGAGGGCCCAAGAGTGCATTTTACATTGTTTGCTCATGTTGTAAGTTTTAAAATATGTAATGAGGCCTGGAGAGTGCATTTTACTTACTCAACTTCTGAAGGCATAATTTTATAACATGTAATGAAGCCTCTGGAGTGCGTTTTGCATGGATTGACACTTACATGCATTTTAAAACATGTAATGAGGCTTGGAGAATGCGTTTTGCCTGTTGCCTCCATATTCATGTTATTTAAAACATGCGAAAGCACTTGGAGAGGGTGTTTTGCATAGAGGAGCAAATAACTTGCATTTTAAAACATGCAAATGCCCTTCTAGTTCGTGATTTTCACTAAAACATGTAAATATGCAAATGCATTGTTTAGAGTCCGATTTTAAACATGTAAATGCATATTTGAAATATGTAATGGACTTCTAAGAGTCCATTTACATGTAAATGCACTTCTAACCTATGGATTTTATATGTCATGTGTCTTGGAGAATCCGATTTTGCAATCAAAACTCATGTAATCACCCTGCAAAACCTTGTTTTTGTACTCCAAAGCCGAAAACATCCAAACACATGGCATGCATTTTACATATGTAATGAGGTTTTGAGAGTGTGATTTGCACTTCCAGCCATCAAATGAATACATTTTAAACATGTAAATGCATCCATAGACCCTGATTTGGCATTTCAACACATGCAAATGCTATTGGAAACCACCATTTTGCATTCTCAAGCCAAAAACAACTCAAATACATGCATTTTTAGGGCATGTTTTTACTAAAAACGTCAAGAAAATTGGATTTTTATCCATGTTTTAACATTTTGAAGCTACGTTTTTGCATTTGGATCCATGTATTAGCATTTAGGAAAGACATTTTTGCATTCACAAGTCAAAAGTGACCAATATATATGCATTTTGGAGCCACATGTTTTCTAAAAGTGTCCAGATTTTGGCATTTCGAGCTCACATTTTTGGTTCAATAGGGGGCATTTTAGAGTTTTGATGCATGTTTATGCATTACGTGATCACGTTGTTATCGTTCTTGGTAAAAAATGTTTTCATATTCTTGCAAAACAAGGGCATGCTTTTTCCCAAAAAACGTCCAAATGCATGATATTTGAAAAAACGTTTTGTGTTTTTGAGGATTGAGGAACACGTTTTTGGCATCCATATACAACAATGCCTCATTCATTGCTCATTCAAAGTCATCATTTGCAAGTGTTGAAGAGGTCAAGATAGTTGGTTGAAGATTTGAATTTGGAGGAGGAACATTCTTCAAACATATTAATCCTCCATATTTGGCTCTTTTGTCGCCAAGTGGACACTTTCAATTATGCTTGTCAATTCATGCTTATCTTGCTATTTTGTTACATATTATGACTTGTTATTGTACACTTGTTCAAAGGCATGCCATGAATAGTGCATTTTTCCTTTAAATAAGATGAAAACCTTCAGATTTCACATGCTTGGATTTCCCCAAACTCCAATTTTGAAATTGAGAGCAACTTGATATTTTGTCATGTTTGAGTCAAAAATCAAAAATACATTTTTTGCTTTGTGCATAAGTTTTGCTTGTTTTGTTTGCTTGCTTGTTTTGGCTTCCTTTTTGGAAGAAAGTTGAAAAATCCTTCCCAAGATTGCAAGAGCATATCACATCATTTCATTTTTCACCTTTCCATACAAGTGCATCACATCTTTCCCTATCCTGCCTATTCATGTCAGAGCATATTGCAACGATTTTCTTCATATGCAATTACATTCCAAGAGCAATTACATGTAATCTCATTCTCCGTCCACATTTACATGTAATCTCATCCTCCATCCACATTCATATGTGATTCCATCCTCTGAACCCGATTACATGCTTACATCAACTCATGATTACATGTAAATCACTTTATATGTAATGACATCTAGAGAACCAGATTTTGGTAAAAGGTCACATTTTTGAATACCAAAGTCGCCATTTGCACACATCTATGTGCATCCTTACTTACATTCTTGGTCATACCCACAAAAGCCCATCTTTGCCCACATGTAATCCATTATTGAGAGTCCGATTTGGGCCCTTTTTCACCCAAATACATATGCTTTCCCATTTATTTCCAGCCATCATATGTGTTCCATAAGGACCTAATCCATACTTCAAACACACCCCTCATGGATCATCATTGTAACTCAAATCCCAAAGTTTTCATGGATCCAATTTCATTGAAAGATGTTTTCATGTTGTGGCACACTCTTCAAGATATGTTAGAACTTCTTCAAAGAACAGAGACATCCCGTCGAGAAGATATGCTTTGATCCTTAGAAAGCAGTAGTTCATTTGGTCTCCATTTTCCTAATGGCTGTTCGAGAACCTAAGTTCGTGTGGGAATGCGCCAAGAACTTTTGCTTCAAAACAAAAAAAAAGTTAAAGGTGCTAATGGAAAGTTGTTCTGAGCTTACATTTGGACACCATTGAGAAGGTTTTTAAATTGTTAAGAGATTCCAAAATGTGCCAATCTACAAAGGAGAATTCACGACAACTCAAACAAGAAAAAACTTGATCACATCAAATTTTCAAATGACAACTAGAAACTCATCAAAGAGGATGCAGTGGTGCAGAATACGGGAATCCGCAATCCTGCAAGCATTGCCAAGTGCAAGGCCCTTCAAAACAATCCCTAGGGTTGTTTCAATTCTCTTCCATCTTCTTCCTTCTTTAACTAAATGTTTATAGTTGGAGAGAATGAATTGCGTGAAAATATGTAATTACATGTAATTCAATTGCATATCCTTATGACATGTAATCCAATAATTTCTCTCGCCTAGTTTGACTGGGTCAAAGTTGGTTAAGTTGCTTCCACTTTTTCCTCCACTTTTTTCTCAACTGCTTTGCCTATATAAAGGAGTGCCCCCTTTATTGTAAAGATCATCTTTCATTGTATGCAAGAAAGCTTTGCCAAACTTGTGCAAGCATAACTTCGATTGCATAGTACCAATATGAGAGAAAAGTGAATAAAAGAAGCAATTGGATTGGAAGCTTTGACTAGAAGCAATTGTGATAGAGCAAATTAGAAGCTTTGACTGTAATTTATCTCTATTGTCTTTGATTCATGTTATTATTGTGTGTTCAATATTAGAGTATAGTGAGTTAAGAAGCAATCAAAGCCAAAGTTTTGACTAGGAGCAAATTGTGGTGATATATAGACTAGAAGCTTTGACTATAGTTTGTATTATCATTTCAAATACATGAAAAATAGTTAGAGTTCCCTACTTCTGGAAGTCTTTGTGCCCCAATGGTAGACGTTATTCTTAGAGAATAGTTAAAAACAAGACCTAGAGCCAAACCGTATGCTTTCAATCAGCCTTTGAGTTGGTGTTGGTTTGTTGGTGTCACTGTTTCCAGTTATTAGATAGAAGTGTAGTTAGAGATTTCATCTTGCTTATAACTCGCTTTATGGGTAAGTGAATTCTTTCCTAAAAGCTAAGAGGAAAGAATATTGGTAACACCCCTAACAAATCTCTCGACTTCTTGCTTACAATGAGTTGATCCAAGGAACGGTGAGAGGGGGAGCCTTCCCTTTAATGTAGGAGAGACTTTGTCTCATATGCTGTGACTGGTCTACCTATTATTGTGATTGAATTTTAACAGACTGTTGGTTGCAAAATATCCACCCAATACGAAGCGTAGTCATGATGGGCTTGGTGAAATCTAATACATATTGTACATGAGTCTTCCAACTATCATCCAAGACCACACCCCTAATCTTTAGGGCTCTTTCTGTATTTTAAGCCTTCCACATTCCCATTAAGGATAAATAACCATATGGCTCAGAGCATCTTGCACCTTGAGAAGTTGTCTCATAACAATAGTATGAGATGCAAAACGGGTCTCAGCAACCTAAGCAAGTTAACAATATGTTGATTGACAAGAAAATTATAAATATTAACTAAATTACAAATCCATGTAATTCGATAATTACAAAAACTTAATTTACCTACAGCAACTCCAATTTGGAGGATGTGTTAAAAATGGAATGTGGCATGTTGTGGTTAGTCACAAACATTTGTATGTCCTCTCCCTCTTCTTATATTTGCTTCGTCCAATCTTTTTGAGTGTCAATCTATTGCATGATCAAGTTGAGGGAGTGTACAGTTCGTGGTGTCCAAAAAATATCGTCATATCGACCCTCAACCAAAGCAGCAACCCTCTTACAATTTTTGGCATTGTCTATAACAACTTGGACTACATTCTCACTACCCACCATATCTATGGCCTCAATGAGAATATTAGAGATGAACTGTGAACCCCTCACCACCCCTTGACAATCCACTGCCTTTAGAAACATTGTCACTGCAATCACATTAATTAATGGTCTGTTTCTTGTATCTTTCCAACCATTAGACATAATTGTCACACCTAAAGTTTCCTAAGCATTTCTAATGGGTTGAAGTGCTTTCTCTATAGACACTCTCCTTTTGCAAGAGTGTGGTATGCACCTTTTCATAACCACGACTTTTGTAATCATCTGGTGCTTCTTTGATGGCTCTTACCATTTCCTTCCACTATGGTGATCTTACCAGGTGAAAGGGAGGCCATTGCAACATGCAATGGCTTCATTAGACTGGTCTCTTGCCTCCATTTTAAATGCAAAGTGCAATGGGCCTCTTTTCTAGGCTGATGCATTATTTTCTACTTCTTCCTCCTCTCTCGGTACAGGTACTTGCATGAATGGATCTTTGGAAGATACAGTTGGCTCCATTTCAGCAAGTGGTTGCATTTTGTTCTTTTTTGAGGAAGGAGATTGATAATTATTATTTTTTGATCTTTTAACCAAATGGTCAGTAGCTTCTTTTTCTTTTACAAACAAAGCTATTTGTGCATCAGACAACCTCTTCCCATCTGTACTGTACATTCCAAAACCTCTACCAACAAGGCCTATGAAATGAAGTTTTACTTGGGAATAAGAGGTATTGAAAGGCTTTCCTTTGTTACTTTGACAGTAATTACAACTCCAAATATAAGAGCCGCCACTTGAAACTTGTGATATTCTTGTTATATGTCTCCATAAAGGAGACCCTAAACTAAATTTGAAATTATCCCCTCCTTGCCTTGCCATTGAGCTCTGACCTTGCCCTCCCACTAGACTTTGACTATTGGTGACGGCCATTCTTGCACAATACAATGTAGTTTCTTTCTATAATAAGAAATCAAATAAATTTAAATCAATTAAAAAATTATGAAAATCGAGCATACAAGTAAAAAACAATGATACCAAACCATTCAAATAGATACCTAAACTTGTTTCTAAATTAAAAATTAATTTTTTTTTGAAAAGTTTCTTCACAAACTTGAAAATTTTCATTGAAACACTCAAGAATGCAATAAAATGCTTACCTCTTATTGTTTTAATGAACTTGTGGAAGCCAAATCTTGCCCTACGATCATTCCTCTTCGAAAATAATCAAGTTGCCTTCAAAATGCCAAAATGGAAGCCAAGTAAGAATAGCAAACCCAGCTGCAAATAAAATGATGATTGAATGGTTGAAAGGTCTCTATCAGGGCTGTTTTAGGGTTTGGCAAAAGAAATGTTCTAAAAGTGCTAAAACACACATGTTCTAATTTTAAAAAGTGAAAAGTCCTTTTTCAAAATTTATTTGGATTGATGCTTGTGGAGGCGATCAAAAGCACCCAGATGCCTTGCAGGTGCCACCCAGATGCCAACAACAGTCATCCGGATGCGTCCAGAAACCTAGCCTAGATGTCATCCACAGGCATCCAGTTCGGATGCTTGTGGGTGGCATCTGGGCAGCACCCGTAGGGCTTCTATCCACGTCTGCGCATCCATCTGCCCCCGCCTCCATTTCGAGCCTCCCCTTGCAAGTATCGGTATCCTAGCAAAACAATAGTTTACTGTTAAATTGTGACAGTTACACTTTTGGATGCCTGTGGGTGGAATCCGAATGGCACTTGCAGGACTTCCGTCTGTGTCTATGCATCTGTCTGCCTCCGCCTCCATTTCGAGCCTTCCCTTGCAAGTATTGGTATCCTAGCAAAACAACAATTTACTGTTAAATTGTGACATTTACACTTTACCTCTGAGATAGTCACCTTAATCACCTTAATTTGAGTGCTCTGCCTTCCATTCACTTGGAAATGACAAACATCCATCCTCCACATATTCTCAAACTCATATGATTTTCCTCAACACCTTTGTATGGACATAATGTGCCACACTCTTAGTTTACTGTCAAAGTCTCAGTTTGTGACAGAGAAATCAGACTTTCTCTCATTGGATCCACATGCCTTTGAGTGCATGGTTCTCTCCAGGCATGCTAGGCAGCAAATATACACCAACTACTTTCATCCCTCTGAGATTGAGGGTTTATTGAATATGAAATACATGGTTTCTACATTTTATTATGGTCACTGGATACCCTATTAAGGGTTTTAACCAGTTTTACAAAAATATGAATAACTTTCTTCAAAGAAACTGAAATCTCCTGCTGCAAGCGTCAATATGGAGTGTATGCAATGCAATACCAACTCAAGGTAACTTTTAAAGCATTTCAATAAGTATCCACCATGGAAAGAGACTGTGATCAGGCAGTGATAACAGAAAAACCTTGTAAATTGCGGAGAACTTTTGATCTCTTATCGCCAAACTTATAAGTCACAACCAAACTTATTGAGAATTTACATCTTTTATATAACCATACAAGCTCACTTCAACTGACCAAACTCCCCTTAACTGCCCAAAACCAATCGGTGCTAGGAGCAACTTAAAAAGTTGCTTGACAACTTTTGTGCAATTTTCACAACTTTTACACAATTTGCTCTTATTGTCAACCTATTGACTCCAAATGGTTACATTGCATGTTTTTACATTAAAATGTCCTAAAATACCCAATTTCACTCATGGTCTTCCAATTTTAACCAGACGATCCAAAATTCCATCTTTGTGCTATTTGACAACTTTTAGTACTATTAGACCCTATGACCCTACCATCATACTAATTGGATCTTGATGACCTTATCACGTCATATTTGATCCATAAAGTATTAAAGACCTTATTTACATATATTGTCCTTAAAAACACAAACTTCTCATATTTGACCTCCTGTAGGCCCATGGAGGAATGAGGTGCTTCTGCACCATACTCACGCCACATGAGTAACCTACTCAATTTTTCAAAGTTGTACACAAAACTGTGAAAGAGGGTAGTTGGTTGTTCTTCCAAGTGGTTGATTGGTTCAAAACTGTCAAAATGTCATTATAAGATATAATGGTCGAATGCCAAGTGTAGAGGTCAGTTTGGAGGTTTGAAAGAAAGATTAATCAAAGACACCTCTGACAGTCCGTTCACTTCGTACAGGAATAATGGGGCAGTCATGAGTTGGAGCACAGATATTCATTATGAAGACTGTAAAAGGGTGGAATGGAGATAATTTTCCATCAACAATGAATGTAATGTATCTTTATGTTGGTTTTAAGAAGCAAATATAAGTTCTGATTAGTTGCACTAAAGATTTCTTGTGATCAGTCACGTTACTTTTCTGTTTACTGCATATTTTCCTTATTGGGTGGATTGCATGAATACCAAAATCGAGTTGAAAGTGTTGAGGGAAGAGTTAGCTTTGATTTGAATCAGGTTTTGACTGCGAGCCATGAGATATAAAGGAAGATCTAATTGTTTTTCATGAAACTGTCAAGAAACGCTCAATAGCAGACCTGTCAGCAAGGGTTTGGATAAAATTGTAGTTTGAACTGTTCAAAAATTGTGTAACTTTGGGATTTAGAAGTAGATTCACAACTCTTCACTATGCAATTGGTTTGGAACTGAATGGCTAAGTATTCTGTATGAAGCCTTCCCTAGCAGCATAAAGCGAACTGTTGGATCTTCATGAAATTTTGATACGTAGTTGATAACCAAGTTTTTCAGATTCTCACAAGAGTGTTTGGCATAATCTTGTTTAGGTTGAAATTAATTAGCAACAGAGTTCTGCAGTATCAAAAGTTGCAGAATAGTGCTTGTCAAGTTAATGTTTGTGATCAGATTAATGGGGAGTTGTTAATGGTTTGAATGGTGGATTAAATGATCAGATTCTTCTTCTCATTATTATGATCAGATCTAGAATGTCTGATTTTGGCTATGATCAATATTATATGAATGTTTGATTAAGTTTCTCTATGTGGACGGCTGATATGGTTTTATTGAGAGGAGAGTGTGGCAGATGAATAGGGCTAGTAAATGATATGTTGGATGAATCAAACATTCATGATTCTTGAATGTGAAAGACTATTGTGATGACTAATGATTTGTACAGATATGAGCTGCAAAACAGGGAAATATTGGAAGATTTTCATGATATGGTTAGAAGGACTAATAGTGAGTTTGTGGCGGATAAGTCCATTGTTTGAGGTTGAATTGTAATGAAAGAGTCAATGGAAAGAGGTAATATTGTATGTAATTTGTTAGTTGAATGCTTGTGATATTTTAATGAAGGGAATGTTTTCTGATTGCATGAAAGACCCTAATGTGAATTCTTGGAAGGGGTATGGTAATGTCTTAACCATGGCAATGTTTTTACTGATTTTCTGATTGGATATAATGTGTGAAAAATCAACTATTGCAGTCACTGATTATTAATCTCCTATCTTAAAATATTATTAAACTGCTGAAAACAAATTCCCAGCTAATATCGAAAAATAACACAACTGCAACTTGACCAATAAAATATGGAAAGAAATGCGCAACACAATGAACACAATATTTTCGGGCAAATTGTCCCTGGAGAAACCCCTAAGGGAAAACCCGTTCTACAGATGAGGAATTATATTAAACTTCAGCAAATCAAGAGATACAAAATTCCTTGCCTCTCACTGGCAGAACTCCGACAACCTCCTAATTTCTCTCGCTGATATTCCCCACTGCTATTCCCACGCCAACACTGCGCCCTTGCTAACACTGCAAGATTGTTTGCTTAACACTGCAAACTTACAAACTCATTTGCTAGTACTGCAAATGTTTCTCCAAACTTCTTCTTTCTTGTCCTTCCAAATGCCCCTTGACCTCCTTTTATACTACTCCTGTTGGAAATGGCCGAGATTGATTCTCAATTGACGGTTGAGATTAAAACAACTTAACAACCCTAACCAAGTCAGTTTCTAGTTGTTTCCAAAAGTGGTCAATTAATTAACAAATATTTGTCTCTAATCTAACCAATTAGTTAGCAAAACAATTACTTGCACAATAATAGCATATGGACGAACAGCTGTCCAAAGCTAACTAAACTAACACTCCCTCTTAGCAAGGAAGTTGTTTTGCATGACACCTAACTTATTTCTGAAGAAGATAAATTTTGCCTTCCCCAATGCCTTAGTCAGAATGTCTGCTACCTGCTCCTCTGTAGGTATGTACTGTAGCTGAACAACTCTATGTTGCACACAATCTCTGATGAAGTGATATCTGATATCTATATGTTTAGACCTATCATGAAACATTGGATTCTCAGACAGCTTAATGCAACTCTGACTATCACAATGTATCACAATAGTCTCAACCTTCTGACCAAACAAAGCTACTAACAACTTTCGAAGCCATATAGCTTCACATGTAGCCATGCTAGCTGCTATGTATTCTGCTTCTGTTGAATTCAGAGCCACAGACTTCTACTTCCTGTTGAACTAAGAAACAACTCCTGATCCCAAGTTGAAACAACACCCTGAAGTGCTCCTTTTGTCCGTTGTACTTCTTGCCCAATTTGCGTCAGTATAGCCTATCAACCTGATACCTTGACCTCGAACATATCTGATCCCATGCTCAACTGTGCCACGCAAGTAACACAACACATGCTTAGCCGCTGTCCAATGCATTCTCTTTGGTTCAACCATGAACTGACTAAGAGAGTTAACTACAAATACTATGTCTGGCCTAGTGTTGACCAAATACATAAGTGAACCAATCAACTGTCTGTATAAAGTGGGATCTACATCCTTCTCCTTGGATGTATCTACTTTCCTCCAATTTGTGATCATGGGTGTAGACATGGCTTTGCTATCCTCTATCCTGAATTTCTTCAAGATTTCAATGCAGTATTTCCCTTGACCAAGGAAAATCTTCCCATCTGTCTGCGACACTTTCATGCCTAGAAAGTAGTGCATAAGTCCCAAATCCTTCATCTCAAACTCTTTTGCAAGGTTCCTCTTGCAGTCCACTATGAGCCCTAGTGAACCTATAAGAAATAGGTCGTCCACATAAATAACAAGAATGAGAATCTCACCCCCAACCATCAAGTAGTAGAGGTTAGCATCTGCTTCACTCTTCACAAAGCCTATTTTCTGCAAGTATGTATCAATGCGCTCATACCATGCTCTAGGAGCTTGCTTGAGTCCGTACAATGCTTTCTTCAATCTGCACATGTGGGTCTCTTTGCTGTGTGCTACAAAGCCTTCTAGTTGTTCCATAAATACCTCCTTCAACTCACCATTAAGGAATGTTGTCTTGACATCCATTTGATGGATTTGCCATCCCATCTATGCTGCAAGTGAGATTACAGCTTGTATAGAAGTATGCCTGGCAACTGGAGCAAATGTCTCCTCATAGTCTATTCCCTCCTTCTGAGAGAACCCTTTGCCACGAACCTCACCTTGTATTTCTCAATGCTACCATCTACACCGTGCTTTATCTTATAGATCCAACGTGATCCAACTACTGCCCTATCTGTTGGTCTAGGCACTACCTCCCACACATCATTCTGCATTATTGAGGAATATTCCTCAACCATAGCATCTCGCCATACCTAATGTTCTGCAACTTCTTGATAGCTAGAAGGCTCACTATCTACCAACTAACTAACTAATGCCACATAGTCATTGAACTTGGTTGGTTGTCTCCGCTGTCTAGTACTCTTCCTAGGAGCTCCCACAAACTCCTGAGTATCCCTTTGTGTATCTGGATCCTCATGGTTCCTACTGCCAACTATAGAGGATGAAATGTCAACCTCTAAGTCCTCTAGATGCATTTCTTGTTGCACCTGTTGCTCCATACTCTGTGAATCTTCACTACCTGAGTCTACACTCGTACTGGTAATTGTACTTGAGCTTTGCTGCCCTTGACTTGGTCTTGGAGCTTCTGTTGGCTGCTCACTCTGATCATCTGTTGGCAAATCTCTGGATATCCTGAATGCCTTGTCCTCCATGAACTTGACATCACATCTGACAATAATTCTTTTATTCCATGGAATGAAAATCCTATATGCTTTTGAGGTCTCACTGTACCCAACAAAGTACCCCCTCTCTACAGTTTGATCTAACTTTGTACGTGTATCTCCAGGAATATGACAATATGCCAAACTCCCGAATGTCCTAAAGTGACCAACATTTGGCTTCTTCCTTGTGAAAGCCTCCTCTGGTGTTATCTTCCCTAGCACCTTGTGTGGAACTCTATTCTGGATGTAGACTGTTGTATTACATGCCTCTGCCCATAAGTAATGGGGCATGTGCTGGTCATGTAGCATAGCTCTTGCTGCCTTTGATATAGAATGGTTCTTCTTCTCAACAACTCCATTTTGTTGTGGATTGTAAGGAACAGTCCATTCTCTCTTGATTCCTTCTCTGGTACAGAACTCCTGGAAAACATTTTCTTTATACTCGCCTCCATTGTCTAACCGAAGAACCTTTATCTTCCTTCCTGTCGAATTCTCCACAAGATCCTTGAACTTTTGGCATCGATTTAAAACCTCATCCTTAGTCTTCAAGAAGTATATCCAGGTCTTTCTAGAGAAATCATCAATAAAAGTAACATAGTACTCATATCCTCTGAGAGATTTCGTTGACATCGGTCCACAAACATTTGAATGTACTAGATCAAGAACACCCTTAGATCTGGTGTCACTTCTTGGAAAAGATGCTTTCGCGAACTTCCCCAACACACATCCCTTACATACATCATCATGCTCTGTGCTCACCTCTGGAACATTTGTCACCGTCTCGCAAAGAAATCTAAGTGCTCCATGATGAATATGGCCCATCCTCCCATGCCATAGCTCTCCAAGATCTCTAGGATTACTGCTGCTTGTGAGTGCCTTAGGAGTATCAAACTACAATCTATAAAGGTGACCACTCCTAACTCCAATAGTTATGGGTGATTTCCAATCCTTGTGCTTAATCAACACATTTGTCCCTCTAAAGAGTACATTATACCCCCATCCTGAAGAACAGATACAGAAATCAAATTCATACCTAAGCTTGGGACATGCAACACATCATGAAGTGGAATTATCTTTCCATTCTCCCTCTGACTGAACAGTCCCTTTCCCAACTGGGTTGAGTTTGGACAAGTTTCCCATAGAAATTTGGATGTTGGTGTCCTCCTCCTTGTAACTAGAGAAGTACTCTCTAACTCTTGTCATATGAAATGACGCCCCACTATCTATATAACAAACACACTGTGAGGTTGAGTTAACCATACAAGCTATGAGTGCAAACTCATCTTCCATTCTATTGGAGAGTTCTTCCGCACTTGCTGAAGTTGCCACCTGCTTCTTACCCTTCTTCCTCTCTGGGCAATCATTGACATAGTGGCCAAACTCGTGACATCCAAAGCACTTGACCTTAGAAAGGTCCTTCTTCTTCTCACTTTGTGAATTTGATCCTTTGCTAGATCCCTTCTTTGCTTTCCCTTTACCAGCTAGGGCAATGTTCTCTTGTTCCACCTCATTTTTCTGACTCTTGTTGGCCCTATTGACAAGACTTAGTCTAAACTCCTCTTGAGTGAAATCAGTCCATAGTTGATCCCAACTTGGTAAAGTATCTCGTCCACTGACAATTTGAACAAAGACACTCCATTGTTTAGTAAACCGATTTAAGGTTGTTCACACTAGCTCATCATCACTAGGGCTATCTCCAACAGCTGCTAACTCGTCCTTGACAAGTCTAAGCCTGGTGAGGTAACTTGTAACATCTTCTCTCTGGTTCATCTGGGTATTCTTTAGCTTCTCTTTGAGAATCAACTTCTTGTTGGTGGTAGCATTCTAATCAAAGTAACATGAATCGGAATCAGATCAGAATCGGCAAGGCCGAATCGAATCGTGAATCGGCAATGAATCGGCGATGAATCGGCAAATTTGAAAAAACCCTTTAAATTTAAAGATTTTAACAATTTAAAACTTATTTCATGCACCCTTTATTGAATATAACTTAAACACACTATAACATCATCAAATAGAAGTTAAAACTTAACATACATAAACATGGAACATAAAATCCATCACATACGTAACTATGTTATCTAAAATGTAAATTGTAGGCTAGCTGAAGTAAATAGAAATCAAATGATCATAATGATTTAAATCATAGAATGTATGTAAGATGATCCATAAGACATCAAATCATAAATGTGTGTAAGAATCTAAGATGAAGATCCATGAAAGTTTGAAACATATGTCTATCAATGATTCAGTATCAATATTTGTAAACAAAATATAAAAGCAAGGCTCCAGCTCAAGCCTCAGGCTCATAGTCATCATCATCCTCAACACCATCCTCAAGCTCGGCTGCAGCCTCAGACTCAACCTCTGAGTATCCAGTCTGCCTAGTAGCAAGGCGTCTAATGTAGGTCTTAGAGGACTGTCGAGCCATATCTCCCCCCCATGTAAGATGGGCTCACGAACGTCGCTAGGGCCTGTGTTTGTGCGTGCACGTGTGCGTCTACCAATGCCTGAAGAACGTGCTCTAGATGCCTCAGCCTCTATATCCACCTGGTCAATCCACACACGGTCCTCCTCAGTGAAAACTGGATCCACAACCTCTGTGAGCCACTCTAATTCTGGATCAATCTCCTCCAGAATGATCGGAGAGGAGTCAGTGCCCAAAATCTGTCTGATCCTAAGATGGAGGTTGTAATGACCAAAGACAAGATCTTTCAACCTCTGCATTGTCAACCTGTTTCTCCTCTTCGAGTGGATGTGCTCGAACATGGACCAACTGCGCTCACATTCAGAAGCGCTGCTTGGCTGACTCAGAATACGGATGGCAATTTTTTGAAGTTTTGGGGTTGTGGCCCCAAACATTTGCCACCATCTATCTGAAATAAGAGAAAATAAAAACAATTAGTCTCATTTACAAATTACAAATTACAAGTTAACTCTAAAATTACATAATCAACTTTAAGTTTAGAATCTAGATTCATGAATATTGAATATATTATTTAATTTTTACCTGGCTGTATTGTTTCCCGAGCATCTACGGCCATCCTGCTAGAGAAAAGTGGCCCTTATTTATTATTGAACTTATCAAGCTCAATAATTGCAGCACTGCTATACTCATCAGTACTCAACCTCTGGACCACTCTATATAATTCGGTGAGAACCTCCTCATCCGCCTTGAAGTCAGGACGGAAACGAAATGCCGGATTCAAAAAGTAAGCTGCTGCATGGATGGGTCTATGGAGCTGATTCTGCCATCTCCTATCAATGATGTCCCAAATAGGGGCATACTTCTCCTGCACTCCTGCATACTGGGCTCTAATGGCTTCCTTGGCCCTATCCATGCCCTCATATATGTAGCCCATAGAGGGCTTCTCTCCATCAGCAGTTCGTAGGAGAGATACAAGGGGCTCAGTGGCCTACATATAAAGTAAAACAAAAATTTGAGTCAAAATTTAAATATAGAATAATTCGATAATATAACTTAAGGTAAAACTAAATCATTAAACAATTAGCATAGTAAACTGTAAAATATTAAATGTTAAATTGCAATAAATTTACCTTAAGGATTTCTCTAGCAGGTTTCCAAAAACCATCATCATCAAATATGCAATCCACCACATCTATCCCTACAGTGGTCGTAGCATAGGAAGATGAAATCCACTCCCGCCCAACAAACATGCTCCTTAAATCATCCCTTGATGTCAACAAGGACTGCAAGGTGATGAAATTCGAGGCAAACCTCGTGATCCCTGGACGAGCTAACTCTTTGTCTCTTGTGTACTTTCTCATTGTGCTAAGGACAAATGAATGATTATAAATAAACTTGCATATGTTTTTTGCCCTTTCCACGAATGACTTGACCCACTCAAGTTTGCCAATTTCCTCCAACATGAGGTCAATGCAGTGTGCCGCACAAGGGGACCAAAATATGGTGGGGTGCCTCTCCATCAAAAGTTTACCTACAACAATTTTAAGTTAATTAGAAATTCAAATTTCAAACATGTTAGAACTTAGGAAACTTAGAAATTCTAAGTTAGAATTAGAAAAAGTTCAAAATTCAAATAAATTTATTTTCAAAACTTGAAAAGTTTAAAGTTTACATGTAGCAACATAACTTGCTGCATTATCTGTCACCACTTGCACCACATGTTGTTCCTCCACCTCTGCTATAACTTCCTCAATAACCTCACATAAGTATGTGGCATTTTTTACATGAGCAGAAGCATCAATGGATTTGAGGAACATGGTATATCCTACAAGTAACAAAACAACGAATTATAATTACTATTAGCAATCAACAAATCAAAATTTGAAATAGTCAATCACGATTCAAAATTATGTATGTAGGAAAGTAGAATGATCAATCACCTCCACAGGATACAAGAAAATTGACGAGTGTTCTTCCCCTCCTATCTGTCCAACCATCAGTCATGATGGTGCAACCCTTTTCGATCCACTCCTTTCGGTTGTCCTCAAGCTCATGCCTCATATCCTCAACCATTTCATCCAGGAGGTATCCACTCAACTTAGCCTCAGTTGGGGCTTTAAACCTCGGACCACAAATGGCAACTGCATCTATCATGTTCTGCCAATAAGGAGCCCTGTCACAAATAGATAATGATATTGATTAGAAATTTAGATGTCAAAAACTCAAATCATAAAACAAGTAGATATAATTAAAGTTTTACTTTTACTTTTAACTTTAACTTTAAAGATAACAAAGAAAAAAGAATCAATTACCTGGCTGCAATAAATAGAATGTTGCAAAAGTACCAGAATTTGCAAATCTCTTTTCTGACAGCATCATGAATCTCCTTGTTTAAACCCATGTCCTCAAGCATGGGTTGGGAGCCAGGAGTAGTGTGGGGCACAAAGTAACTATCCATTCTATTTTTCTGCACTCTAGGCCGCAATAGGTTGGTGTTGGACTCTGTCTCAGTATAAGACTGACTACCACTAGCACTAACACTCGCATGAGCACTAGCACTAGGATGAAAAGGAGGCCTGGAAGAACCCTCTCCAACACAACCTACAGATGCGGAAGCTGATGCAGATGCAGATGTAGATGCGGTTGCGGATGTGGGAGCACGGGAGCCAATACCTCTTAACCCTTCAAGTTGCATTTTCCTATTCAACTTGTCTTGTTCAATTTTTTCTAATGCCACTAAACAAGTGCGTTTTGCCTTAGTAGTTTGATGAGTGCAAACTGTGACATCATGGCCAGGTATGCCAGCAATGTGGTATTTCAATCTATAGATACCTCCCGAATTTATTTTTTCTTTGCAAAATATACATTTTGTTTGATATTTGGTTCTCTCGGGAAACTCTTCATTATATTTCCAGCATTCATCTTTTTTACCCATTGTGTAAATTGGAAAATGAAAGCAAAGGGCTGCTGCAATAAAAAAATTCATGTAAAATATCAAAGTTTGCAACTAATAAACAAAAACTACAAAACAACAAACCCTAGTTTGCAATTTAGTAGAAATAAAAAACATTAAAGATTTGCAAATGAACACTAAAAAAATTTAACAAAAAATGCATAATACACTAACATGCAAAAAAAAAACCAGCACTTACCTCTTGCAAATGAGTTGAGGAGTGTTGATATTGACTCCTTAATGCTCCCGATGCAATTTATGGCCTCCCCCGATGGACTTCTGATCTCTTTGGTGCTTTTCTTTCTTGCCGGTTGGGAACCTATGGATTTTCTTTTCTCTTCTTCTCTCTCACTCTTCCTCTCTTCTACTCATGCTAAGAAAATAGAAGGCTCTTTAAGGTTATAACAAAGAGGAAAGACAAATTAGAAAGCAACTAAAACATGTGTTTTTTTTTAAAAATCCAACTTTTTATGCTTGCTGGCGCGGCCGATTTTTGGAGATACCTGATGGCAATTCTGGTATTTTTGCCATGAATCACTGATTTGGGCGATTCAGGTGATTCACAAGAAAAAATCGCCTTCAGCGATTTCTGATCCCAAAAAAATCGAGAGTCATGAATCTTATAGCCAAATCGGCGATTTTGGCGATTTCAAGGCGATTTTTGGAACTATGATTCTAATATAGATTTAGAATGGCATCCCACATCTTCTTTGCCGTATCTAGCTCTGCAATATGTTGAACAATATGATCCTTGACACCATCAAGGATAATCCTCCTCGCTTTGGCATCATCCTTCTTATATGCTACAAGCTGTGTTGCATCTGTTGGCACAGGTACATCACTAGTAGCATAATTCTTGATACCATTCTCTTCCAACAATAAAGAAATTTTGGCTTTCCAAACACCAAAATTCGAGGCACCATCCAATCTATCTTGATCTCTCAAACCAGCTGAAGCCATCTCAAGGGATTAAAGCAATAATAAATCTAAAGAGATCAAAATTTCTTTCCTAGGGAAAAACTCTTCTACCCTTAACAATGCTCTGATACCATGTGAAAAATCAACTATTGCAGTTACTGATTATTAATCTTCTATCTTAAAAGATTATTAAATTGTCGAAAACAAATTCCCAGCTAATATCAAAAAATAACACAACTGCAACTTCACCAATAAAATATGGAAAGAAATGCGCAACACAATATTTTCAGACAAATTGTCCCTGGAAAAACCCCTAAGGGAAAACCGGTTCTACAGATGAGGAATTATATTAAACTTCAGCAAATCAAGAGATACAAAATTCCTTGCCTCTCACTGGAAGAACTCTGACAACCTCCTAATTTCTCTTGCTGATATTCCCCACTGCTATTCCCACGCTAACACTGCGCCCTTGCTAACACTGCAAGACTGTTTGCTTAACCCTGCAAACTTACAAACTCATTTGCTAGTACTACAAATGTTTTTCCAAACTTCTTATTTCTTGTCCTTCCAAATGCCTCCCTGACCTCCTTTTATACTACTCCTGTTGGGAAACCAACGGCCGAGATTGATTCTCAATCGACGGTCAAGATTAAAACAACTTAACAACTCTAACCAAGTCGGTTTCTAGTTGTTTCCAAAAGTGGTCAATTAATTAACAAATATTTCTCTCTAATCTAACCAATTAGTTAGCAAAACAATTACTTGCTAAATAATAGCATATGGACGAACAGCTGTCCAAAGCTAACTAAACTAACATAATGTTGGGTTGAGTTTGTGCAGATAAGGTGTTTGGTTCTTGATCTTTCGTCTAGAAATGTTAAATTTGATCTTGAATATGTTGAAGTGATGTTTCAATCACTGGGAGCCTCAAAGGTTGATGGTCTTCCATGATGCTCTGCATCACTCATCAGATAGGAATTCACAGGTATAAGTAACAATTCTGGCAGTATGTATTCCTATCCAAAATTAACTTTATGTTTTATGCCTCGCTTAGTTTGTAGTTTCCAAGTAGAGTAAGGCACTATCAGCTAGATAATAATATTATTTTAGTCACTGCACAAAGAACTATAACTATATTATCTTTGGTTAAGGAAATTTTGGTGAATTTCACAAGTTTATCTAGCTAGGATGTTTCAGTGGTATAAGAGCCACAATCCCTGCCACCCTGTTGGGGTGTGAATTTGGAGGATTTTTTTTTGAATGCATGACAGAAATTTTCCCTTGCATGTCAAAATTCCAGATGCTTTTGGTGCCTAACACAATGCATGCTGCTATAAAGTACTATGTATACTAGAGGGTTTGAACCACAAAAATATAACACAAGAAGTATATTGAGACACCAAGAAGATGCTGAAATCAACACAGTTGAAGTTGGGATGGGAGAAAGAAGAGATGGCAGCCTGCAGAGGGAATTAAATAATCAACTTAATGATTTCCTAACAGTTTTTCCCAACAACAACAAATGATGCAATAGTTCTAATATCATGTGATCACAACAATGGGACAATTGAGAATTGGGCATTCAAGTTCATGAAGGTCTATTAGTTGATACAATAGAAGTGAAGCAGGTCATGAGAGCCAAGACAGAGCAACCAATAACATTGTGAGAAACAACAGATACAAGGTCTGACTGACCTTTGTGTTCCACTTTTTACCTCATCTATTTGAAAGAGAATTAATTCCTGAGGTTGAGGTGAAGAGACGTACATCACAGATGATATCATGGAGGCTCAAGATGAATACCTGCAGCTTCCAATTGATGTTAGGTGGCTGAGAAATTCAAATCAGTTCATGAACCAACATAAGGACAAAGCTAGGAAACGTCTAGAAGGGAAAGACGAGAGGCCTAGAGGACAAGTTAAACAAGGGTTCCAATAGGTGGAGTACAAGGATGCCTTGAACAAAATTACAATTCTAGCTTCCAATGGAGCTAGACAATTATCAACTAGATCATGGGTTCATAATTTGGACACCTTTTTGGCACTCAAACCCATGGAAGAAGAAAAGGTGTTTCAATTTGCTATCGTGCTGTAATATACTAGTAAGATATTATGTCCAAATTTTCTCAAAATAAATTTCAGAACATAAACAGATATATGACACAATGTAAACTAGCAATATAACTAGTAAATTTTCATTAAAATGTCTTAGAATATGTTATTGCATTATACGTCAGCAATACAATAACGGGAAATCAGGCCCAATCTTAAATATAGAAAACACAGTCAAATTGGAAATAACAATAAAATGCACCTGTAATCCCAAGTTTGAGTTTTGGTATGAATCCACCACAAAGATGAATTAGGGCTATGTCCAATCCACCCAAGAAGAGCCCAAAGGTTTCTGTCCTCAGGATCCTCAGCAAGAGAGAGCTAGCAGTTTCCCAAAGTTATCCAAAGAGAAACCAGAAAATAAGAGTCTCAAATCCAAGCCTTTTTGAAAGTGAACTCCCCATCCTTCTTTTATACTCAAAACAGTGACCCTTCGATCTCCTTCTATTGTCCTCGTCTTTTTCCTTCTTGTCACTTCTAAACTCCCTCTATAATATTAAATTGACCCGTCTTATAAATTTGCTTTAAACTCTCATAAGCCAAATTTAATGACCTTAGAATTTTTAATGTCCCAAAAAGGGGACATGGCATGTGCACCTTGAAGGAGTAGCACATGATTGTGGCACCAAAAACTTATTTCTTAGGATCATGCCATGATTCATTCTTATGAAGAGGTTGTCAAAAGGCTGATTACTTGCTTTAACCGGGAAGACATAGAAGTCTATTATAGGGAATTGGTACAACTCAAGCAAGTAGGATATCTAGGTCCTTACATCAATGAATTCCAAAAAAATCTGTGATGGTTCTTGATATGCCTCAGAAATGGGTAACAATGCTCTTTGTTGAAGTGCTAAATGACAAATTAAGGGGTATGGTTAAAGCTCATAGGCCTAGTTCATTAGATGATGCTATTGGGTTAGCCATGGACTTAGAAGTTACACCTTCCTACCAATCACAAATGAAAGACTTCAGCCCTTGGAAATCTGATAAGAAAGGTTCAAATCAGCAAATGAACTTGAGTTTCAATCGGTAAAGAAATATACCTTCCAAAATGGAGCAAGAAACACAAATGATTTACGAAGAAGAAAATTGTGTTTCACTTGCAAAGAGCTGTGGGAGCCTAGTCACCGCTATCTTGGAAAAAGCAAAGTGCATTTGATAGAAGTCCATTTAGATGAAGAGGAACAAAATGAGTAGGAATACAACATTGATGAGGATGTTGCACAAGGGGTTCAACATCAGTAGATTGAGTTGGAAGATATGACAGACAAAGAGACTCCTCCTATTTCCAAATTATTTGAAGTACCTCGCAACCATCCTTTCCAACTACAAGGTGTCATTAAAGGACAAAGATTGGTATGTTATTAGATAGTGTTGCCATACACAATTTTAGAGATGAAGGGTTGGTGAGAAAGCATGAACTACAAGCTGAGGAATTCCATGGATTTAGCATTACTGTTGTATAGGATTTCCATTAAGTTGCAACCGAGTTGTGCCAGAGCTCAACATACAAATGGGAGATTACACACTAACATGTGATGTTTATGTGATTGGGTTAAGCAATGCGGACACAATTTTAGGGGTCTAATGGTTGGAGTCCCTTGAATGTTATGTTCAAGACCTTAATAGATGCAATTGGAATTTGTGGTTAATGGAAAGAAAACAATACCTAAGGCTATGGCTGATGGTGGACCTTAGGTAGTTTCTACAAAGAGGATGGAGGCTTTTTTCAGACATAACAATGTGGAATGGGCAGCTCAGTGTTTTGTGTCTAGTAAATCTCCCATCAGTAGTGAGGTACCTTATCATGTGGATATCCAGATATTGTTAGATAAACATTGTACAATATTTGGAAATATTCCTCATTGTTGTCCACCTAATCAGGGTTTCGAGGATGCGATTGAGTTGGAAGAGGGCTCAAAGTTTGTTATCACAATACCTTATAGGTGTAATACCCCAAAATTGGCATCCTAAACCAATTTGGTGTATTAGTCTTAAAACATGAATCTATTGATCAACAAAGTCCCATTTACTAGACATTTCTAATCCTAATTGACTCTACTTGATCTAAGTATCAATTGTAGAAAATCCTAAATCTACAATAGTCACATACCTTTATTTAATTCCTAAATATTGACTTACTTTGGCTAATAAATCCTTCTAATCAATTAATTTAATTAAAAGTCATAAAATTGGTTGTGTTGGACAATTTCTCCTTCATGGAAGAAAAAAAAGGGAAATCATGAATAATTGGAAATCTTAGAAAAATACGAAATCTTGGAAAAATTGGAAATCTTAAAAATTTGAAATTTGAAAAAATTGAAAATCTTGGAAAATTTCTCTAGAAGAATGAGCATGTGAGGCAGTCAATTAGAAAATGGTTTAGTTTGAAAACACCCTTGAAATATTCATAAGTGGAAAGGCATTAAAACTATAGAATTTTTTTTTCTGTTGGAAAACTTTGCCTTCATGGAATTTGTTTTTGGAAATCTTGAAATTTTATGCAATCTTGAAAAATTTGTAAAATTTTAAAATTTTGGAAAAATTGGAAATCTTGGAAATTTTCAAAATCTTGGAAAAATTGGAAATCTTGAACAAAGTGAAATGTTAGAAAATTTCTCTTTCATGGAAGAAAAAATGGCTAAGTGTTGGAAAATTTCTTCTTCATGGAAATATAAGAAAACAGATGTGTTGGAAAACTTCTCGTTCATGGAAAAATGAAAAAATGGTGAAGAATTGGAGAATTTCTCCTCCATGGAAGAAATTACAAGGAATAGATAAAATTTGGCAAAGTATGAAAATCCCCTTCCTAGATCTCAAATTTAACCCTCTTGAAGTTGGTGCCCATGGATTGAGAAATGATTGATGAGGATATCCGATAAATAGAAAAAGGGGGAATTCTTAGGAAATGCAAGAAAAAGTGTGAAAAAGTGAATTTAAAGCAATAGAGGAGGAAGGTACGAGGTTTGTAAGAGAGAGAGAGAATTTTAGAAGAAAGAAAATGTCTTTCTAGAGAGAGAATATGTAAGAAGTTTATATGTTGCATTTTGAATTTCTTGCATGATTATTATAACACTTATTTCTATTTTGCAAGAAGAAAGGCTCCAGTTCTAGAAATACAAGAAAGACACTCAAGTCCTGAAATTCCAGTCTCAATATTGAAGAAATCCAAGTATCGAGTGATCCAATCCAAGGTTTTCAAATTTTAAATCTAGAAATCCTAGAACATGGCCAAGGAAGTTGTATATGAGATAATTTTAAAGTGATGTAATCATCAACAAAGGATTCCAATCCGCTTCAAGAAGATAAATCTCAAGCTCGTACATGGGAAGATGGAATTTTTAAAAAAAATTGTTTGCAAGGAAGCATTCAAATTTGCAATTGGGTCACAAAATGATGCAGTCAAGAAAAGAACCAAACTTACATGACATCCAACATGCTGACATGACATCCAACCATCTTTGCTAGCTAATTAAGGTTCTTCAAGTTAAACTTCAAAGTTAACACATTTAAGGAAGGGAAAAAGAATAATTCAATCAACGGCAGAAAATGCACTTAATGCATAGGGGGCATGCATCATTTCACTCAACTCTTCTGTTGGATGAACGTGCAATGGTTGGCATTTATTACCCGCTTAGATAGTGGCTTCTTTTTGGGTTGTGTGGAGTCTGTGGACAACCTTCCATCAATGTAAATTCTTTATTTTACTAACCTTTCATTAATGTAAATTCTTTTTCTTTCCTTAACCTTTCGTTGATGTAAATTCTTTTTCTTGCCCTAACCTTTCGTTGATGTAAATTCTTTTTCTTGCCCTAACCCTAATTAGGGCCAAGGTGGCAAAATCTAGGCCATTGATTATTGTTTTGATTTGGGCCGCTTGTTGTAACTGGGGACCTATATAAAGGTCTCACTTCTCATTTGTAAGGCAGTGGATTTTGTGATTGGTCCTATGGGCTAGCAAGATAATAGAGGTTCCAGTTTTGGTTTCATGGTGATTACTTGATGTTTATTGGTGCTTAAATGGTTTCATTTGGGAAGAAAGATTCATTCTGTTGTTTTGATATCTTCTTTCTACAAAGTTTGTCCTAAGATATTCTTCCGGGATGCACCCCTAAGAAGAGAAACTTCTGGACGGAACCTTAGAAATCTTCAGTGTATCACATCATGCACTTGCAGTCTGTGAGTCATCCTCAGTATATCTTATTGAAAAGGAAGTTGATATTTAGGCACATAGATCTGGTCTGGGGATTGGAAGATATCCTGTGGCAATATTAAGCATTACCGTGGGCTGAAAACATCAATCCAGACTCAATTTGATAAGGCACAGTTACTTGTTTGGACGCTCATCAGATAGGAATCCACAGATATAAATCACAGTTCTGACAGGATCTATTCCTATCCAGTATTCAGTTTATGTTTACACCCAGCTTACTTTTCTAGTTTCCAAGTAGAGTAAGGTGATATCAGCTGGTAAATAATTTCCCATATGTCATGATTTCTAAAATAACGATTTTCAAATCAATACTCTTCCAGTTTTTAATAATATATTCCAGTTATTGCACAAAGAACTATAACTGTGTTATGTCTGGTTAAGAAAATTTTGGTGATTTGCAAGTTTATCTAGTTAGGATATTTCAAATTTAATAATAGAATTAATTGGTCATTCCATAGCATCATCACTTTTCTCTGCAGAAACTTAAATTTGTTCCCTTTTAAAATTGGTTAAACTATTCACTAGCCTATTACTCTCCTATATAACAGTGAGAATAAAGTATATTCTCAAAGCTTGTTATTTTTTTTCTTTGTCCATGTTATTCAGAATGTCTTAATTTTTTTAAGAGGGGTAAATGCTTTGACCTGGAGCTATGAACCAGTGAGGCCACAAACGGGGGACCACATTCCCATTAGATTTGAACCTTGATGGCAAGCATAACAACTCAACAACTTAACCATCACAACATGCCACTCTTGGTGTCTTAATCCTTGATTGAATCCATCTTGCATCTATTAATTATTATGACATAATCTCCTTTTTCCTCCAATTAATCAAATTCCTCTCCATATTAACACCCGCACACAAACATTGCACTGAAATACAATACTACGTGATCCTTAGACAGCTACATCTGCTTTGTAATGAGAAGCACATGATCATATCATCATTGCCAAGCAATTTGCGTACTTAGAAATAGAGAACATGTGTTTACACTGTGCCAACTAGTCCGGCTATATGTTTGTATGAGATTAAGGATGATGGATATTTAAAATTTTGTGGCTGTTGAAGCTTCACATGATATGAATCAAATGATATATATCTTCAACTGGTCATTACCTTAGCATCAACACTTATGTCTGCAGAAACTGGAATTTGATCTATTACACAATTGACTAAGCTATTCCCTGACCTATTACTCTTCAAGTAGCAGTTCGAATAAACCTTATTGACAAAGTTGTATTACCCTCCATATCCTTCTTGTATCTATTTTTTATATATTACTAAGAAATAATTTCGTTTTTCTCCTCTCAATTAAAGTTTTTTTCTTATTGACACATGCACACAAGCAGTACACTGAAATACAGTACTATGCAATCTTTAGATACCCATGACCTCTTTATAATGAGGAGCACGTCAATATATTGTCACCACCAAACTGTTTGGTTGCTGCAAAAGATATAATATGCTTCTTAAGGTTTTAATCCTATCTCATTCAATAAATCATTCACTTGCCTATAACTCTCTCTGTGACAGTGAGAATAAATTATATTCTCATATCCC
Source organism: Cupressus sempervirens (assembly GCA_028749045.1). Classification (NCBI taxonomy): domain Eukaryota; kingdom Viridiplantae; phylum Streptophyta; class Pinopsida; order Cupressales; family Cupressaceae; genus Cupressus; species Cupressus sempervirens. The sequence continues at coordinate 554,330,270 of CM053789.1, read as the reverse complement.
CTAATTTTTTTGCTTCCTTAATATGCTTCTTAAGGTTTCAATCCAGAATTCAATCCTTCTTGTACCTTTAATTATTAAGAGAGAATCTCCTTTAACCTCCAGCTTGCTACAACTGATTGACTTTATTTAGGCCTTCCAGAAATGCCACTGCCTTTGCTTCATTATTGGATAGGGAGTTCCTCCTTTTACACACCTTTTACACACAAATCTGGCTCTACTGCCCCTGCAGGGCTTGGACTGCCTATTGGCATACTATCAAAATTCAGGTTTGAGTGTGTTGGGTGAAGGCAAGTCCACAAATTCTTTTCTCAACTATTGATCTAACATACATATTACAGCATGAATTTGTTGAGTCCGCTTGGCTGTAGGCATGGTTTTAGTGGGCATATTCTTGGTTGAGTTGTACCTATTTTTGTTTTGAGTACAATTGAAAGTGTTGACCATAGAGCAAAGGTTCGGGACATGATTTTGGTGTACGTACTACTGTATATATTTTTGTCATTAACCCTAATTGATATATGTAAAGTCCAAATATATTTAAATCGGTTGAATAATATTAAATCTTTAATTGACTCCTTGATCATATTAATTTATCAGATATTAACTAATCAATATTAATTGTCAAATTCAATCAAAGATCAATAGTAATCAAAACAATTTTTTTGATCGATAAACAGCCTAAGCCTTGATTTTTATTAATTTATTTAAATATTTTACAATGTCCTCCATTCAAGTGCAGGCATCGGAGGAAAAGAATGGAGGGAAGAAAACCCTCCAGTATCGCTTGGGACCGAAGTCCTGTTACTGATACAAATAAAAACACCATGGGCATACCCCTTGTTTACAGCTTTGAGGAGCATGGATAATTCCATACTAGCAAATTTAGATTTGATACATAAGATTCCAAGGGCATACCCTTGTTTATTGGACTACTATACATTGTGTAGATGCCTTGAGCAGATACAATTTTTACTCAGCCTTTACGAACAATTGGATTAGTGTGTATTTGTATACATTTATAATCTCCCCAACCTGGATTTCTTGGATGTCCAATAGTATAGCTAAGTGCTCTGATTCATGTCCTGTTACAGGTAATGCTAGTTTGAGACCTGCATTATTATTAGTGTTTTGAAAACAATAATACGTGATGGCGCTGCTTTGATAGCTGAGTTTAATTGAATGTTACCTCTCAGTACACATCCTATAGTCTGAATTATTATATCTATTAAATTCAAAGGGTTAGAAAAAAGATATAACATATTAAATGTTCCAATTAAAATCAGTTCCCTTAAGCCATTTAAAGGTTGAGGTTAAAAATAAACCCTTGTGGTCTGCTCAATACCTTAATTAGGGCTTTGGAAATGTTTAAAGGAAGGCTGAGGTTACCTTTGTTCCACATGATGTCCTACAGCCAGTGTTCGTTTTCATGAAATCAATGAAATCACAATTTAAAGAATATGGCCCTTGTGACCATTAAAAACAAGGAAATGAGTACGATTGTTGTCATCAAAGTTTAAGGGCTAGCTAAACAGAGTTAATGTCTGAGCATTATTTATATAATTTTAGCACCAGTTAAGAAATATGTTTAGTGTAGAGTTTTATATAAATACTGTTATTTATGGATGCAAATTGCTAAAAGGAAAGAAAGTCAATCTGTGAAAAGCGAGATTAAGTTATTCTTAAATTAGAGACTTATGTAAAGCATATGATGTTAACAGCTTTAGGCACTAATTGTTGGCCGTAGAGTGACATGGTTTTCTGAGTAATAACATGCATATTCTTGCATACTCTTGGTGAATTGAAAATAACTAGATTAAAAACTGGGAATTAATCTTTAAATGAATAGGTGAAGCGAGGTGTTGAGGATGGGAGGAATAATTTGAGAAATAAAACTGCTCTCCAAATTTATAATCTTTTGTTATAACTTATTATACATACTTTTGGCGGCACTCCATTCATCTTAGATTCGCTGGGTGAGTTTACAGAGAGACCGAGCAGGATGTAGTTAGACTTGTTATAAAAAAGTTCAGGGCTGAGAAAATAAGATACATTCTTTGCCAAAATGATGCAGGAGCATCCAGAGGTATAAGGGCAATCCTATGTCACCCAAAAAAATGTACTTAGACTTAGTTTTTGTTTCATGTGTTTTCATTTTTGGATACCCATTTGGGCCAAATAAAAGTTCCAACTCTCACAGTTCCACTATCAGTGTGTTAGAAAATCCCGAAAAAATAGGAGCATGTAATTGGACCATCTTTTTGGTGAACTAGAAGGTGTGAATTGGCCAGATGAATGTAATTGTAATTTAGAGCATTCCAGAAAAAGAATCAGGTCAAAAGGCCACACGGTTTAAAAGTTATTGCAGTTTTTCGGGTTTTGGAGACCTCCTAAGAATGCTTCAAAGTCAGGTTAGGGGCATTAAATGACCTCGAAAAGGGCTGAAAAATGGGGGACGAACAAAGCTCGTCCACAGGGCTATAGAGCGCTTCGAGAGCTTTCCGAAAATGTAAACGGTTCGTCAATCGGAGCTACGGTTCAAAAGTTATGCCTCCCAGAAGTTCGGTTACCGTTTCTGGATTCTTTTAGATTTGCACCGACTTCTAACGTAGCTTCTGGAACCTTCTATTTGGTCGATGGATGCCTACTAGCACTTTCTAGAATGTACTCCTAGTCCTTAACCCTCCGGGGTCTATTTAAGGAGATTTCTGGCATTGTAAAAGGCAGTTCGGAGTGGAGTTTGAGAGGAGGTACTGAAAGGAGAAATTATCTCTAGATTTATGCTATTGTAAGCCCTTAGGGCATGCTTTGAAGTTTATTTTCTCTGTATTGTTTGTACTAGCTTATTTTCTCAGTTAATACAATTTCCCTTTTCTGTTGTGTCTATTCTGTTGTTGGGTTGTGTCCCCATTAAGTGGTATCAGAGCTGGTTTTCCTGAGTGTGTAGACAGAGCGTTGACTGTGAGGCAGTTTGCACCAAGACTGTGTGGTTGTGGGTTCGAGTTAGAAGATGCCTCCACGAAGAGAGCGTGGCGGAAGGGCCAGAGCTATTAATCCTGAGGAGGTTAGAGCCCTCCAAAGGCAGGTACAGGCATTGCAAGAGGAGCTCCGTAGAGGAGCAAATGTTGCCGCTGGTGACGACAGTGAGGATGACAATGAAGAAGAAGTTATGGGACCAGAAGGGGAATTTGACAGGGAAGTTCTGAATCATGCAGAGGAAAGGCTTTTTAGGGCCATTACTAAGTTTGGGAAAAGACCCACAATTGAAGTGGGTGTATTTTTAGGAAATCTGAAACCAGATGAGTTGATCGATTGGATCAATGAACTGGAAGAATACTTTGAGTATGAGGATATCAGGGACCCAGATAGGGTTAAGTTTGCAAAGGCCAAACTGAAAGGCCATGCCAAAATCTGGTGGCAAGAGGTTCAATTGGAAAGAAACAGAAGAGGAAAGGAGAAGATCACAAGATGGGATCGCATGGTGGACAAATTGAAGAAGCAGTTCATTCCTGTGGACTACGAGCTTGATTTGTTTAAGAAGATGCATGGGTTAAAGCAAGCAGGAAGATCAGTCCAAGAATATACAGAGGAATTTTACCGACTCTTGATTAGAGCGGGGCATGCAGAAGCAAATAAGGAGAAGGTTGCTCGTTATATCAGTGGGTTGCGACCTAGCATCCAGGAGGAATTAAGTCTGGTAAGAATGACCAGCGTTGAAGAGGCATACCAGTTTGCCCTACGAGTTGAAGAGAAGCTGAATAAAAGGTTTGAAGGAAGACAAAGAGGGCGCGGTCAAGGAGGAAGGGGAAGCGGTAGATCATTTGGAGGCCGCAATGAAACCCAAAAGAAAAATGAAGATGTGGGTACTAGCAGGAACCAGAGGAATGAGGGTTTCAACCGCTCCCATGATCAAGACTTTGGAAATCAGAGAGGAAGAGGTAGAGGACGTGGACAAGGAAGAGGAGGTTTCCGTGGTACCTGTTTCCATTGTAATGAAGAAGGTCATCGTGCCTTTGAATGCCCTCAATGACAAGGAAGGACAGATAGGAGAGCTGAGGGCCAAGCTAGGGTTGCTCATGTGGATGAGGATGCACAATCATCACATTCAGAGGATGCAGAAAGAGGAGAGACCTTGGTAAATGAAAGAGTCCTACTAAGTGGTGAGATTGAACCAGGACAACGGAGGAGTTTGTTCCGTACCAGGTGCAAGTGTGAGGATAAATGTTGTGACGTGATCATTGATGGTGGTAGCACTGATAACTTGGTATCAGAAGAGATGGTCTCTAAGCTGAAGCTCAAGAGGGGGAAACATCCCCAGCCCTATTGGATTGCTTGGGTAAAAGATGATCATAAGGTCCTGGTAAGTGAACAATGTTTAGTGAAATTCAAAATTGGGAGTTACCATGATGAAGTTCTCTGTGATGTTATTTTGATGGATGTTTGCCATCTATTGTTGGGTAGACCATGGCAGTTTGATAGACATGCAGTACATGATGGACATGCAAACACATACTCTCTGACAAAGGATGGAGTTCGCCACAAATTGAAGCCCATGAAAAAGGAAGGTGAAAAGGTATGTAGCAGTGCTAGGATTTGTCTTGTTGATGAAAGGAAGTTTTTAGATGGCATGAAACATCAGCATATGTGCTATGCTTTGATTCCTAGGAAAGATAAAGAAAGTAGTAGTGAAATACCACTTGAAGTTTCAGATTTACTAGGGGAATTTGGAGATATTATCTCTGATAAGGTTCCAGATGGATTGCCACCAGTAAGGCAAATCAGTCATCAGATAGATCTGATTCCAGGAGCTAGTTTGCCTAACAAGGCTGCTCACAGGATGACTCCTACTGAAACAGAGGAGCTAAATAGACAGGTTCAGGAGCTGTTGAGGAAGGGCTTGATTCAAGAGAGCCTGAGTCCATGTGCAGTACCTGCAGTACTCGCACCAAAGAAGGATGGAGAGTGGAGGATGTGTACAAATTCTCGAGCTATAAATAGGATAACCATCAAGTACTGGTTTCCTTTGCCAAGGATGGATGATCTTATGGACTGCTTGAGTGGAGCTCAGTACTTCACAACGATAGATCTGAAGAGTGGTTATCACCAGATACGGATTCAAGAAGGAGATGAGTGGAAAACAACCTTCAAGACCAAGGAGGGTCTTTATGAGTGGTTAGTCATGCCCTTTGGATTGACGAATGCCCCAAGCACCTTCATGCTGCTCATGAATGAGGTACTTAAGAAGTTCTTGGGAAAATTTGTTATTGTCTATTTGGATGATATTTTAATTTTCAGCAAGACTTTGGAAGAACATTTATTGCATATTCGTAGTGTCCTTGAAAGGCTAAGGGAAGAGAAACTGTTAATTAATCTGAAGAAGTGTATCTTTGCAAAAAGGGAGTTAGTATATTTGGGTTTTGTTATATCACCCGAAGGTCTCAAAATGGATCCAGAGAAGGTAAAAGCCATCTTGGAATGGCCTACTCCAAGGTCTGCTACTGAGGTAAGATCATTTCATGGTCTGGTTAGTTTTTACAGGAAGTTTATTAAGAATTTCAGTGGCATATGTGCACCCCTAACTGATACAATAAGAGGAGATAGAAAAGAGTTCAAATGGACTGCAACAGCCGCGAGAAGTTTTGAATTGCTGAAGAAGAAGGTAACAGAACAACCTGTGTTGGCACTTCCAGATTTTAGAAAGGTTTTCCAGGTGGATTGTGATGCTAGTGGCAGCGCTATTGGGGCTGTATTAAGCCAAGAAGGTAAGCCTATTGCATATTTTAGTGAAAAATTGAATGATGCAAAGAAGAAGTATTCTGTTTATGATCAAGAGTTCTATGCAATAGTTCAAGCCTTAAAGAAATGGAGGCATTATTTATTGCCAAAGGAATTTGTTTTGTATACTGATCATCAGGCATTACAGTACCTAAATAGCCAAGGTAAATTGAATCAGAGGCATATGAAGTGGGTAGAGTTCTTGCAGAGCTATACATTTGTGTTGAAGCATAGAAGTGGAAAATCTAACAGGGTTGTAGATGCACTAAGTAGGAGACAGTTGTTGCTGACAGTAATGCAGGTTGAAGTAGTTGGGTTTGATGAACTCAAGAATTTGTACCTCGAGGATCCTGATTTTGTTGAAGCATGGAAAGCTTGTAAAGAACCTGTTGCTGTAGATAGAACCAAGTGGTTAGACTATTTGATTCAGGATGGCATGTTGTTCAAAGGTAGTCAATTGTGCATTCCAAGGAGTTCCATGAGGAAAAATCTGATTAAGGAGAAACACAGTGGAGGGATGGCAGGACATTTTGGTCGAGATAAGACCATTGCCATTCTTACAGAACATTATTTTTGGCCTCAAATTTCACAGGATGTGAAGAAGTTTGTACAAAGTTGCCAGGTTTGTCAAGTTACCAAGGGGTTTAGTCACAATATTGGCCTATATCAGCCATTGCCTGTTCCATCGAGGCCATGGGAGGACATAAGTATTGATTTTGTTCTTGGATTGCCGAGGACACAAAGGGGTAATGACTCAGTATTTGTGGTGGTTGATAGGTTCTCCAAAATGGCACATTTCATTCCATGCCACAAAACTCATGATGCTATCCATATTGCAGACTTGTTCTTCAGAGAGGTGGTAAGACTACATGGTCTTCCAAGGAGTATAGTTTCTGACAGAGATACTAAATTTGTGGGGTATTTCTGGAGGACATTGTGGAAGAAGTTGAAAACAGACTTGAAATTCAGTTCCACGCATCACCCACAAACTGACGGTCAAACAGAAGTGGTAAACAAAAGTCTGGAAAATTTGCTGAGATGTTTAGTTGGGGATAAGCCCAAGGGATGGGATTTGATTCTACAACAAGTAGAGTTTGCTTACAATAACTCTATAAATAGGAGTACTGAAAAATCACCATTCCAAATTGTATATGGTAATAGCCCAAGGACTGCACCAGAATTGAGAAAGATAGAGCAAGGGGAGAGGACAAGTGTTGAAGCGGAAGAATTTGCTGAACATATCAAGCATCTACTTGAGGAGGTTCAGGCACACATTACCAAGATGAATCAAGAGTATAAAGCTAGGGCTGATCAAAGGAGAAGACATAAGGAATTCCAAGTAGGGGATCTAGTCATGGTGCACTTACGAAAAGAAAGATTTCCAGCCGGTACTTACAACAAGCTGAAAATGAAGAAATTTGGCCCCTGCAAAATTTTGAAGAAACATGACTCAGGAAATGCATATGAAGTGGAGCTTCCAGATGGTATTCACATTTCTCCCATTTTCAACATTGCAGATTTAACAGAGTATCATGATGATGGTGCAGATGAGGAGCTGGTGTTAGAGCCATGTCCAATTCCTACTTCTAAGGAGGAGATAGAAGACATTCTAGATCATCGTGTGGGTAGGAGTACCAGAAATAGGCAGTATGAAGAGTATTTGGTGAAGTGGAAAGGACGGCCGATCGAGGACTCAACTTGGATTTTAGCAGTTGAGGTTTCTCATTTGGGATTTCCTCTACCATTCATAAAGTGACAGGGTCACTTTTCAATCTACCCTGGGTGTCTGATGCAGGAGCATCCAGAGGTATAAGGGCAATCCTGTGTCACCCAAAAAAATGTACTTAGACTTAGTTTTTGTTTCATGTGTTTTCATTTTTGGATACCCATTTGGGCCAAATAAAGGTTCCAACTCTCACAGTTCCACTATCAGTGTGTTAGAAAATCCCGAAAAAATAGGAGCATGTAATTGGACCATCTTTTTGGTGAACTAGAAGGTGTGAATTGGCCAGATGAATGTAATTGTAATTTAGAGCATTCCAGAAAAAGAATCAGGTCAAAAGGCCACACGGTTTAAAAGTTATTGCAGTTTTTCGGGTTTTGGAGACCTCCTAAGAATGCTTCAAAGTCAGGCTAGGGGCATTAAATGACCTCGAAAAGGGCTGAAAAATGGTGGATGAGCGAAGCTCGTCCATAGGGCTATAGAGCGCTTCGAGAGCTTTCCAAAAATGTAAACGGTTCGTCAATCGGAGCTACGATTCAAAAGTTATGCCTCCCAGAAGTTCGGTTACCGTTTTTGGATTCTTCTAGATTTGCACCGACTTCTAACGTAGCTTCTGGAACCTTCTATTTGGTCGGTGGATGCCTACTAGCACTTTCTAGAATGTACTCCTAGTCCTTAACCCTCCGAGGTCTATTTAAGGAGATTTCTAGCATTGTAAAAAGCAGTTCGGAGTGGAGTTTGAGAGGAGGTACTGAAGGAGAAATTATCTCCAAATTTATGCTATTGTAAGCCCTTAGGGGATGCTTTGAAGTTTATTTTCTTTGTACTGTTTGTACTAGCTTATTTTCTCAGTTAATACAATTTCCCTTTTCTGTTGTGTCTATTCTGTTGTTGGGTTGTGTCCCCATCACAAAACTAGGGAAAATGCCAACCTTAGCATGTTCCTAAACTGAACCATCTTGACAAAGTGATGCTCTGTTTAGTTAAGAGACCAGATGAGAATAATTTTAAACTGCATTACCTTCAGATAGTAGCAACCAAATTGTAAACTGAAGAAGATTACAAAAATACTCATGGTAAGCCTCAAATTTAGCTTTTGATAGGAGCTTTGAAAGGAGATAATCTACATAACTTAATATTTCAAATGCTCAATTGGGGCTATGTTTCATAAGGACAAAACAATTCTATAGTCATTAACTACTACACCCATGGAAGGGGTGTGTGAGCCATCTAAATCTAAATTTATTACTTAAAGAATTAGCATTATTATCAGATTATTACTTAGGAAATTAAAGGTGACAATACCGTAACGGTAGGAAGTACACAGAGGCAGTAAGAACTAACATAAGTATATCATAAATATATTAACATTTCTAGAGAAGATGATACATCTGAGAGTGACTATGAATAGGGAAGAAAAGGAGGAGCAAAGATCAACACACCAAAGGATGGGAGAAGAAGGGGAAACCAAAAGGACCAGAGAAAACCAAAACCTGACAGTCAGATTGCAAGAGGAGAAACCATAGAAAACCAAAATCAGATGTCTAGACAAGGGAGAGCCAAAGGACAGAGACAATCCACCGCAAATGTTGATCTCATCGTCAGAATCTTTCGACGCTGATTCCTCGAGCAGCTTGACATCCTCCTAGGGGTTCATTGTAATTTCCCCTTTTTGGACATTAGAAAAGTTAAAGACATTATATATAATATTAAAATTGACTTGGAGAGCATGAACCCAAAATGTAAAAGGTCAATTTAATATTATAAAGTGGGCTAGAAAGGACAATGAGAGATAAGACGAAAGGCCAAGAAGGGAGTTGAAGAGTGACAGCTGTGAAGATAAAAGGAGATGAGACTCATTCATATGGTATGTTTTGATTTATTATTCAGATTTCAGTTTCTCTCTTGGGAGAGTAATCGGAAAGCTTTAGCTTTTAGCTAGTGTGAGGATGTAGCCCTTTATGCCGACAGATAGTGGATGCAAACCCATTGTCCGTGGAGACGTCATTTCAGGTGTCTCGTATGCACCTACAAGTTCTTCTCCGAGTGTTCCAATTTGACTATAAATTCTGTGTAAGGGATTGGATTTCGAGTATTGGTTATTGTATTGCTGTTGTATAATGCAATAACGTTGTTTTAAGGAGTTTTATGAGAGTTTTCTGGTTCATATTGTGGGTCTGTAATGCATTTTTTATATGCTTGAATCCTGAGTATCATTTTGAGCAAGAACAACTTAATATTTGTTGGAGTTTCTGCTGGTTTCTATTGTGTTTTGTAATACTACTGCATATGTTTAGTTTTGAACATATTTTGGAAAAAATCAAGTAAATATCCGGTTTGGGATATTTTAGTGGTATCAAAGCTGTGCATCCTACCATCCTATGAGGTTATTGAGTTATCAAATCTGGAAAAACCTAGTACTAGCATTTGAACTTTCAAAACTAAGATTCAGATTGATACATCGATTTACAGAGGGTTCGAGTTCCACATCGGGAAGAAGAATAGTGATTGAAGGGTCAATGGCTAAGATAGGTACAACCTAGTATAGAGTATGAATACCCATGAAAGTCATTTCACATTTAGGAAGCTGTAACGTTCAAAAATACCAGTACTGGTACATTTGATGTACACCATAGTGCTATTTGGGGAAGGCGAGATCAACAACAGCTCAAGAAGTGTCGATTTGGAGGCCACGTGACTCCCACGAAGTTGCGGGTGATAGTTTGCAAGATAGAACCTCATGAATGGACCAGAAGTGTGAGGGAAGTGGAAAGCAAATGTAGCAGGCCTGTTGCATTGGGATGGGCATATACAGGTCACACACGGCATAGGGATTAAGTCTAGATGCAAGGGAAGTGACTAAAGTTGGGGTGAGACCAGATGAAGCTATAGTAGTTGGGAATGAAGTAGAGATTACCGCTGACATCCCAGGTTGCGTAGGAGGTTTAGTTAGAGCAATTGGACTCGTGGTTTCCATCAGCCAATAGAGACGAGATCAGGATATCTCTCCACCACAAGTCACCACCGTGGAAGTGCTCAAATCATGAGCTTATGAAATATACACTCCAGTCGGATTGAGCAGGTATCAACATGAGTTTATAAAGTTGGAGAAGAGATTATAGGAATAGTCATTTCTACAAGCATTCACTTCACTCTACGACCGAACGGATAGCCTCAAAGAATAGTGAATTGGAGGCGTTACTAGAAGACTAGATAACCGCTTCACTCTAGCATTGCTATTGCTAGATATTGGCAAAGTGGGGTGCTTGGATAAAATTGACGACAGGTGTGATTCAATCCCACAAACTATTATTGGAATCTGAGTGTGAGTAATAAGTCCATAATTTACAAAATGGTTGGAATTGAGAATCGAGCATTACTCTTAATAGTGGGTTGGTTTGACATTTATAGAACATCTTAATGGAGCGTTACTCTTAACAGAGAGTTATTCTAAGCAGTTGTCTTTTGCATGAAATGTGTTTTGGCAGAAAGGTTGTGAAGATGTGTCTTCGTTGAATGACAATGGGCATAGCCTTGTCTAATATACATGATGCTAAGTGTCGGTCTGCTCATGCCTTCAACGCAAGAGATCTAGAGATGAAATGTTCAAACACTAATTGATACAACATGTTGGTTTACGGTTACTCATTACTATTGAATTTCTCTTCCCGTGGTATTCGTTGGCAGTGAAATAATTGATCTAGTGATAAAAGAATAAATAGATGGAGCAATAGTTATTGGGTGACGACTAGCACTGAAAGACAATTCTTAGAATTGGGAATAATTAGTGAGGACCATGCCTGCACTTTATTCTTACCATTTCAAGTTGCCTCATTTTTTAATATATCGATTTTTGAGTTTTAGCATTCTTCAGTAGTGTGTATTAGCAAGAGTATTATTATTGCAGATAGTTTATGTTTTGCGGTTCGTGTATGAGCCATAAAAAGAGATATCTCTGTGTATTGCATTTACTATGTAGTTCTTGTATATATGCGAGTAGCGATTAAAATTAGTTAGTTTTATGTTGTTATCTTTATAAAGATGATCAGTGAATGATTGGTTAGCAAATTCTATGACTGAACTCAAATATTATTGATTCTCGGCCGAAGATATCAATAAGGGGAAAGGATTTGTAATTAGTTGTGAAACCTGAATAAAGACATCATCGGTTTTGTGGGCTGGGTTGTTGCCCTCAGAGAGGAAGGCTTTTCCAAGGATAACTATTTGTGTTATTTGATTGTTTCGAATTGATGTATTTCATGGTTATTGTAATTATATTCAGCGGCAAACATCCTTTGGAAGAAGACATGAGACCTTGGGTGGTGGCAAATATATTTGGAAAAGACGGGAAACTTGTCATTCGAATGTAATCGAAGGAAAAGTATTAAGTGAGATTGTATACAATAGCACTCCTTTCAAAACTTTCAAACAGAACCAATGTGAAATCACGTATGCGGTATGAAGACAAATGCCAGAAGCCTTTGAAATGGGAGAGAACCTTCTTCTTGAAGAATGTGCCAAATATATCAGCTAAGTTCAACAGGAGAAGTAAAAATGGTTCACAAAGCACTAATTGATGAGCTTGAAGTTGCTGGTCACTGCTTGAAGAAGATGCAAGTCTGTAAGAGCACAATGGAAATTCTGATTATGTATACTTTACCCATATTGCTACAGGCAATCTGCAACATTCAGTACTACTCAATAACTGAACTTAGATATCAAAACAGCGAGACAAATTTGTCAAGCACCCTCTGGTGAGAAAAGTTTAGTTAAATTTTGACCAGTGTTATTGCTGCAATTTATTCCATATTCTAATAATTTCATAAAGGACCAGTACCAAGGTAGGTAGTCTAGCTATGGTAAAAATGCAAGGCCTGGACAAAATTGAAAAAGGTGCTATGAAGCTACAAGAGCAGTTAGCCCAGAATTTTGAATTCGAAATACTCGACATTTACAGTGAGTATAAAAAACTTCCTAACTGAATTCAGAATGATTCATCATTCAGTGATTACATGGATTTTCATCTAGAGTAGGAAAATAAGACTGATATGGCAAAAAGAAAGTATTTGGATTTGGTTCAAGATCTCTTTGCAAAAGACCAGCGCAAAGGTGTGTGAAGAATGTGTGAAGAATTTCCGGCAGACCAAAATCATTGAATAGAGGGTCTTGAAAAAGAAGACCAGCCAACTACCATTGATTTATAGCCTTCTTGTGATCACATAGAAGATGTTACATAGAGTGCAAGTTTCCACGTTGGTGAATTGAATGTTAACTTTGACAAGAAGGTTGATGAGGATGGTTGCGCTTGAGGTAATAGCAGATTGGGGTTTTTGTATACCCTTTATATACAAATGATAGCTTGGCTACATTTTGGTCTTTGGATACAAATCAAGAGAACGAGGGAGAGAAGGTCTATGATTTTGAGAGGTGTGATGAACCAAATATCTCTTATGTCCATGACATGAATTTAGAAGAACAATCTAAGATGACACTGCAAGATGACGAATCACTTCAACATGACAATAAGGAAATGCATACCTTAAAGAACCAGTTGAAGGTTAGTGAAGCCATGGTTGTGGTGTCCTTGGTACATCATGACAACACTCACAAGTTGGTTGAGGATCTCTACAGGAAGGCTCAAAAGGAAGTGGAAGGAGATTGGCTTGTTGCTGATTTGCAGGTGGTCAAAACAACTCTCAAAACTATGAAATCAGATTATTTATATTTACTGTCTGATAGGGCTGAAATATATGTTGATCAGTCAAATAGAGAAAAGAATGAGATTAAGGTGCTCAACAAGGAGCTCAAGTATGCTCGTGAGGGATTGGATGAAACTCGATTTTCTCTTTAGGAAGCAAAAAATCAAATCAGGGTCACGAATCACTCTCAGGAACATGAGGATAAAGATAGTTAGGAGTTTTTCCAAAAAGTAATTGATGAACTTGATAGCTTTCAGCAGACATATGAGTTGGACAGCTGCCCCAAATCATCAAGTGCCAAAACTTCAGATCACATTCAGCTCGTAGTCAACCCTTTGTTTGAAGTTGATGCTGGTTGGACTTCCAATAATTCCTCTTTTTGTGATAAACGAGGGAACTCCTTTTGATTGTCACAAAGAAGATGTTTTTGATTTTAGGATATGGAATCCTGGTACGATTCCTAGCAGTGAAAATGGGTCACAGTATGGGGGTAGTGATTTGACTACTGTCGCTGGTCATTGGATCAGTCCAAATATGGTTTCCTATTTCACCCCACACAGGAGCTGGATGGATTTTCTACATCAACCATTGGATAGATCTTGGTGGAGTATTGATGAGAGTTATGTTTCAATAACAAGGAATGGTTTTTCAGCTTCACTCTTATTCATAGTACCTATGTACCCGGAAGTTCACCAGATTGGCAACGACAATATGGTTTTTGATGTGCTCATGGTGCTATTTTCAGTTTTTGAGCAGCTTGCTTCTTACGTTATCTATTTAGGTTGGGTTGTCACCATCTACTGGGTTATGCATAATTCATTGATACATGTCTACCTTATCATATCGATTGGTTATGACAACAGAGTATGGGATCCAGGTGTTGATCGTATGTACCTATGGCTTGTTGAGGACTTGGTTGTAGTTCTATTTAGTTTGAGGCTAAATGGAGTGATGATTAGAGTTTTACAATTTACAATTGCAAATTTTTTTCAGAGTTATATGGGATCCAAGGATGCGGTTGACGGATGGATTGCAGAGTGGCACCTTGCTTTGCAGTATGGCCAGATTTGTTTTTAGTTTGGGCTGCAGAGCTACCTATAGATTCATATGGGATCCTGGTACTAATTGCTTGAGGACAAGCAATTTTAAGGAGGGGAGATATGTAATGTCCCCTTTTCGGACATTAGAAAAGTAGACACATTATAGAAAATACTAAAATTGACTTGGAGGGCTTGGACCCAAAATATAAAAGGTCAATTTAATATTATAAAGTGGGCCAAAAAGGACAAAGAGAGATAAGACGAAAGGCCAGGAAGGGAGTTAAAAGAGTCATAGCTATGAAGATAAAAGGAGATGAGACTCATTCATTTGGTATGTTTTGATTTATTATTCAGATTTAAGTTTCTCTCTTGGGAGAGTAATTAGAAAGCTTCAACTTTCAGTGAGTGTGAGGACATAGCCCCTCATGGCAACAGATAGTCGACGGAAAACCATTGTTCGTGGAGATGTCATTTCAGGTGTCTTGTATGCACTTACAGGTTCTTCTTGGACTATTCCAATTTGACAGTAAATTTTGTGTTTAAGATTGGATTTTGAGTACTTGTTATTGTATTGCTGTTGTATAATGCAATAATGTTGTTTTAAGGGTTTTATTAGAGTTTTCTGGTTTCATATTGTGGGACTGTAATGCGTTTTTTATATGCTTGAATCCTGAGTATCATTTTGAGGAAGAACAACTTAATATTTGTTGGAGTTTCTACTAGTTTCTATTGTGTTTTGTAATACTATTGCATATGTTTAGTTTTGAACATATTTTGGGAAAAATCAAGTAAATATCCAGTTTGGATATTTGATTCATGTGCTTAAGTTTCTTCAAATGACTAGTTTTATAGAGCTTGGGGAGGATGAATCTGACCTTCTCAATATCCCTAAGATCAAGAGAAGGCAGGTTTTGATGGCCATAAGCGTAGAGATATTCTTCTAACCAAGTCGTATTATCCTTTCTAATAAGGTCGAACCAACTCATGAGAAAATGAAAATTGTGCCTTTTTTTTCTAAGTTGCTAGTTCGGATTCAGGTTCGAGATTCAGGTTTGAAATTCATTCAATTTCTTTGGGGGTTGGGTTCGGATTCATTTTGGGTTCGTCCGTACAAGAATACATGTTTTAAAAGATATATATAATGTACATATGTGCAGCAACAAATAAATTAATACACCACTATGCTAATATTAAAGTAACATAGCAAAATATACCACCATATCAATGTTTCAATTCAAAAACAATAATGTCAACATTAATAATCAGCCAACATTGATCAAACATCATAAAAAACCATCAAGTAAATCATCATCATTCTGCTGTTGCAAAATAGAAGCACAAGAAGTAATGCTATAGGCTCATTTAAGGTCAAGGTTGTGATTTTTGCCACATTGTAAACTTCACACACTAACTATTATACTGGATGATTCAAAGAAAGTAGCTTTATATCAGACTAGATGAAGCCAAGAAAGGAAACTTTGGATCCAAAATCATCCACGTTAAAGATCTCTTTAGATTTTGTTCAATCCATTGTTTTCTATACATGTTAGGCTATATGTACGAATTATGGTATGACATACATTCCATAATACATGTGTGGCACTTTTATGCATTTTGAATTCAAATTAAATATGATTAGTAATTTGAGTCTAATTTGGCAAAAAAAACTTTTTAAAAAAGTTAAAACAAAAGGGTGTATTTTGACCAAATTCTTTCAAAGTTATTCTAAATTCTATTTGGGTTCCTCTGTCGGAAACCAAAGTTGCCCAAAAGTCATCTAAAAATTCTACTAGGGCTCCTCTCAAAGAATTTCTAGCGACATTTGGTCTTTGCAGCAGAATTTTGACAGAATCTGACAAGGACCAAACTTTCGAGAGAATTGAACTAGGAATTCCTAGGTCCAAGAGAGAATCCTGTAACTTAGTTTTTTTTGCTAGAATTTCTCAAAGAGGGGAGGGTCCCTGATCAATAGGATGGGTCGCCTATAAACCTAGGCATAAACCAGGCTTCCCACAGGGACACTCATATATTCTTTTGGATATGGGATTTCCATGCGACGATTGATATTAAGTATCGTGTTATGGAGGCCCACCAACCAAGCTTTGTTAAAGATGATTTCACATAGTCTAATAGCGTCCCACTGGTTTGGCTTGGCACACAAAAGAAAAGCAATACAACATTTCACAATGTCACTATTGGTTCAACAAGAATTGGCATAATTGAAACATTTCTCATTCAGCACTTGAATGATCGCTTGTTTGGTCATATCATCCACATTATTTAAGAGTCTGTTCCATTGCTCGGGTTTAACAGAGCTCACAAATGCCATAGTCCTAACCTCACTAGCATGTAATAAAATGATAGCAGTATCCATGATCACTACACAAAGGGGAGCAGAAGGAGAACATAGGGGCGACTAAAAGAACCACAACAGTCTAGAAACTACTAGAGATAATAGGAAGCAAAGAAGGCCAAAAACACTAAAGGCAAAGCAAAAATAAAGAAATAAATAATGAATAGGAAGGATTGAATGAAATGGGGTTCGAAAGGACAGGTAAATCATGGTAGGAGATGGAAGCGAGAAGACTAGAGGAAGCGAAAACAAGGGCAGGTGCGAAAGCTGGCTAAAGCAACCAAATTAAATTTAGCCATGGCAAAGCTGGATAAAATCGCCAACAGTTTCAACCAAACTAAATTTAGCCATGGAAAAGATGGACAAGATCACCAAAAGGTCTTAGTATGCAAAGCAACCACTAAGGAAGAAGTGCCAACTAATATTGGTAGGCTAAAAGTGTTAGAAAGTAAAGTCCACCAAGATAATTGGGGGGGAGGGTTATTCAGTTATGCATTTATAACACCTCTCAATATCTTTATTAATTCTGAAACATTTAAACAATAGATACAACAACCATGGAAAGATAACCATGCACAATAACACAAGATATGTTAACTAGGGAAACCTTTGATCAGAGGGAAAATCCTAGTGGGAATGATGCCCACAAGATGATGTACTAATATAAAAGTCCCTTGTGAGAGGATAGACCCTATTAGGAATCAATGAAATACAATCAGTACATTCGAGTCCTTGTTAGGAGACCTTGAATACCTAATAGGAGATTCCAACTTTGTTAGGAGTTGTGCCAACCCTGTTAGGAGTTGAAAGGAGGACAATTGAACGCACTGTCCAAATAGCCTCAATATTATTCTCACCAAACAATACAAATCTAAAGTAACAACTGTCCAACCAATAACTTAGCTTGCCAAATCAATTTCTTTTAAGCTCACCATGCATTGACCACACCAAACTCTGCTCTGATCAAAAGATATTCACATTCAGGTTCACTCATACAATAACTATCCACACTTGATCTCACTTTCAAGTTTTCATAACCAACAAATGATCTCATTGAGCATAACCACACTCTACCACAAGGAAATAACCTTTCCTTTATACCAAGTCCTAAAGAATAAGTATTGAGTCGGCCTTGAGGCTTTCCCAGTTTACAAAGATAGTATAGGACAATCTTAAGATATTACAATACACATTACATTACAATTTTACATCTTTCCAAGATTACAAGCAAATTGTCGGCTCACACTCTTCATAACTTGCCACATGATGATCTTCTGATTATGCCCTCTTAACCGAGGCATCTCTGACATGTCCTCAATCTCTGTCTTAGTCTGCTTAGGCCAATTCCATCCCTGTGAGGAGATAGAATCAAAACAATAGTATCCACTTCCCAGAAATGTTGTCTGAAAGTTGTCTCCACTAAAATCCTCGTAACTTTGTCCAAAATTCATATTTCCGCACGCACTCTTAATTGTAGCATCTAGACATACTCTTGAACATATCCTCAAGTGCGCATGAGCTGATCTTTAATTCACACACTCCGCCAAACACTTATTCCTCTGTAAGTTTGCTAATCTTCATAGAATATCAAGTATGTTGACATCAATGACAAACACTGTCATGAATGCAACACACAACCACTGAATCATGTCTCCAAAAATGCTAGTATTCTCCCCCATAGGAATATCATCAGCATTCATGCTAACAATCTCCTCCTTTGACATTGATGCCAACATAGATGAAAAACATCCAAGTACCATGAATACCAAATATAGTTCTTCCTCATCTGCTTTTGCTCCCCCATTTATGCTACTCATGAATGTAAATACATCTCAGTCTTAGACGGGTTGTAAAGAGTTTTTTCATTTTAAAATCACAACCATACAGTAATCAACAATCAATATCAGCAACCAATACATACAAGAGGGGTGTTTTTCTCCCCCATACACAAACATCTTCAACACTCTTCAATCAACACTCTCTCCCAAAGAATGTTTTTCATGTACACATCTCTCCCCCATTGACATCAATGACAAAGTTATCATTATGTCAATTCTCGAAGTTCAATCATTTCTAAAACAATCTGTTCAAGCTCCAGTATCCAAAGACACTATTGAATACCAATACTAGAGTCCTTGATGACTCAGCTCAAATAGTCAGAGACTCTCCCATAGGAGAAGCATCAAGCTTCTAGTTCAAATAAGAATATTGCTTTGCTACCAAGACTGATGTGATCTCTACAGCTACCAAGACTGATGCGATCTCTACATCAGCTACTCAAAAGTGGGTTGGGGCATAACCCCAAGCATACTTCTCAATACTCAAATGTATCCTTAGCCAAAGGTTTTGTAAATACTATCTACTCCTTTGTGCTAACATATTCCAATCTCGAGAACTTTTTCTCTCAAAAAGTGATACTTTATAGATATATGCTTTGTCTTAAAATGTAAAACTGAATTCTTTGACATACTCACTATACTTGTGTCATCACAATGTATGATAATAGGTCCAGTAAACTCTTCCAATATCCTTCAGCATCTGCTTCATCCAAATAATCTATTACAATTATTCGCTGCTACTACATACTATGCTTTTGCTTTGCTCTGTGAAATGCAATCCTGTTTATTGCTTAGCCAAGAAAGCAATCTTCCTCTCAAGAAGAATGCTCCACCACTGGTGCTCTTTCTGTCATCTACACTTCTTGCCCAATCAGCATCAGTGTACGCACATAATGTAAATTCATGTGATCTTTGATACCATAAACCATAATTAGGTGCGCCTTTCAAATATCTGAATTTTTTTTTAACTACTGCATAGTGTGTCTCTTTTGGATCTACTTGAAATCTTGCCACAATTCCAATTGCATTAGCTAGATCAGGTTTAGTATGAGTCAAATATTGCAATCCACCAATCATAGAGCTGTACTTTTTTTGTTCAACAGTAGGGGATTCATCTTTGCTAGACAATTTACAACTAGTTACTATAGTTGTTCCAACAGGTTTACAACTTTCTAATCCAAATCTTTTCAACAAATCTTTAAGATACTTAGCTTGTGATATGAAAATTCCATCTTTGTTCTATACAATTTCCAATCCCAAGAAATATTTTGTTTCTTCAATCATACTCATCTCGAATTCCTTCCTCATTTCTTTCGAAAATATCTACTTGCTTCATCATTACCTCCAAAAATAATGTCATCCACAAATACTTAAACAATTAGTAAGCCATTATTGTTCTTTCTCAAATACAAGTTACTAACACTATTACCTTTTAAAAATCCCAAACTTGTCAAATGTTTGTCCAATCTTGCATACCAGGCTCTAAGTGCTTGGTTTAGTCCATATAGTGCCTTTTTCAATCTACAAACCATATCCTCTTTATCTGTCAAAGGAATCAAGATGTCCAATGTATACGTCTTCTTCAAGTACTCCATTTGGAAAAGCTGATTTCACATCCATTTGTTAAACTGTAAAGCTCTTATTAGCTGCATATGCCAAAAACATTCTCACTACTTCTAATGTAGCAATAGATGCAAAATTTTCTTCAAAATCAATTCCTTGCTGTGAATAACCTTTGCATACCAATCTTGTTTTGTTTCTCACAACTTTACCTTGTTCATTCATTTTGTTTCTAAATGCCCATTTAGTTCCAACAACATTCTTATCTTTAGGTCTAGGAACCAATTCTCAAGTTTTATTCTTCTCAATCTGCTCTAGTTCTTCTTTCATAGCTTAAATCCAATAATCATCTTTACAAGCTGCATTAGCATTCTTAGGTTCAACTTGAGAAATCAAACAAAATTCTTTACTTGTTCCATGTCATAACTCCTTTTTCCTTACTTCTAATTATCATGTTCAGCAGGGTGATTCTTTGCCACATTTCTGTTAGGTGTCACATGTTCAATTATGATTTCTGCTCTAGGCTCAGATCTAGGTTCTTCTCTTTGTATTTTTCCTTGTAGTTCAATTTGCAAATCATTGTCAATTTCATAAAATAGTTCCTGCTCAACTTCCGAATGTTAGTTCTCTGATCGTTCTTTCCATTAGAATCATAGTCAAGTATTCTTTATTGAATTATGAACTATTCATCAACTCTTACATTAACACTTTTAACAATAGTTTTTGATCTTTGATTAAAACATTTGGACGCTTTTCTTTTTAATGAATAACCAAGAAACATTCCTTCATCACTACTTGAATCAAACTTTCAATATCATCACCTCTTTTAATATAGCATTTACTTCCAAAGATTCTAAGGTACTTCACAAAAGGTGCATGTCCAAACCAAAGTTTATAAGGTGTCTTACCAGTACCTTGTCTAACCTACACTCTGTTTATAGTGTATACTGTTGTGTTCACTACTTCTCTCCAAAATACATGTGATACATTGTTCTCAAATATCATTGCTCTTGCCTCTATTACGAAACTATTCCTTCTTTCTGCTACTCCATCCTATTGTGGTGTCTTAGGGGTTGAAAGCTGTCTCTTTATATTATCTTCACAAAAATTGTTAAACTCATTTGAAATAAATTCTCCTCTGTCAGATCTCAGGCATTAAATTTTCATAAGAGATTCATTCTCAACTCTACTCTTGAATATCTTGAATTTCTCAAAAGCTTCAAATTTATCTCTAAGAAATGCAACTCACATTATTCTAGTGAAATCATCGATAAGAAGCATGAAATACCTTTCTCCATAAAATGCTCTTGGTCTTCTAGGGCCACTCATATCTGTGTGCACAATCTCCAATTTCACTGAGTGGTAAATGTCTTGCTTGAAAATCAACTTTTCTTCTGCTTTGCTAATATACATTCTTTACACATCATGTTAGTAGGTGTCGCAATCTTAGGTAAATCTCTAACCGCACAAGTAGTGCTGACTTTCACAATTTATCAAAGTTGATATGACAAAATCTCTTATGCTATAGCCATCAATTATCCTCTTTAGCAACTAAACATGTCATTTCAGAAGGATTCAACTGAAATACATTACCTCTTGTCCTTGTACTAGTACCAAACAATTTACCATCTTTATCCTTCATAATGCAAATCTTCTCTGTAAACTGCAACTGATATCCCTTGTCAACAAGCTATCCAACACTCAAAAGATTATGTTTCAAACCATCCACAAAGTAAACATCTTTAGTGTTAGTCTTTCCATCAAGAGTAATAGATCCTTTTCCTTTTATGTGACATGCTGCATTATTTCCAATTCTAACTACACCTTTATCATAATTATTGAATTCAACAAATTTATTCATATCTCTAGTCATATGATGGGAACAACCACTATCTATAATCCACTTAGACTTTAACTTTTCAATTTGTGATACTAGTGCTTTTTCTTCTATTACTTCATCTTTTTCAGGGCTTTCTTCATTAATAGCAACAAATCCAATCTCATCATCCTCATCATCAATATCTTCTAAGAAATTTGTCATCTTAAAACCAACTTCACCATCCTCATCAACATAAAAATAATCCTTAGATACTTTTGACTTGTAAGGCTCTCTAGGGTTAAACTTCTTTACTCTCTTAGGACATTTAGAAGAATAATGACCAAATTCTTTACATGCCCAACAAAGAAGAATTTTGTTACCTTTAGGTTTTGTCTTCATAAGCAAGGGAAGACCTTCAATCTTTTTGTCTTCATCTTTTTCTCGGCTGCTACAAGCATAATCTCCACTTGTACTTGCACTTGTCAATTTAGGTCTATCTCTTTGTACGCTGAAAACAGTCTCAACTCTAGGCAATTCTCCATTCTGTTTCATCCACATCTTAGATGCCTGTAATCTAGCAAGAAGAGTCTCTCTTGTAAAGTTAAGTGTACAAGCAATAACTTGTTCAATTATCTAAGCTATTTGTTTATAGGCAGGTGTTTAAGTCTTCAATATTTTCCGTACAACTTCATCTTCTGTCTTTGAACCTCCAAAACTCCTAATTCCTGTAACAATCTTTGATATTCTAGCAAAATATTCTCTTACAATTTCATCTTCCAAGATCTTAGCATCTTGAAATAAACATATCCAACTTTTCTATCTAGCCTTTCTTGCATGATCATCACATTCAAATATATTTTGTAAAGCAAGCCAAATATCATTAACAAGTCTCAAAGATTTTACCTGACCATATTCTTCCTCTGGAAGGGCTGCCAATAGTGCTTCTCTAGCAAGCATATTCTGCATGAATTGGTCTTTTTCTATTTCTTCACACCTAACATGCTTATCTTCTTCAATTACAATCTTCTTATTTACTTTAACCAACCAAAATTTTGGACCCATGCATAGCAGATGTGTCTTCTTAAAAACAATGTCATGAATGCAACACCAACCACTCTCCAACAATGCTAGTATACTCCCGCATAGGAATATCATCAACACTTATGCTAGCAAAAAGGAACTAAGTATACCCGAGGAGGCAAGTACCAAAAACTGAGGTGTTAATAATAAATAAAGAGTCTATCCTGTTACTGTAATAATGGCTATTGAATGCCTTTATATCATTAATAAAACATCAAGTGTTAGCAGGGGTATGATAGTATGTTATTAAATATATAAGTGTTAAGTGAATGAGTGTTAGGGTTGATTACGATGGTAATCCTTATCCCATTGACTGTGTGTATGAGAATTGCAATCATGGGGCTATTGGGTTAGAGAAATTCATCACAAGTCTAAGAGGATTTATTGCTCTTTAACTATGTATTTCATGATTATTGATAGAAAACTATAATGAAGTGATAGGGTATAGATAAAGGAAAAGGATAGTTGTGAATGAGATGGGGAGATTGACACATGGTTGCCCAATAACTCCTTTAAGAAGGATAATACAATTCTTATTGTTAAGGGTGTGTAGCCAATACTACAATGTAGGGGTTGGATGTGGATATAAGCTTGAAAGCGTAATGATAAATTTGTGCTGTTTGAAAAAATATTAGTATAAGTTATCTTAGGCTTTAAACCATCGACCTGCCATATTGTGACTTTTAGCTCATCAATTAGGGTGCTCTATCTAAGCTAGACTAATATGAAAACCATTCTAGCTAATTCAACTTTGTATGACCAATTATTAGTGAATATGAAAATAGATATTCGTGCTTTGAAAAAATATTCATGGAGTACATAACAGGTAATCTTGCTGTCCATTGGAGTATTACTAAGATTTTAGAAATGCTACTAGTGAACCTCTAAGTTGCTAAAGAGAGGAGCTATCTTGAAGGTTGATAAAGGTCGGATATATTGCTCCTATGATTGTGAACAACTAATCAGAATGTTAGTACTTAAAGGTATATTTTGGTTTGTTATAGTTTAATGGTTGCATAGTGTGAAGACTAATATCGGATTTCCATTCTAAATTGACCATCAGCATTCTAATTGGCCAATGTATCCACAAGTTTATTACTTTCCTTGTTAATTCAATTTCCGAAAATGCTTTTAAAAGATGCTTGCTTCTCTCTGTACACTCGAAAGTGTCCCACTCTAAACCCTTCTATCCAAACGATTCCATGAGTTCGGAATGCTTGGATGCCGGTTTAGAGCTCCCTATCCATGGAGTGCAAGAGAGTATATTTCAAGAATAAGAAGGCTCTCAGATGAGCCTTAGAGATACTCTTCTTGCTAGTAAACCATGCAATGGGAGGTTCCAAAGACAAGATGCAAGAATGCAAATGTCCCAAGGAGTTCCTCAAGAATGCAATGCAACTAAAGATTAAACTAGAATGAATATGAAAAGTGCAGCTATTCTAGGCATGGATGAGAGTGTTAATATCCAAATATTAAGCTATGTGAGAGATTATTGCAAAATAGAAGCTAAACTAACATGCAACATGAATCTAAGCTAAAATGCCATGGATGAGAGAATGTAGACAAGGAAGAGAAGTTCTCCAAAAAGCTCCAAAGAAACCTGTTAGAAAACCTGCAGCATAACAATATTAAAAAATGAGGATCGAGGAGGAAAGCTCTCTCCCTTTTAAAGATGTATGGATGGTGGAGATCAAGATGAAGATGGTGGATGATCAACGGTGGAATTCGAAAATAGGAGTGATCCATGTGCACACACAAATCAACCAATAGAATATAAGTTGACTTGTCACATAAGACAAAAAGTCTCACAAGCCTTTTCTTTTAATTGTAAAATAGAAAAAGGACTTTATGTGTGCACTTTAAGTGGGTTAGAAGAATGGGGTCTTTTATTTAATTAAAAGGGGACATGTTCTTTTAATCAAATAATGAACTTAGGATAGCATAGTCAAACTATAGGTTATAATCAAATAAATTGATTATTAGCAATTTGGCTTAGGTAAGTGATTAAATTAATTTAGCCAAAATGTTGAAAAGGGGGCTAATAGTCTAGATGACCATTTTTAGGTGATTACACTCTCAAGTAGTGAGTTTAATTTCCTATTAGGAGTATTGCTTGTTCTTTAATTGCGTTAATGATTTTTTTGAGAATCTCCAAGGTCCTTGCTTAACTGAAGGCCTTCTGATATGGCTGTTATTTCTGCCATGTTGTTGGTACAAATACCTAGGGTCTAGATAGTTTAGCTTATGTCTGACCTTTACAATTGTGTATTATACATCTGATGCCCGCTACCCCTAGGTTGCCTCTTGAGGCTCAATCAAAATTCATTTTGAACCATCCTTCTCTAGGAGGCTCGCATTTGCATTTTAGCCTTTCCTCTTTGCTGTTGTTTCCGCCTTTACCAAATTGGGGTGGGATAATCAAGCCCATCCAGATCTTACCTATGGAGCCATCCCATTGTGAAAAGATACTCTCTATGTGGTTGGTATTCCTGAGCATGTTGTTCAAAGTTTCACATATGCTCACTTTGATTTTGTGTTCTAAGGATTCTGGGGTTAGCATCTTGTCTTGGAACAATCTTCTGTTTCTTCTTTCTATAATTCCACGTCACAATTGAAGGAATAATAACCCATAAATCTTTGTAAAGGCTATTAGTTATCTTGGTGGGCCATTTCTTTAGGAAGTTTTTAAAGTCATTGGAGAATGCTATTGACCAATTTAGTTTGCGACAAGTATTTTTCCAGCATGTAATGGCAATTTAGGAGGATTTGATCTATTGTTTCCTAAGTTGCCGATTTGGGTTCGTGGGTTTGGGCAATTGTTTTTTCCCATTTGGGTTCATGAGTGTTTATATATATATATATATATATACAAAAAAAAAGAGAAATGTGCATAATTGTAAAACTAAGTCATTTCATAGTATGAATATATGCTGCTTGATCATTGATCAATGCCAAATTGCAAAGATAATCATTAAATACTTGCTCATTTATCTATGCTTATGATTGTAAAGAAAATCATATGTTGAATTACTAAATTGCAAAATGAAATTTCGAAACATAGACTAGTTCATTAGATAATAAAGTTGGAAACACAATGATAAATGACAAATATTTAATAGTATATCAATGATCATAGACTCATATTATCAAAGATTCAAATGCCCTTCAAGGGTCAAATAAAAAAAAATGAGGGATCAATGGCTTCATCCCTAGCTGCAAGTATATCTATATCCTCATCATTGGAATGCAAACCGGTTCCACTAGCAAAATGAGAAAGCAAATTTGAGAGATCAGATAAATGAAGAGTTTCTTATTAGGCTTCTTTCAGGGTTGCAAAAAAAAAATATATTAAAAAACTCATTGTTTTTAGTGTTTTTATTGCCACTTTTTTTTGCCCCACAGCCATGAGCAACCGTAGATTGTAATGTCCCTTATTTGGGGACATTAGAATTATTAAGAGGGAACGAATTTATAATATTAAATTTGATATGTAAGCCACAGATTTATTATTAGAGGTCAAATTAATATTCTTTGTGGTCACAAAAGAACGAGGACAGATAAGATGAAATCCAGAAAGGAAGTTGAAGGGGCATCGTTGTGAGAATAAAAGGACAAGCGGCTCCTTCCTTTGGCATGCTTGATTTACTATTCAGATTTGTAGTTCTCTCTTGTGAGAGTTTTCAGAAAGCTTCAACTTTCAGCCAGTGTAAGGACATAGCCCCTCGTGCAGGCAGGCAGTGGACGAAAACCCATTGTTATAGGAGATATCATGTCAGGTGTCTCGGTTGTGCTTACAGGTTCTTCTCTTTAGTTTTCCAATCTAACTATAGAACTGTGTTTAAGATTGGATTTATAGTGCTGGTTATTGTATTGCTGTTGTATAATACAATAATGTCTTAAGAATTGTTTGGAAGTTACTGAATATTATACTGTTTTTGTATAAGGCAAAACATGCTACCGGATTAGTTGTGAGGTTTGCTGGTTTAATGCTTTTGATTTGTGATGTATTTTCTTATGCTTGAATCTTTAATATCATTTTGAAGACAAATTTATTGGCGAAAGTTCGGGTTTACTTTGCTGCTCGTATTTTCCTCTGCATGCGGGTATTTTCCTGAATGTGTTATTTAATGAGTTCGAACAAATATCGTTCTGGAATATTTTTTGTCATCCATATGGTTGGTTATTTGTTAACTGGGTTCATACTCTGAGGTTCACTTTAAAAAGGGGAAAACAAAGAAATCGGGTTCAGGACATATTGTTCATAGAGAAACCAGTAAAAATCCAGACCAGGATAGTATAGTGGTATCAGAGCTGGTGTATTTTGCCTGCCTGTAGGGTTATCAATTTACTGTTTATGCGGTTGGAAGAAATCCTAAGCCTTTCAATCATAGTATTTTACAGACATATATCTTATTGATGAGCCAAGTGCATACTTGGATTCTAAGCAGCGTATTGTTGCAGCAAAGGTTATAAAGAGATTTATCCGTCATGCAAAGAAAACTGCTTTGTTGTTGAGCATGATTTTATCATGGCTACATATTTGGTAGTCAGAGTTATAGTTTCTGAGGGTCAACCTTCTGTAGATTGTATTGCAAATGCTCCACAGAGTTGCAGACAGGAATGAACTTGTTTTTTTTATCGCAATTGGTTATTACATTTAGATAAGATCCAACAAACTTCAGACCTTGTATAAATAGTGGGTTCAACAAAGGACAGGAGAATTTGTGAACTGAATATATATCGAAGTTCCTGGTTGCGTATGAGTTGAATCTACTTTCTGATTTTCAGTAGGGTGACGGCAATAGCAAGAAGCCTGGAAGGTTCTAAAAGTAAATATAGTGCAGCGGATTGCAAGGTTAAGATACCAGAGTTGATGTTGCTTGCCTATCGAACTTCCAGTTTGGAGAACAGTTTGTGTGTGGTGATTGTATCTCTGCCATGGTCTCCATGAAATAAACCATGGAAGCTTGGAGTTACATTAGGGAAGTGCAATATCAATTCGAAATACATCTGGGACTGTTACGCTTTTGTTAAACCATCACAATCAGATACTTCAAGTCACGTAGTGACTCTCCCCTCTTAAACCAATCTAGGCGACAGTTATACAGATTGCCAGTTGACGCATTCAAGGCAATATTCAGATACGGGTCAGGTAACAGGTTATAGCATCTACAACTTGGGCGGCAATATAGTAGGTCAGAAGTCTTCATGAGATTCAGACTCCTTTCGTCAGCCGACAACAGTTAGTGATTGCGTGGTCGGGAGTATCAGTGTTGGTTTACACATTAGGAAAGGGCTTTCGATCATTGGTTGAGTCTGAGTTATGCCGGCAACAGCCAATGTCTAATACAGGTTAGGCGTGGAGGGATAGAGCAGTAGTCGACGGTGAAATTGGTGCAGAGATTGCGAATGAGAAAGGCTTTTACATGCAACACACTGCATCAATAACCGACTGGGAGTTGGCAGTCGAATCAGCCAAGTCGACCAATTTATCCAACATTGTGGCATACGAGTAAGGGCAAGAAAACGCAACTAGCCAGCTACAAAGACAAGCCGGGTGGTCACAGGTCAGTAGTCTACCGTGCGGCAAGTTCTGAGATATATTGTTAGTTTTTAGAAGGTCGTAGGCAACATTCAAGTCGAAGGACTCTTCATAATGATACGTGGGTAGGCACAGAGGCATATCCAGTAGCACGAGAAGTGAGGAAGTTGCAGTCGGGAGTTTGATTTATCACGGCGTGCAACCAAGAACACTACCCTAGCCGGAGTGACATTAATAATCTTCCCTTTCGCAATAATATTGTTGGTAAGTGGAGTGGAGGCGGTCTAGGAAGGTAACCGACGGTGTTTGAATCTTAATGAATGTCTGACAAGATTGCCGTTAATATCTGAAGGAAATTCTTGACACGCCATTTCGTAATTGTGAGAAGGCGTTTTAATTTCTGGAAGGTAACGACACCCACACAAAGGCTTTATAAAGCATACGTAAGGAAATCATGACATGCATTGTTTGACGGCAAGTCCAGTGATTTATATGTGACTCGGCATTACATTCTTGACAGGGTGGAAATGTGTTGGCATTTGGTAGGTGAACATGTATGCCAGCAGTTTCGTTGGTGACAGCTGGAGCTAATAGCCGTGCTGACATTAATTCCTTTTTGCTTGTCTTTTTTTTTGGAAAACAGTACTGTCTGTAGACATTGGCGTTGATGAATAGATGCATCACATGAATGATTGTTGGGTTTGTAAACATGGCTCGAGGCAGATGGTAGCTTCTAGGTTAAATAAAGCAAAGAGCTAATTTTGTCATTTATAGTTTGTGACTTTTTTTCAAGAAAGGAGTTTTAAATGCAAGTGTGGTGGCTTTACTACGGAAACATCTTGCGTCGTGAATCTCCAATGGAAATTGATATATGAAGCTTACCAACCTAAGTCACAGCTATGATTGAAACGGCAATTTCAGCCCAGAATTATGGACAAGGAGATAATAATCGAAGACCCCAGCACTTCCAGGTAGTTGAAGGCACTGCTATGAGGGAAGTAAGTTGTTAGCACCATAGTGTTCGAAGATTAGGAGCCGAGCTATATAAGGTATTTTTCGAGTAGGTAGTTGTTGCAGTTCTTAGCGTTCGATAGCAGAGACATTGCTGGGAATTCATTATGATTGGTAGCCAATCTGCTAAGCAAAAACACTAGTTGTTGCAATTCTCAGCGTTCGACAACAGAGACGTTGCCGGGAATTCATTATGATTGGCAACCAATCTGCTGAGCAAAAACACTGGTCTGTGCACTCTGGGTGTTCAAGGAATTAGGTCAGGCAGAAAGTCGATGGAGCTATATGTTTTACAGTATGTTGAGTTTCAACTGCTTCCTTTGTCTGTGTACTTATGATTTGAACAACTGCCAAAGGACGACTGCAATATTTAAAGCAAATTCCATACAATACTCACTTTGCATTAGGTGTTTGGACAAACCTTCCATGCTCGTCGAGGCTTACTATGCTGATTGTGGGTCAAGTGTGTCCCAACGTGGGCATCGATCTTGATTTGATTTTGAAGTGTGTTGCAGTGCATGGTAGTCATATCATTTTATTGTCTTTAAACTGCAAATTTATTTGGGTTTGTTCTCTTGAGTCCAGTAACTGCAAATAGCGAGATATTCAGTAATTTTGATTGTATTACAACTTGCCAACTGTTTGATATAATTCCAGCTGTATAAATTTGAGATACAAAGATATCTTCATAAGAACTATAATAAGTTGCCAGAGAACTATTTGGCGATATTCCTCTTATATCTACTTACCAGCAATTGTTTAGAATATTCCGCGAAAAGAAGATAAGAGTGGTATCCACCAATCTGGGTGAGAGTATCTGCGGGTTGTCTAAGAACTGTTTCACAAAATCCCTCTCAGCTAGACATTCAACACCTTGATTATAAATTTAAGCACAAATTATTATAGTTAAACTTCAGCAATGGAAAGAGTTGTAGATCATATCAGGAAAGTTACTAAGAGGTCACAAGAGCAGTTAGGCTCCATTGTAAAAGCTAAAATACTCAACATTTATGGAGTACAGGGGACTTCCTACCAAAATTCAGAAGGATCTATCATTCAATGAGTATATGGATTTATATCTTGAGCAGCTAAATATGACTGATATGGCTAAACGAAAGTATCTGGAGTTGGCCCAAGATCTTTTTGCATACGAACAACACACAGGGGTGTACGAAGAAGTTCAGATAGACCAGAATTATCTTTTGGATGATCTTGAAAAAGAAGAACAGACGACTACCGGAGATGAGCAACCTACTTGCAATTACGTAGAAGATTTTACACAAGGTGCAAGTTTCTTCGTTGGTGATTTAGAAGTGAGCCTTGACAGGAAGGTTGAGGAGGTAGTTTGCCCACAAGGTAATAGTAGTTTGGAGCATTTTTATAATGAACCTTATATTCCTAATACGCAAGGCTTGAAATTGGAAGAACCCCCTAAGATAACACTGCAAGATAATAAACAGTACCAACAGAGCGATAACGAAATGCATACCTTAAGGAATCAACTGAGGGTTAGTGAAGATATGGTTGTGGCATCTTTAGTACATTATGACAGGACTCAGGAGTTGGTCGATGAACTTTGCAAGAGGATTCCAAGAGAAATGGGAAGAGATTGGTATGTTGATGACTTGCAGGAGGTCAAGAAAGCCCTCGAAACTATGAAGTTAGATTACTTGTATTTGCTAATCGACAGGGATTATATCCTTAAGATTGCTGAGATATATGCTGAACAGGCAAATAGAGGGAAGGATGAGATTGACGAACTTAATAGAGAGCTGAAGCATGTTCATAAGGCATTGGATGAGGCTCGATTCTCTCTTCAAGGAGCAGAAAATCAGATCAAGGTCATGAATCAATCTCGGGAACATGAGGATAGAATGAGACAAGAATTTTTCCTAGAAGTCATCAATGAACTTGAGAGCATTCAGAAAACTTATGATTTGGACAGCTGCCCCAAATGATTAAGTAGCAAAACTTCAGAACACTTTTAGTTGGTAGATAACCCCTTGTTTGAAGTGGCTGTTGACTGGATGTTTGATAACCCACTTTTTATGATAGATGAGGGAGTCTCTCTTGTTTGCCATGAGGAGGAAGAAATTGATTTCAAACCCTGGAATACTAATTCAGATCCTAACAGTGATTTGGGAACTTAGCTTGGGAATGATGAATCAGCTTCGGTTGCTTATCAGTTAATCAGTTCCAACATATTTTCCGATTTCAACCCTCTCAGGAGTTGGGTGATTTTCTTTCATCAGCTGCTAGGTAATTCTTGGTGGAGTAGCTATGTGAGGAATGTGGTTATTTTTTTAGCATCTTCCATATTCATAGCACCTATGTACTGGGGAGTTCTCCAGGTTGATGATGATGGTATTGGTTTTGATGTCTTAGAGATATTGGTTTTAGCTTATGAGCAACTCATTTCCTACATCACCCATTTAGGTCAGGTCTTCACACTCTACTAGGTTACACATGGACCTTTGATATGCTTCTTCCTCATCATAGCAACAGAACGATATAACAAAGTTTGGGATCCAGGTGTTGGCAGTATATATTTATGTTTGGATGAGAATTTTATGGTGTTCCTATTCAGTTTCAGGGTAGATGTGGTGATGATCAGTGTTGATCGGTTTACGGGTTCAACATTTCTTCACAGAATAATATGGAATCTAGGGGACCATTTGACAGGTAGTTTACAACATGACACCTTGCTTCACAATTTGGCCGGATTTGTTTTCAATTCAGGCTACAGGGTCAACTGCAGATTTATATGGGATCCAGGGATCAGGTTGAAAGAATTGTTGTAGAAAGACATTTGGCTTGGCAGTATGGCCGAAATTGTTTTCAGTTTGGATTTCAGGGCTGCCTGCAGACTTTTATGGGATCCTGGAACTGATTGCTTGGGGGCAAGCAATCTCAAGGAGGGGAGATTTGTAATGTCTCTTATTTGGGGACATTAGAATTATTAAGAGGGAACGAATTTATAATATTAAATTTGATATGTAAGCCACAAATTTATTATTAGAGGTCAAATTAATGTTCTTTGTGGTCACAAAAGAACGAGGACAGATAAGATGAAATCCAGAAAGGAAGTCGAAGGGACATCGTTGCGAGAATAAAAAGACAAGAGGCTCCTTCCTTTGGCATTCTTGATTTACTATTCAGATTTGTAGTGCTCTCTTGTGATAGTTTTCAAAAAGCTTCAGCTTTCAGCCAGTCTGAGGACATGGCCCCTCGTGCAGGCAGGCAATGGACGAAAACCCATTGTCAGAGGAGATATCATGTCAGGTGTCTCGGTTGTGCTTACAGGTTCTTCTCTTTAGTTTTCCAATCTGACAATAGAACTGTGTTTAAGATTGGATTTATAGTGCTGGTTATGGTATTGCTGTTGTATAATACAATAGCGTCTTAAGAATTGTTTGGAAGTTACTGAATATTATATTGTTTCTGTATAAGGCAAAATATGCTACCGGATTAGTTGTGAGGTTGCTGGTTTAATGCTTTTGATTTGTGATGTATTTTCTTATGCTTGAATCTTTAATATCATTTTGAAGACAAATTTATTGGCGAAAGTTTGGGTTTACTTTGCTGCTCGTATTTTCATCTGCATGCAGGTATTTTCCTGAATGTGTTATTTAATGAGTTCGAACAAATATCGTTCTGGAATATTTTTTGTCATCCATATGGTTGGTTATTTGTTAACTGGGTTCATACTCTGAGGTTCACTTTAAAAAGGGGAAAACAAAGAAATCGGGTTCAGGACATATTGTTCAGGTTCCTATTTGGGATTACTATAACCAAATCACTTTGGCAAATAGTAAATTCCATTACAAAAGAATCCAAGATGCCTTCTTTGGGCATTTCTGGTGCTTGTTCAATAAGCAGTTATCTGTCAAAAGAGTATCTAATGCAGCATAGGAGAAGGTGAACCAATACAGCTGTATTTTATTCAGTTTCCCACTTTCACATACTTGAGAGTTGGATATTTCAAAGGTGAGCCGTATACCTTACCTAGGCATGCTATAGATTGAATCATCTTGATGGAACTAGCTAGACAGCTCATGGATGTGCAGAGTGATCAACATGCTTTGCATAGGCCTGGTTTTGGCATTACCTCAGCCAAACCTTTGGCTATTGACAATTATTCGATCATTTCTATGCCTAAAGCAAACAGGAGACATTGAGGAAGCTGATCACAAAGTTGCAGGTGGCCTTTGGAGATTGTCAAGCAGTTGAAACAAGTGTTACTTGTGATTTGGAACAGATGGGATGCCATGTTACTGATGAATTTGGTAATCTTATTGCAGTAGAGAGTAAATTCAGAATATACAATCAGGATCAATACTGATGTAGATTTTGAAGATTTTGGTTCGCACATGATGAACAAGTTTGTTTTGTATAAATCCTTGACAAAACACTTGTTAGATACTATAGCAGCAAATTCCAAAGGTTTGCAATCAACATATGAAAATGGAGTGAGAGTAGAAGCCATATCAAAGACTATGGAAATTGCTGATCTTCCAACAGTGCGTGACATCATTGTCAAATTCAAGGCATTGAGAAACAACCTTTAAGATTGTTGTTTTTGTTTTTATTTCATGTTAGTGGTTGTAAAGGATGCATTACATGAAAAGGTGTAATTACATGTAATGCAAGTTACATGTATGTAAAAGAATTTAATGCGAGTTGCATGTAACCCTTTATTTTGTAGTTAGACTAGGTCAAAGTTGGTTGAGTTGCTCCCACTTTTTCCTCCACCTTTTTCTCAACTCCTGTGCCCCTATAAAGGAGTGCCCCCTCATTGTAAAATCATCATTATCTTCATATAAGAGAGCTTTGGATAAATTGTGCCAGCATGTAAGCACTATTTTGAGAGAAAGTGAATACAAAGGAGCATTTGAGACTTAACTTTGATTAAGTGAAATTGTTATTTGTGTGAGTTGTAAGCTTTGTCTATAATTCATCCAAGTTATCTTTGATTCATATTATCTTGTGTTATTGGTAATTGTATCTTGTGAATTGAATAGAAAAAAGTTAAGAAGCAATTGGAGCCAAAGCTTTGACCAAGAGCAATTGTGGAAGTGTATGGCTGGAAGCTTCTCTGTAGCTTATATCTTCTTTCTTAATTTGTAAAATAGTTAAGTTATTCTTACTTTTAGGAGTGCCCTAATTGTAAAGCTTTTCCATATAGAAGTACAACTTGACTTCGAGCCAAAGCGGTACATTTTCAGCTAGCCTTTGAGTTGGTGAAGGTTTATCGGTATCACTGTTTTCAGCTCTTGATAGAAGTGTAGTTAGAGATTCACTCTACCCATCACTCGCTCCATGAGTAAGTGGATTCTTTCTTGAAAGTTAAGAAGAAAGGATATTGGTAACACTCGTTTTATTAAATCTCTCGGCTTCTTTCTTACCTTGAGTTGATCCAAGGAACCGTGAGAAGGGGGAGCCTTCTCTTTAAGGTAGGAGAGACTCTGTCTCACACTTTGTGGCTGGTCATTCTATTTTGCGATTGGATTTTTACCCAAAACTGTCGGTTGCAAAATATCCACCCAACAAAACCCATTAGTCAAGATAAGACAAAAATTGTTGAGCTCACCAGAAAAAGATCTAACATATCTAGCAATAATGTTAGAGTATTTAAAACCATCCTTAAAATACTAGCCAATAATGTTGCCCAAAAACAAAGACTAAAGAGAGAATGCACAATGCCAAATAAACAACAAATGCCCAAATGTCTTAGTAACATCACATAGATTGGAATCTCTTTTAGGGGTACCAACAACATTAAACACATGGACAATAGCAAAAAATTAATTAGAGGCAACCATCCAAAATCTAGCTATTTTGGGTCTTCCGATTTGGCCCAAAAATGTCCTAATCTAACAGGTTACACATTATCAAGTCAATATAAGCTCCAACAATTATTAATGCAATCATTAACATCTGTCATAATAGCTAGCATATAGTAATTGTCTTGACAAAAAAAAGAAAAAAAGAAACATTAACCCCCTTCCAAGTAATCATGTTGAACACTTATAGAATCTGTTTACGAGGGGAAATGGCGTTTGTACAAATCAATTGCTTAGTAGGTTAGTGTTTAACTTGGTTGTCCTTAGCATGGAAACAGTTTAATGGGTTTCTTAGTCTCCTAGTTCCCAAGGAATGGTGCATCATGTTAGGAGTTGCTAGATCAAGATTGGGAATGAAGGAATTTTCTAAGTATTGAGTCTAAATTGCAAAATCATGGTTGAGAATTATTTCCTTTAGGAAATCTACCTGTAGGTCAAGCTTCTGTTCCAATCCTTAAGCAAGTTGAGATGATGTTTTTAATTACTACGAAAATAGGTTTTGAAGGGGTCCCGAAACCCTATACAAAATGGTTACAAAAATATGTTTCATTGAAGCCCACAAAAAGTGACAGCTCAAAAGTAAGATGAGGGTTTTAACAAAAGACTCCCTCAACCTGAGAGCAATGCTGGACAAAATAAAACCAGTGTACATCTAGAAAGAGAAGGAAAGACTAGAGAACACTCTAGTCCAACTTCTCACAAAAAGGAAATCAAAACTGCCCACAACTAGAAATATGACAAGAACAAGATAGGGCAGAACCAAGACAAAAAGAAAGCCCAAAAGGTTTCCACAACCAAAAACATTTGCTACATGATAATAGAGAGAATTACATGAAAGGCTAGCATGCAAACAAAGAGCATAGAGAAAAAGGAAAGCTATGAATTATCTTTCTTCTTTCCCTTCCAGGATCAAAGAGTAATATCAAAAGAGGGTGGAGACAGATTTTTTTCCTTTCACTATAATCCAACCCTCTTCCACCTTTGGAACCATGTCCTACCAAGAAACCAAATCTAATGAACAAGTCCCCTCACCTTGATAGAGAGGACCTAAAGAAGGACCCAAGATAGGGCCAACAAAAATGATAGGGACACAACCGACAATAGCCAAAGGAACAAAAGCAACCTCGACACAAATGGTACCCTTGTCACAAGCTAGAGAGTTCTGAGGAATAGAAGGATTAATCGACTCAAAGGCGCCAACATCCTGAGAAGCACTAGCCTTGACACAAACCACATCATGTGAAGCCACAAAGCCACCTTTTTGAGGAGAAGACACACCTGCCCCCTAAGGAGCGCAAATCAGAGGGGAAGAAGTGAGACAATCCTGTGCCACCACCTGGGAAAAGCTCTGTAGGGACAAATTCAACTCAACAATATAATGTTGAGAAGAGGCACCTTTCCACAAAGATGCTGTTACAAATAGATGATACTGAGAGGAGGGGGGGGGGGGGGGGGGGGGGTAAATCAATATTCTACAAACTTTTGCTCACAACTGATAATTGTTAATTACTTTACAACTTGCATATGAAAGTAAACCAAAAATTCTCAACAATAAATAAAACCATACATAGAGAACTCATAACACCAATATTTGTTAACTAGGGAAACCTTGGCCAAGAAAAAATCCTAGTGGGGACGTTACCCACAAGATGATCCACTAAACAAAAGAATCTTTTTAAGGATATTGACCCTACTAGGAGTCTATCAGATACATATAGTGTCTCGAGTCCTTGTTAAAGGACTAGGCCTTGTTAAAAGCCTCAACCGTGTTAGGAGTTGCTTCAACCCTATTAGGAGTTGGTAGAACAATTATAATGTATGCAAGAAGAGCTCATTGCCCTAACATGCAATATACAAATAAGTTTCTTCACAAGAATAAATATACATGCAATATTGTCTCACTGCTGTATTTTACACTTCCTCTGATCATTCATCAGATCTCGCATCACACAAAGCTTGCATATCATATATACTTCCTTCACAATAGTGCGCACCACATATCCACTTCTACTTAGCCATGCAAGATATGACCTTTACTTATACCTTGCAAATTATCAAAAATTCTGATTAGTCAGTCTTGAAGCTTCCATACGCTTGGCTAATTATAAAAATAACTCGGGGTTAACATCTAGGATGTCATCCCATTATAGTTAAGCAATTATTTTATTACCTAAATAATTCCTTAAGCTGTACAATTCATTTTATTGTTGTGCTCTATTCTGCTCTAATAATTACCTATACTGGTAATTCTTTTATAACTATCGGCAAACTGTTTATACAGATCTGTGCACTAACATACGTCATCATGACACTGTCAAGTATTATTCCTCAACTGTGCATGTGCTAACTTAGGCTCTGTCATCCATACATATCGAAACTATCTTTGTGCTGCTGCAAACTGTCCAATACTTAGACAATTTTCTATCTTTGATTTCACAATGAAATACCAAAATATATATGTTGCCATAAATGACAACACTCACTCATCTACCTAGCCATATTGCCAACAATCTCCCCCATTGGCATTGCTGACAACATTTGGGAAAATTGGCTAAGTCCTAAAATGATGTCATACAAAACAACAATAAATATAAAAAGAAATTACTCAAAATTGGTCTTCAAAACTTGAAAATTCTATTCATGTCTTGATGAATCATTACATTCCTTACCTCTCCTCTTACAATGATTACCTATATACATAGCTAAGCTCCCCCTTATATATATACATTTTTATACAATTTTACTTTACATTCTTCTCTCCCTTTGACATCAATGACAAAGGTGTCAAAATGTGTACAAAACAAAATTGGGTTAGCTTTCTCTCTTCAACTTGAAATTCTTGATATACAATTTGCAAAACCAAGTCTTAGCTTTTGAAGCTCCTTCCAATTTTCTTTTACTGTATCAGATATACTAATAAGTGCACAAAGTGCATATGATGCTACCTCAATTGTGCTCAAGTCTATATAGGTGAATTTGACATAGGATGTCTTTGCTGGAAGACACTTCTCCAATTGCCTCTGCATTTTGCTGACTTTAGGAGATAAATATTCTCTAAGGATAGAGAATCTCTTTATTACCTTCCCTTTTTCAAATTCAATGCCTCTGATAGCATTGTGAACTTTCTCCATTTCTGCTTCAATGTCCTCAATGCTTGCATCTAGTTGCAGTAATTTGATAGTGAGTGTTTGAAGCTCACTCATTCTACCTTTGATCAGGTTATCAAATTCTGATAAGTAGTTGTATGACATTGCGTATTGTCCATACAATTTCTTTCCTTCATCTATTGTCTTCCTCAACTCCTTTATGCAAACATTCAAAGTCTAGAAGTCATTTTGACATTTGCGCATATTGTGTCAAACAGTGATGCATCATGCTTAGTCTGAGCTTGCACTGAAGCAATATTAGACAAAGTGGTGAACTCTACATCAAATGATTTTATCATTTCCTTGGCCTTCTTCTGAATGTTAGGCTCTGCAACAATAGTTTGTATTGTCATTTACATTCTTTCCAAAACTTTTGCCAAAGTTCTCTTCAAATATTTAACAGACTTGTTCTTCTCCAACAACTTGCTCAAAGAAGTCATCAGACCCTTTTGATCATCATCCTCATTTGTTACTACAAGCAATGTAAGAACTGTTGCTGCTGGGGTAGCTGCTGCAATATGTGTAACTACTTGTAGTTCAGTAATTTTCTTCTCTTCTTCTTTCTTTTCTTTCTCCTTCTTTTCTTCTTTCATTCTTTCTTCATCCTTTTTCTTGTTTTCTTTCTCCTTCTCTTCTTCTTGACTTCTTTCTTCCTCTTTTCTATTTTCTTCTTTCCTTCTTTCCTCTTCTTTTCTTTCTTTTGCTTTTCTCTTCTCATCTTCAATTCTCTTTATCTCTTTTACTTATTCTTTCCTTTTCTTTTCCTCTTCTTTAATCTTCTTCTTTTCAACGTTTCTCTTCTCTTCTTCCTCATCATCCTCTTCATCGGAGCTAGAGCAGGCAGTAATATTGCTAACAATTTTGCTCCCATACTCTGCAAAAGGATTTTCTTTAACATTTATAGTTATATGAGTACTATCCACTTGCATGGATTCAGTCCCAATAAGTATATGTGGAGGTGAGTCAGTT
This sequence comes from Cupressus sempervirens, assembly GCA_028749045.1. Taxonomy (NCBI): domain Eukaryota; kingdom Viridiplantae; phylum Streptophyta; class Pinopsida; order Cupressales; family Cupressaceae; genus Cupressus; species Cupressus sempervirens. The sequence goes on along the minus strand of CM053789.1, from coordinate 554,290,875 downwards.
TGTTGAGTTTCCTCAACCTCTTCTTCAACATCAGTAGGTGTACTAGCCTCAACATACACAGGGCTTGCTCTTTCTGGCTGTGCACTCTCCTTAGTGGCTTTAGGCGTAGAAGTCATATAGCTAACTATGGCTTCCTCAGTTTCCTTATTTACTTCTTCATAATTTCCTCCCATAAGAAGAATTGCTCCTCTTATTTCTCAACAAAGACTCAATACCTTTCAAAATACTTTCTACATTATCATCACTGCTTACTTCACATAATTTCTTAATCAGATTTATTCTTAACTTCATATCTTCCTCTACAACTCTTCTCTTTCTGCTCAATAGCCCATTATACAAGTCTTCAAGGATCTTATTCCAAATACTATCAAATCTTTTATTTGTTAGAATCATATTCCGCACTATAGCATTCTCTAGCTGCCTTCTATCCATGTTACCATACAAATTGTAATATTTATCTAATTGAACAAACTGCCATTCTCAATGATCTGCATATTCAGATTTTCAATCTTAGGTTTCTAGGCTTTCTTACTAGTTGATGTTCTACCTTCATCAACTACCTGCACGACCTTCTCCTCAGTCCCTTCCCTAGACTCATCAGATTCACTAATTTATAGTGTTTTCCTTCTATTTCCCGGACTACTAGTGGTTTGTGTGGTCCTCTTTCTAGGGGATGGTGTAGGCTCTTGCTTTACCTTCACCAACCTTTCAGATTTCCTCTGCACAGATGCTGTAACTACCACATCTTCATCAGGTTTCTTCTTCAGTCCAGGTTGCTCTCTGACAGGTTGCACTTGTGCAACTACGACATAGAGTGCAATAGGTATCTGAGTAGTAGATCCTTCTACTGTCACTCTCTCTGAGGGTGCTGTAATGGCAATATGAGTAGCTGCCAATACCTCTGTTTGACTGTTGGCCTTCATTTCCAAAGCTATACCCTTGATCTCATTAAATTCCTGCCTTGTCATACCTAAATCTTTGAGAATAGATTCTATTCCCTTCTCAAATTCTTCTTTATTTCCTTGCTGTAAAGCTCAAAGTGAACTTCCTTCATCTTTTCCTCTTATGTTCCCCATCTAGGACATTCAATGTCTCTTTTTGATTGCTATATTATCTTTGCATAACCTTCAATGAGTTCTTCACTCATATCATAACCCATAGGTTCTATGAATCTAACTCTTGGTTCCACTGCCTCCATACAAGTTGTATCGGTTTCTACCATAAAACACATTTCATCCTTGTACTTTTCTACCATGGGAGGGATTCTATATCTCAGTTTCATTTCCAATTGAAGGTTCTTCATCATTCTGTCTATGTCTCTGTCTCTAACATCTTTAGGTTTGGCTCTCTAACATCGAGTGATCAGCTTCATGGTACACTCATTACTATCCCAACTTGTCATTCTAGGGAATTGCTTGGTTGCATGGAAAAACAAATATGTCAATAAAGATTCAAATCTAAAAACTGCATTCTTAGATTTCTTCAACTTTGCAATGTTATCCAACAATTGTACTCTGGCAATCTCACACATATTCACCTTTTTCTTTTCAACAACCATTACATATGCTACATGTAGAAATCCTGTAGGCACAAAATTTACCCTAGAACTATGATTTAGCTTGTATCCAATAATCTTGCTCAAAACTCTAACTCCAGTATCCTCAATTAGGTCAACTCTCATATTTTCGCCATCAAATTTTGTCTTCAAATTTGTTTCAACAATCTTCTTGATGTTTCTGTCATTCACTAGGTTACATCCTTCATTGCTTAGTCCTATGACCTTATGAATTAGGTCATTATCAACTGCAACAGGTATATCTCCTACCCAAAACATTTCTTCATGTACTCTGCTCAAGATAATCCTACTCCATGATTATTGAATTCTGTGTAAAACATATACTTGATCAGGTTCAACTCATTCAAGTATGCGAACTCAGGTTTCAAGGTTAGGTTTCCATTGCACATTATGCCTAAGTCCTTATGAATGTCTTCATCTCCAATACTCTCAAATTTACAGTGAATGTAGCTTCTAACATCTTCTACATGAAGTACATTAGGTGAGATTTGAGAAAACTCTCCCAAAGGATCATTGGTTAGTGAAACAAATCGGTGCTTCTTAAATTTGTACCTTGGTCTCTCACTAACATCACATACAGACTGGCTTGCCATTATGCTAACTGATTATACTGAAAATTTCAACTGAAAGCTTCATAAAATACCTTAGTTATTGCGTATTAGGGCATCTTCAACTTCGCACTTCAGATGCTTCAATTCGCTCTTAATTCGTTGTCAAATCGTTCACAAGTGCTGTAAACGATCAATGGTACTGAAAATCTTGTTCACAATCCTTCAATCATTTCAACTTTAACTCCACATTAAATGCGTATCTACTTCATCTTCAAAAGTTGTTGCTGATTACCGGCAAGCCTGCTTTCTTCTGTACAACTTACTGTGATCATAAAAATGCATGCACACTTAACCGTAGCTTCCTTACTATGTCCTCTACCTTTTGCTGACCGTGCAACTTCTAATTCACTTTCTAACATCAGTTCTGATCAATTGATTCTCTGCCTCTACTGGAAATACTTAATTTAAATAGGATGAGTTGCAAACAATTGCTGACTTTAATCTTCCATCAGGTACATCAAAATACTGCTCTTCTAAAACTATATGAGAACTTTCTGGATTATTAGCTTTCACAAATACTTATTTGAATTCATCAACATGCTCTTTAATTGCTTCCTTCTGACTATTATCACTGCCATTATCATTTCTTTTGTCATTTTTGTTATTGTTCCTTCTCTAATTAGGATTCCTGTTGAAACTCTTTCTATTCATTTTGTAAAATCTTGTTGTGTGTCCAAAGTTATTGCATAAATGACATACAGGTGCATTCCGTCTCTGATCGGTTCCATTTTAACTTTCAGGTGCTATAATGTTCCTTTTTTCTGGGACATTATAATTTTGTGTGGCCAACTCACTTCGCCTAGGTTTTGGGGGCGAAAAGGTTCTTTATGGGGTTCAATTCGAGATTTGGCCTAGACATTTCCAGTTCTAGACCCGTCAGAGCAGTTTTGGCAGGTTGTCCAGATGCTTACTATTTTTAGTAAGTAATCGGAGCTCAGTATTTTCGGTACCTCAGTGCTAGGTTGGAAGTGTCTCGCCGAGAGCTTTCCAATGAGCTATTGCACATACTTATCAGAGTTCATTTGGTCAGTTATTTTAATGCCTGATGACTATATGGTTTACTGACTAAGTGACTATTAAAGTTCATTTAACTTGTCACTTTATTTAAAAAGGTTCTATGTTCACTTAAGTGACTAAAGGATGAAAAGGTGATTTATCCCACATTGCTTGGATGAGCATGCATCACAATTGGAAAAGTAATAAAGGTACAACAAGCTCCACATGTGAGGATATGAAGATTATAATATTTAAAAACAAATATTAATCTCGGAGTTGGAAACAATGGCTGGTTATTTCTTCTAGTATGCAAACCCTTGAAGAAGCAATTGAAGGTTGGATGCAAACCTAGCCTTCTTACAGGTTTAATCTACATTGCCAATTTGACTGTCATTTCTATTTATAAGATTGGATTATGGGGATTGTTGCATGTTATTATATTGCTGTTGTATAATATAGTAACGTTACTGGATAGTTATTTGTATTAATCTGTTAGTTTATGCATAAACTTTTGAATATTGGGGGAAATAAATAATCTTTTCTGAGTTTCTTGTATGCAAATGTGCTGGTTAGAAATCGGTTAAGTTTTGGAATCTATATTGAATATTGTTTTCTGTTCGGATTTAAAATCTACTTTTGTTATCACGGGTTTTTGGTAAAATATCCGGAAAGGGCTATTTCAGTGTTATCAGAGCTAAAAATGTTGCCATCCTGTGAGGTTTCTTCAGAAAAGGTGGAGGCTATTGGCAATCTCGTGATACCACGAACTATTTTATAGTTTTCATCATGATGAAGTTCCAGTTGAATTAGTTATGCATAAGTGTGTTGCACACTTTATTCCACTAAACAAGCAGATTCCACCACATTCAAAACATCCAGGCTTCATTGTGCAAAAAAGGTTTATGATACAATTGAGAAAAAGCTTTGGAAATTAACCCAGGGACAAAACCCTTTGGGATTCTATCAATGGAGTCTGGACGTAACCCCAGCTCTATGGAATGAAGAAATGGGCCTTAATTAGCAAGTGAATATAATTTGAGATATCAGCGATCGAATTATATACTGTGCACGTAGAGTTGAAGGTATCGGAAGGGAAGGTAGTGTGTCTGGTAGTTAGCGTGAAGCACAAAATCGTGCCCAAGCAGGTCGGGTGGTGAAGCCCAGGCAAGAAGTCTACGCACACTCCAACTCCGAACAGGTTAAATTGCATTTACCTTGGATTCGCGTTGGCTGAGATTAAGTTTTACGTCGGCCCTGGGTCTGGTTTCCTTCGCATAGGGAAGGAAAAGTTGATAGCATATGGAGATACCTTGCACGCAACACCCTAACGCCAGCCACCGTTCACCTTTGCTAGCACAGACAGAGGTAATAGTTCACAATGAAGGAGCATGCGCGTAACTGTTCGTAGAGGTATTCTGGGTAAGCTCCAACATAGGTGTTGGGTTGGACGTTAGCGTAGGAGGAATATAAACGCTGACCGTCCTTCCACCATTACCAATTTCAACGGGTGGTATCAAGTTGCAAAGAAGGGAGTTTGAGTGCTTGTTTTACATGTCAAACATGGTCTTTGAATAGTGGTTGAGTTTGTGGTATGCCGACAACAACAAACGTTCAATATACAGGTATTACATAGCAATATCGAAGCTGGAATATATGCACTCTCGTATGACATAAATGGCTCTAGGCTTGTTACCTGTGAGGCTAACAAAACTATAAAAATGTAGAAAGAAGATGAAACAGCCATTCTTGAAACTCATCCATTAAATTTTAAACCTCCTAAAGAGATCAGGTGCTTTTAATAGGCATGAATGATTTATAGTTTGGTTTAATTTTCTTGCAGCAGATGTGTCATAAATGGGAAGTATTCTCTACATTTATTTCATTATGAAGTCATTGAGAGGTCTTCTTACCTATAAGATGTGCCAAGAACGAAGTCTAGGTGGTTCTACAGTGGAGTATAGTATTTGCATTTCTACACAAGCTATATCATATACAGTTTGATCATCCAGTGAATAGAGCTTTCCGTGGCATAGGAAAGTTTTTCAGTTTCACATCTATTGTTTTACAATCCGAAGCTTCTAATTCTTTATGTTGGTTGTTGAAATGGAGTATAGTATTTTTCGTTTTTTCTACACAAGCTATATGGAGTGTATGAATGTAAAATGCTGGTGACTGTTAGACCATTGCTCCTAAAATTGCTATCATACAGTAAACATGGTTTGAAATGTTAATGCTCAATGCTGGAAGAACATTTGTACAGTGATAGCATAGATGCTACATGAGACCTGAGAGCTGTTTGATAAAATTACATTCCAACTGTGTATAGGTTGTGGTGAAACCAATCACTATTTATGTTATCGGATTATCCCTTCTTGCTATAGAGTGCAGCTTCCAAAGCATCTAAAAAACCATCAATCTCATGATATTATTTTACTTTGTGTTGATTGCCATGAAATTGCTCATTCTACAGCTGAAAGGTACAAGAGACGGATTTCTATAGACTTTGGAATTTTTTGTTTGCCAGGGAAGTAGTAGGCTGCGGGATATAAGTTTTTACAGTCGCAAGCTCTCCACAGAACACCTCTGCATGACACGGTTATTATAGGCACGTTTGGGGAAGAAGCAAATGCAGGACCCAGTGTTATGTTTACTGACACAAAGGAGAATACTCAGCAAACCATAGCGAGGAAGGTTTTCCATACTAGACAGAGGTTGCCTGAGAATTGTTTGACGAAATTCCTCTCGGCTATACATTCAACATTTTGATGATAAAAATTTAAGGGCAGGTTATTACAGGCTCTCGAGTTTTCACATCAACTATTTGACCAAATACTTCAAGATTAGTTTGGAATTTGTTGTTCAGAAATTGTAGAGATTATTATTTTCCAGACCTTGGGCATTTGTTCCTGACAGTAGGTGCACCAGCGATACGGGTTTGTTCTATTGTTCTATTATTGTTTTTGTTCCAACAGAGAATATTGCAATATCAATCAAAAACATAGCACACTCTAGAAAATACAATAACATATCAGTACGCTGTGTTCAAGACTTGGTTTTCATGATAACTGTTTGCCAAAATACTTTAGTTCCAGAATCAGAACTCAGTGGTCAGATCTAGTAAGCTACATGGCAAAGGAAGGGGGACAAGATTTCCAACTTGAAATTAAAACTGAAGTAAGGAGATTGTACGATGATTATAACAAATTTTCGTCAAAGCTTCAAAGAGAATTTCCTTTCATTAACTATGTGGACTTTCAGCTAGAGTTGCAAAACAAGACGGACATGATGAGAAACAAATACCATGCATTGGCACGAGATCTCCTTGCATTGGACAGTTACAGAAGTTTGCGTAGGGCTGATATCAATCAACCTAATAGTAGTACTAATAATGGCACAAGCATAGTAACAGGTACTTGGGAGACAGAAGTATCTTATGGAGCTGTTTACACTAGTCCTTCTGATGAGCAGGTTAAGGGCCTAGGTAGTAGAGTTGACCAAACTGCCAACGTTGGCAACTCTAGCATCTTTTTTGGTGACATGGAAATTAACTTGGATGAATTCTATGATGATACCAGGCTGGAAATTATGTCAAGTTTTGAGGAGGGGAATATGGACCGCAATATTGGTAGGATAGATGATCTAGCACATAATGAGTTAGAGGATATATCTGAAAATGTTGTTCTCCCATGTGTTGAAAAATCAGAAAACTCTATGGGGAACAGTCCATTTGTGTTTGAAGGTGATGGTCAAAAACTATTATCACTCTTTGACTTATTGGATATGCTTTTGGTCAAAGAGGACAAGATTATCCAAGTGTTGAGGAGGTTGGATGATTCTTCCAATATGATCGAGGATCTCATGCGAAAGATTTTGATAGAAGAGAGGCATGGGAATGTTTGCAGTATCACAAGTTCTCTTTTACATACTACTTTTGAAATTTTGAAAATGATAAAATATGAGTACTTGCAACTATTAATGGATAGACATCTAGCAATTAAATTTGGAAGGGACAAGGAGAGTGAAGTAGATGAGCTATGTTTTCAATTGAGCTTAACACATTATTCCATCCACAAAGCTGAAAATCAAACAAGTGGGGCAGCCCCTTATGAAGAAGATGACAGTGGATTAAGGGTACAAGAAATCATGCAAATCATTGAAGGAATTCATAAAGTGGGTAGATGTGAAGGCAAACAATGTGATTCAGTCACATATTTCTCGTTTGAGACTATTGATGGTGAGAAATTTTATGAATCACCAAGTTGATAAGACTGAAAATTCTGATTTTTATTACAGCAGCTGTACATTTTCATAGGAGGACATGGCTAGTGATACAGCGAGGATAATTCAGAGTTTTCAGCTAATGGTGAACCATCCTTTTATAAAGACTTTGACATAAGCGAGAGCACTAATGGTGGAATAGGAAGTTCAGATTTATCCTTAGCATACTCTGAGGGAATCTTCAGCTTGCCCAGAGTTTTATCACCTAGCTCTTATGAGATAGCCACAACCTACTTGTTGATTGGTGATTTTTCTTGTTGGTATATTCCAACTATCAGTGATTTGCCTATGTATGTTGGTAGTATATTCGCTGATTCTATTTGGCCTTCAGGGGTCAATGAGTTATTTGCAGATGAGTGGGGAAAACATACACTACCCTACATTCCATATGAGGAGCCTACATTTTTTATTCAGCCATATATTGAAGACAGGGTGAGCATTTATGATGTTGGTGATTCACCAACCACTCCTTCCTTAATCCAAAATCATGTTGATTGGGTGATCGGGGATCTAGGTGTTAATAGTATCTTACATCTGGTGGATTATATTGTGTTGTTACACAGTCACAGGATTATGAACTATTTGTTTCAGCCTTCTGACACATCAGAGTTCCAAAGATTAGGATTACTCCGTTTTCACCAGGGTGATGTGGTGGAGTCAGATTAGCCGGATCTATCAATGTCATCGGTACAGATATTACAGGAGTGGTATAGCAATACAGTGGTACAGGTATTACAGGAGCTGGTCAGTGGTATCACAGTCAGCGGACAAGTTCTCACTTGGGATCCAGGGGGAGCATCCCTGTGTATTGCCTTTAATCAGGGAGCTAGGAGGAGAGTTTGGTCGTTATCATCTTGGGGTGGATATTGGTATATTGCCGAGCTCCCATCGTCACTTGACAGTAGAGACTCGCAGGGTCACTCATGGAATGAGTCATTCATTCTGACAAAGGGTATTGGTACACATGGCAGTTGGTGTCCCTTAATGGTGAAACTTGGGATCCTGGCATTCAGTTATTTGGCACAGTGATTCCTATTGTATTGTCTCACCATTCCGAGTTTGGGAAGATGCATGTCAGGGTACATCGATTGAGGAATAGAACCTCATTCTCGAGGCGAGTATGGGATCCTGGCATTTGGTTTCTACAGGTATGAGTGGATTGCTTGAGGGAAAGCAATCTTTGAGAGGGGAGGCTTTGTAATGTCCTTTTTTCTAGGACATTATAATTCTGTGTGGCTAGCTCACTTCGCCTAGGTTTTGGGGGCAAAAAGGTTCTTTATTGTGTTCAATTCAAGATTTGGTCTAGACATTTCCAATTCCAGACCCGTCAGAGCAGTTTTGGTAGGTTGTCCAGATGCTTACTATTTTTAGTAAGTAATTAGAGCTTAGTATTTTCGATACCTCAATGCTGGGTTGGAAGCATCTCGCCGAGAGCTTTCCAACAAGCTATTGTACATGCTTATCAGAGTTCATTTGGTCAGTTATTTTAATGCCTGATGACTATATGGTTTACTGACTAAGTGACTATTAAAGTTCATTTAACTTGTCACTTTATTTAAAAAGGTTCTATGTTCACTTAAGTGACTAAAGGACGAAAAGGTGCTTTATCCCACATTGCTTGGATGAGCGTGCATCGCATTGGGAAAAGTAATAAAGGTACAACAAGCTCCACACGTGAGGATATGAAGATTATAATATTCAAAAAGAAATATTAATCTCGGAGCTGAAAACATTTGCTGGTTATTTCTTCTAGGATGAAAACCCTTGAAGAAGCAATTGAAGGTTGGACGCAAACCTAGCCTTCTTACAGGTTTAATCTACATTCCCAATCTAACTATCATTTCTATTTATAAGATTGGATTATGGGGATTGTTGCATGTTATTGTATTGCTGTTGTATAATACAGTAACGTTATTGGATAGTTATTTGTATTAATCTGTTGGTTTATGCATAAACTTCTGAATATTGGGGGAAATAAATAATCTTTTTTGAGTTTCTTGTATGCAAATGTGCTAGTTAGAAATTGGTGAAGTCTTGGAATCGATATTGAATATTGTTTTCCGTTCGGATTTAAAATCTGCATTTGTTGTCGCGAGTTTTTGGTAAAATATCCGGAAAGGGATATTTCAGGTGCTCGGCAATTCCTTGCAATATGCCTAGGGTTGTTACATTTGTAACATACAATCTGGTTCCTTCCTCCAATAGGTCTTTCTCCATCGTTGAATTTGCTTTGTGATCTCTCTCTTTCATTACCTGTAGGGTTAGTATTACTAAACATCCTACTATTTCCATTACTACTATCAAACTTAGGTTTCTTGCAATCTACAGCTTTATGTCCATAACCATGACAATTATAACAATAGTAGTTAGTGATAGGTCTAAAAGACTTACCTATGCAATGTCTCTTCATATGACCAACTTCATTGCATATAAAACATCTACCTCTAAATTCATGTCTAGCTTCTATAGGTGATTCAACTTGCTTAGGTTCATCAATTTGCTCTGTTTTCTTTGGTTCATCATGTTTCTTAGACAAATCAACTTGTTCAATTTCTTTAGATACTTCTGTAGACATGCTTGATTCAATCTTACTTTGATCAGATTCTTCACGCTTAGGGGTCTCAACTATTGGATTTGGTTCTTTTCTAACTTCAGTTTTCCTGGCTGATTTCTTTCCAATAAGATATCCAAGACCAGTCTTGTCATAAGAGGATCTTTGGTAATAGTTGTTCATCAATTTTCTCAGTATTAGAATAAAGCTTCTCTAATTGTTGTTTCTGCATGCTCTGTTTTGATAGAATCTAATTCAGATGTTACTTGAGTCAATTGGTATCTAAGGTCTGCATTCTCTGTTTTAAGATATTGTTCACTCTTACTGTCATCCTTCTTAAGACTTAAGTTCAACAATTTTCAACTCATGTTTCAAGATCTCATTTTCTTTCTTGAGGATTCTTACTTCATCATTGTCACTAGTCTGCTCTTTGATTCCTTTCTAGATTTTAGGTAATCAATCTTATCTTTTAGTTTGCCAATGTGATCTTTTGCATCTTCATACCTATCTTTCAGGCTATATCTTTCTTCTGTAAGAAGATCAATTTGCTTAAGAGCTTCTTCAAGATTTCTCTTTAACCGTTCCATATTCACAAGGATCTTACTCAAGCTGTTAAGCCTCTTCTGAGTAATTCTCTTTAACCATTCCATATTCACAGGGATCTTAGTCAAGTTGTTAAGCCTCTTTTGAGTAATTGTGCTCTGATACCAATTGTTAGAAAGTTAGAAATAGATAATACTGAGAGGGGGGGGGGGAGGGGGTTGAATCAGTATTCTACAAACTTTTGCCCACAACTGAATATTGTTAATTACTTTACAACTTGCATATGAAAGTAAACCAACAATACTGAATAGTAAATAAAACCATACACATAGAGAACTCATAACACCATTATTTGTTAACTAGGGAAACCCTAGCCAAGGGAAAACCCCGGTGGGGACGATACCCACAAGATGATCCACTAAAGAAAAGAATCTTGTTAAGGATATTGACCTTGTTAGGAGTCTATCAAATACATAGAGTGCCTCGAGTCCTTGTTAGAGGACTAGGCCCTGTTAAAAGCCTCAACCCTATTAGGAGTTAGTAGAACAATTACAATGTATGCAAGAAGAGCTCACTGCCCTAACATGCAATATAGAAATAAGTTTCTTCAGAAGAATAGATATACACACAATACTGTCTCATTGTTGTATTTCACACTTCCTCTGATCATTCATTAGATCTCGCATCACACAAAGCTCACATACCACATATACTTCCTTCACAATAGTTCGCATCACATATCCACTTCTACTTAGGTGCGCAAGGTATGATCTTTACTTATACCTTGCAAATTATCAACAACTCCGATTAGTCGGCCTTGAAGCTTCCATACACTTGGTTAATTATAAAAATAACTCGAGGTTAACATCTAGGATGTTATCCCATCATAGTTAAGTAATTATTTTGTTACCAAAATAATTCATTAAGCTGTACAATTCATTTTACTATCATGCTCTATTCTGCTTTGATAATTACCTATATTGGTAATTCCTATGTAACTATCACCGTACTGTCCATACAGATCTGTGCACTGACATACGTCATCATGACATTGCCAACTATCAGTCCTCAACTGCACATGTGCTAACTTGGGCTCTGTCATCCGTACATACCAAATCTATCACTGTGCTGTTGCAAACTGTCCAATACTCAAACAATTTTCTATCTTTGATTTTACAATGAAATACATATATATGTTGCCATAAATGACAACAGATGCAACACTCATAGGCCACTTAGTTTGATCACAGGTTGCCACAATATGACCAGTTTAAAAGCACCTATTCCCCTTCATAGTCCAAAGGTTGAATTCAACTACTTGAAGGAGTAATAAGCTTGATCTCAGTAGGTAGACTCTTGGAAACATCAATATCCACCAAAATGTAAGCATTAAGTAGAATGTAAAATAGTATTAGATTTTGCATCCACCATAATAAAATCCCCAAGAGCCTTGACAACTTCAAAAGTAGAATCCACCCAGAGGTGAAGTTGGAGGTAGGGGAGCCTACCCCATATAGGCATCTTGTTAAAAGTTCTAGAAGAGGAATTAAATTCTTCATACCATGGTGTTACTATTAACACAAATTAACCATCCCAACTAAAAAAATTATCACACTATACAGTTTATAGCCACAACATTTTCAAATTTGGCTATAAAGAATCCTTTAGCCATTGGAAAAATATGAATCATACTAGTGATGATAGGCTCCCAATGATTGGTTATCCGTGCATGTAGATCTAGAAGGTGGGGCCAAAAACTCCTAAATCTACAAATAATCTCGTGAATAAAAAACAATAGAGGATGTGTGATCAATATCCTCCACCATCTTAGCATCCAAAGTAATTGCATTCGATCTACTCACAAGAAAAGGCTCAGACACGACAACTTTCTTCATAACCTGACCCTTAAAACTAGATGGACTACCACCAAAAGGATCCAAAGAAGACTTGGCTCCCGAAAAAGGCATAACAACTATCTTACCACCCACTAGGAGAGAGGAGGAAGGAAAACCTAACAAAGCCCGCAAGGCAGACCCATGCCCATCACCAGCATTAGCAAACATCGTTTCTTAAACAATTACAAAGGGAGAAGAGGCGGCAACCACAGTTTGTCCTAACATTCTCCCCAAACCATTAATGGGCAAAGATAAACCCTTAGCCCGTGAGAAGAGAATAAGGAAAGCATTGCCCTCCAAGCTATGCCAAGAAGGAAAGGAACTCCTAGCATCTAGAGACAAAGCTGAGGCAGAAGGAATAGAATCTACCATGTGTGCTGCATTGCTGCCTTTGCAGCTAGGAACCCTAGCCATGACCAAAGCCATATTTCCCCTTCAAACCATGTAATACCATGTTTGAGAATGAGATTTGTGAAGAAATGGTTTGGAAAAATGATAGTTCAATACTTGGAAAGATGAAAGATGAGAAATGAAAAAAGATATTTTTTATGAAAGCTTCATATTCTTTTGACAAGTGTACGTTCCCCCTTTACAATCCATGACTTAATTGAAATTCCCCCTAGGGTGAAAAGGGAGTTTTAAAGCCCAAAGTTTGAGAAGGCAAGGAAAAAATGGAAAAATGCATTGGAGTTCCTTAGTTGAAAATGAAAATCCTTGCGAAAAGAAGAATTCCAAGATAAAAAAGTGAAAATTCTTAAACAAAATTAAGAATTCTTGACTTGCAAAGTGAAATCCTTTGTGGAAAGGCAAAGATTGAAGGAATCCCAGCTCAAACATATATTTACAACCTCCTATTCCAGCTAAAAGGGTAAATCCCAAGGTTGCATGGGTACACGTACTCACACCCCTAGGATGTGTACCCTCATACCCAAGTATTGGGTACTAAGTGGAGAGCATCATAGCTAAGGACCTTGATTAAGATTTCTGATTTTAAATTTTTTTTTTTTGTGTATCAGCTTATTGTTTATCAAGCTTAATTCAATACATAATCAGCTTGAGACTTTGATACAATACTGATTAACAGTAAACTTAATCACTCTTCATGCCATTAGTTTATCATTTGCAATATGTCGTTGTTATATGATTTATGATCTTGTTCATGTTTGAAATTTACCTTCTTTGTTATGCATCTAAATATTTAGCATATATTTTTATTACAAACATATTGCAAATCTGAAACTGAAAACAATAAATTACATCTGCTAACTTTATCACTGTTCTTGTTTTAAAAAACCATTATTATGACTCACATTTTCAGTTTTTCTATAAATATTAAATTATATTAATAAAATTGATGTACACAAGTACTCCCGTCCCCTCTTTTGAAAAATAGTTACATCTGTAGCCTAACAACCCCCGTCCCTGTTCAACCTTGGTAAATCTTGCCTTTTGTGAAGTTAATTGATCCTTGCATCTACCTAAAATGTACCCTTGAAATTTTTTATGAGATCCAAAGTTCTGCACAAGGTAGTAGATGAATTTTAAAATCTAAAATTTGTGAGGCAAGAAAAGTGAAGAAAGTTAAAGGAATTCCAAAAATAGAGAATGGAAATCCTTTTTTGAAGGGAATTTCCAAACTTCAAATAAAAAATCCAAGTTTGCATAAAAATATGTCGAAAAAGGGTTGCAATCCATCTCCAAAAGGTGGAATTCAAGCCAAAAATCAAGCAAATCCAGCTAAAGTTTGAAATTCCCACCCAAGTTATTAAGCATTTTCAGGTGAAAGGGGAATTCTTGCTCAGTATTTATACCTAAAAGTTAAAAACCTGCCAAGATTTCTAGCTAAATGTTAAGTTTGCACCCAACGAGCAAAGGGCATTGCATGAAGTTAAAAAATTTAAAATAAAAGTCTACGTCGATCCTTAAGGAAAATTGGCAAATTAAACATAGATGCCATAAAAAGAGTGTGCAATTTTATTTGGTTGATTGTGTTTCCTACTCAACATGACACTTGTTCCAATATGATCTTCTACCTCTGATGGAAGATTCAAAGTGCCTGACCTCATCAGCTAATTGTGTGTTTAGTAGATTCTTTAGGTTTGAATGAGCCATATTACAATTGATATTTACCTGTAAGGAACAATATGTATATGTTTGATTGAAAATATACATATGTTAAATCTCTAGACACATGTTGCATATGTGTATTTCAATAGAGTTCTGAAATATTTACTTGTTCAACTATTATGTGACCTACTTACAGTATGTTCATTATGCTCCTTCCTAGGACATGCAGTATGTAATCTTTTGTTATTGGAAGAACCATGAATGGAAATCCATTGGTGTTTTATGTAAATATTTTTGCATCTTTTCCTTAATCGAATCCATGTCACATACTGTTAGTAAGAATGCTTGTAACAATGTAATTTTTTCTTATGATGTATGGTATGCACACTTTGTTTCTCTCAAAACTACATTTACCTATCATTTCTTATTTATTAGATATTAATGTTTGAATTTGTGAAAGAGTTTTAGCTATAGTTTTCAAGAGTTTGAGTTTGTTGGAAATAAACAAAATCTTAAATTATATTAGTAGAAATAAGTAAAGTCAATATTCATATATTCTTTAAAAAAGAGAATAATTTTGTTTAATATTTTCAATATGCAGAGCATAGATTGTTCTAGCCAGCAGCACCAAGTTGATCTCCAAGTAATAGAAGTGGGAAAACTGAAAAGCCGAAAAAGGAGTCAAGTATACTATGCTCGACATAAAGAGGAAATAGCCGCTCGTCGTAGGCTTGCTAGGAAATTAGGAAAAGGTGAAACTGCTCCACACCAAATGGAAACACTATGGCTACAAAATCGTGGAACAAGCCAAAATTATCATGCTCAACGTAGAGATGAAAGAAACACACAAAGGGATGTCACAAACTTAGGTAGCCAAGTTTATGACTTGGCTACAGTTGTCACACAGTGACTGAAGTCATCAGGCATATAAAAATTTTGGACAAGTCAGTCTTTGCGTGTTGCAGAGATAGTTTCCAAAGTTGGGTACCAAAAAAATTGTAAATAGTTTTGTGCCTCCCGCAATTGCATTTTGTCACTGTTTATTTTGATCTAAGGTAGACTGTACTTATATTTCTCTTATGACTATTCATATGCTGTTCTTTTGTATTGACATTTGTGAGATGCAATTTTTTGGCTCTGTATGTATCATTGCTGATGTGGTTAGTGTTTTATAATTGGGTTTTCAGTGATGATCATATATGCATGATGACTCTGCAAGTATGTGTCGTGATGTTATATGATGTTGTCTGGATATATGTACACACACACACACATATATAAAAAGATGATATTCTGGCCTGGACATTATTGATTGTTTCATGATGAGTGTGATATTGTGCAAGTGATTATATGTCTTATGTTATGATTTATAATGTGTTGCTAGTAATTTGCTCCAGGGATTTATTTTATGCTTATTAATATTGGTTAAACAATGTTAATATGGTTAATGATTTTTGATGATATATGGTTCCATTTACTAATGCTTATTGATGGTAAAAGTGTTAGTCTAGAGGAATTTATAATTGTAATGATTAAATGTTGATTAATGGGATTCATTACATCTAATCATAATTGCTGATATTTAATGTTAATTAATGATTATATGATGTAATTGATAGATGTGAGCATTGATGCAATGTTGTAAATGGTGGTTTATGTGAGAAGGGGTGTTGTAAAATTCATAGAATGATTATGCTGCAAACACTTTTTTCGAAGGTTCAAGCAGGTTTTTTAGGGACCCAAAACCTTGTATAGAACTTGTCCTTAGCATAGCATCAAGAAACCAGCAGCCACCCATAAGCAGAAAAACACAGCGAAAAACAACAAGAAACTTAATAGAAAAAAGAGGCCCATTGTAGATTCTTTATGGCCTTATTGGCCTCAACTTCCATTTGGGCAATATCCTGAGCATTTTTCATTGGTCTTGGAGATCTTGAGCAAAGTGAACAGCTACTCTCTTCAAATTCCCCTGGCTGTGGTATAAGGTCCTTTGTTCTCCCCTGTAATCCCCTAAGCTTTATTCTCACCACTATCCCAATCAACCAACACAATAGGCTTAGGATAAAGCTTTTCAAACTTATCAACCATGGTTAAGATTAAATTAGTTCTTGATGACTTTATGGCTGAAAGAAACTAGAGTATACAAGTTATCATCAATGCTTTAAAGCTTATTCTCCAAGGCTACAATTCTTCCCTCTTAATTGATGCTCATAGTCTTGAACATCCTTAATTTCTTTTTTAGTGATGCAATAAGGGTCTTCCCTTCATTCTCATCTAGAGGAAGATCATTTTGTTGGTTAATCTTCAGCTGGCTTTGTATTTGTCTCATCTTAATATTATTCTCTTGAACATCCACTTACTTATGTGAAAGAAATCAATTGTTGCATTACAAACAATGATCACTAAGTTTAGAGGGCATTAATGTTCTAAATTGGGCAAAATGGAGTCAAAAAGAAGATCACAACAGTCTTCCTTGCAATATTTAGGGGTATGATCTTCAATCCCTGATTTGACACCAATAGAATGTGCATAATAAGAGGATTCATCATGGGGGGCAAAAATAGAGAAAGCCTGTTTGGGATTAGTGGGGCTTTCCTTATTGGAAATTCTCAGAATATGTCCTTCCTTCTCGATGGAAACATGTTCTTAATCTTCGTCAATTTCTCATTCCTGTTTCTGCAAATAAAGACTATTAGAGTCATTTTGCTTTGTATCCCCATCCTCCTATGAGGCAAGAGCCACTTTTTACATCTTTTTTGGAAGGGGAAGGTCTTGACTTCTAGTGTTCCACAATTAGTAATATAAGGTCCTTATGTAACACAAAGTTCTTTGGATTTTTCCCATGCTCTTATATACTAGTAGTTGAAAAAGACAAAAGGAAGAAGGGAAAGGAAATCCAACCTTATGGTGAATTTGATTCAACAACACAAAATGGTGCCCATACACTGTCGTGTTTCTACCATTGATACCATTGAGGGAGAAATATTGGCTTATAACCTTCAAGACTAATACCCATAATATCTTTATTGAGCCCATTTCATAACCACTCTTCTTTGTTACCTTTCCTTCACCATATTTCACAAATTCTCTAGTGTAGTATCAAAGTCTTTTTGGCTCCTAAAAAATTTTTACCCTTCCATTGAGAGACTTGTGACCTAAGCAGTGAGCTTTGTTGTAACCTCCCACTTCCTCCCAAACGTGTAGAGTTTACTATTGTTCTAGTTGTTTGTGAAGTCCTTTGTGATTTTGGGGTCAAAGTCATAGAGATGCTCCAAGAAAGGGGTGACCCCTCCCTTGGGATTTCAAAATGGTTGTATCCTATTTAACTTCATCATAGTTTATTTGTTCCAGCCAATTTCGATTATTCCCCATCCTACTATTTTCAGTAACAACTTTCCGTCTATTCCTCAAGCACGCAAAATTTTGATCTATCAACCAACCAAACCTTGGATGGGGCGCAAGGAAAAACCTAGAATGTTGACACGATTGATGAGCAGAGCATGGTATGTTGTCATCGATGATAACTACTATTCTTCTATCTTGACCATTTTGGAGATCAGATGATTTACCAAAAGTTTTTCACTTAGAAGAACTTTCATCTTTACTGGAAGCAATGTTCAAGCTATTAGATAGACTAGTTAAGCATGAGAAGATTTTGAGGAGTTAGAGAATGTGGTTGCAGAGCATGACAGTGGACATAGGATTGTGTCCAATCAATCATTGCAAGGTTTGAAGTGATTGCATTATGGAGATATTCAATTTCTGAGTATTGAGTTGATAGTTTTTAAGAATAGGGCAGTTCAATAATGATGTACCAGTGTGATGAATTGATTGGAAGCTAGTCTTGGCAAATAATATATTTTGGTAGAGCTGACATCAAAGTTATTTACTCTTGATCAGCTAGCATTGCTTTATTGTTTTGATTGACGATTCTACATGTTTCATCCTAGAAGCAGGCAAGACTTGTGTTTTTGGGTTGGGAGATCATATTTGAGACCGAGTTTTGATTGCGAAGGAAAGCTATGATATATAGTTAACTGTTATAATGCATGGATGCAAATTGTGTGATCAAAGATTGTATTTGATACATAAGAATTATCAGAAGTATTAAAGCATAGTGGATGCCACCAGTCAATTCAGTAAAGGACAATAAGTCAAATTTTGTTTTATAGTTTGATTAATGAACCCGAGTAAGGTTGAGATCTATTTTGTATATGAGAAGTTCTAGGCAAGTGCTTGAACACAAGGGCATTCCTAAACTTTTATTTTGTATTTATGCCTTGAGCAGGGCACTTATGACTATAGTAGTGAGATTATTGTGGGTACCATCACCGTTGGGGTTTTTCTCCTAACTGAGTTTACCTCGAAAATAAATATGGTATTATGAGTTCTCTGTTTGTTTATGTGTTGTGTTACATTTTTGTTTACTTTCTATTTGCTTTGTATGGTACTTGTGCAATTGGTTTGAAGTTAATAAAAGAGGTAGAATGTTGATAAACCCCCCTCCTAGTATTCTTCAATGTTGATAAAAGAGTTACATACAAAAAACTTGATCATGAGACAAAGGAATGCCAAAGCAATTCATATGCTACACCCTTTTTTGGATATTGTTTCACATGTTGACAAGATGGGCATACATCTAGAGAATGCTAATGCAAATCTAGATCGGAGATGAGATCCAATGTTAATGGAGGAAACTCTACATGCTACAAATGTAATAGTAGTATTTGACACATTGCAAGTGGTTGCAGGTTTAGGACCAATTTGAACAATTAGAGGTATGTAAATCAAAATATCATTTGTTATAAATGCAATAATTATGGGCATATTGCTAAGAATTGCACATATAGATATCATGGAACAATATTGAATGGTTCAAATAAGGCAAACAATGAAAGAAGTGATGATAAAGGAAAGAAAATTGGTGGGAATGATGTTAAGGATGAAATGAAGCAGACATGGATTCGAAAAGAACAGATTGACTCTACTGGTCATGTTGCACGAGTCCCTTGTGTGAATTCTTAATTGGCAACTTGATTAGGTCAAAGACCTAATGGGGAGGATATAGCAGAAAATCAAGACCCTTGAATTTTGAGGAAAGTTGAAGATTGGTCCTACATTGCTAAATCTTGGATCGCAAGCTGAGATGTGGTCATATGGATGGTCATTGGAGATGTATTAGTTTATTGGTTTTTATCATCCTTTTGGAAGTTAGCTAATGAATAATATTTAATGATTAATTGAAGGAATAAAAGAAGAATTATGAGTTATATTGCACACATTGCGACTTGAAGAGCTTGGAGAGAGTGACTAAGAGGCAATTTGGTGATTGAATTGAGTAGTTATCATCTCAGCAAACAAACCCTAGAAGTGTTCATAAGGTATTTATCTCAGTAGATTTCATCTATTTTTCGGTGTAACTATGGATACACCACAAAATGTTAGTATTTTGGCGAAGCCTAGGTATCAACTCAAGTGACACCTTTCAAATAAATGAAAGATGACCTAGAAGGCACATTTTCTCATGTGCCCCATGGTGTTATGCATGTTCAGGATATTCGTGCCTATATTCATTGTAACTTGGAGGAAATTGATACCATGGATATTCATAAGCAGTATAGATCAATGTGGGAATCTGAAGGATGGATTCTGGAAGTTGAAAGAAATCAATCTACTTCAGTAAATTAACTTTGTGGAGTTCAAGGAGTTGGAATGGATCAAAATTGTCTTGAGCCAAATTCACGACTGATTCTTTTGGATCAATGATCAGCCAGTGAAGATTATGAAAGAGCTAATTCAACAAGTTACCGGATTAGTGCTACCAGTGAAACCTCTAATCTGAAATCATCAAAATAGAAGATTTTGGAGGAGCTTACTAAGTCATGTTGGATCAAAGAGAAATGACAGTCAATGGTATCATTCGTCCAAATGTCAAACTTGCTTCAATGATTCTCGATTATAAGGTATATCACAGTAGCGGATTTAATTTAATTACAGCTACTCTTATTCATATTGCATACCAGATGTTGAAAGAGGATACACAATTTGATATTTGTGACATTTTAAGAACTCAATCATTGGAGAACTTAAATAAGATTAGAAAAGACATCTAAGATATTCAAGTATGGTTCTTTAATTGTACACATGTTTATTTACTTGATGAACTTTATTCTTCGAGCCACTTGGCAAAAAGATGTACCAACAACTCAACAGATATCACAATTTTACCAATCATAAGACAGATAAAATTGATATTCTCTTATCAGGGCAATTTAAGATGTTTCAAAAGAAAATGCAGACGAGGGAAAGGAATCCTAGAGAGATTGTCGAGAAATATGCAGATACAGTGTGTTTCATGGTTGAAATTGATCAGTGTTGTATAGAATTAGTTGAACCAAGGGAAATGTGGATACAACCTATGGTTTATGAAGTTATTTCTGGTATTGCAGTCCATTATGTTGAGAAATGCTTAAAAGTTCTATTGATCCAAAGGCAGAAAGGCTCAAAATTTGTGAGAAGTATGTTAAGGTGAGAGCGGAATTGAGTGAAAAAGCTAGAAATGAGAAGATTAGAAATCTTGTTGATAATGTTGCAGAGAAGGCATGGATTAGTAAAGAAGAAATGGCCAAGGTTCGAAAGGAAAGAGAGCAGACAGCACCTATTAATGTGGATGACGAGTTAAAGACTCCACCACCTATGTCCAGGCCTAGAATAAGAAGTTTTGCAAGGGCCAAATCTTCACCCGTGACAAAATTACCAGCACCATCAAAGGCCACCAATTTTAAAGGTGAGAAGTCAAAACTGGAATTGGAAAAGAAGAGAACAAAGAAAGAGTATTGGTCTGAAGAGGAAGAAGGGCAAAGATAATCCACATAATCTGACCAATCCAAGAAAAAGATCAGAACTGGAGGAGCCACACTAGCCAGAATTTTTACTTGTAAGGGCATTTATATTATTGACAAGATTCTTGAGAAGAATGTGAAGCATGGTATATTAGTTCAGTTGAAGAAGCACTTTCATTTATCTGATGAAGTTGAAAAGAGAGTTGGAGAGAGGAGTTATACAATATTTATTGAACTTTAGTAGAACACTTGTAGAAATTAATGATTGGTTATTGGAAGAATTGTACAATAGTTTAGAAGAGAAAAGATTAATTGCAGTTGAAGAGGATCGGAAAATAAGAGAAGCATCTGTTACAAAGGTGTTACCGGTAATGAGTAATGAAGATATGGATTGCATGTTGGATAAGGCTAAGAGAACTTATTACTAAGAGGCGTATAAATATATTAATGGCTGGGAAGATCGAGGATGTAATTGCTGAGACTGATGATGTATTAAGCAGAATGATTATTGAAACCAGATTGGATGTTCATGGAGGGAAGGAGCCTAGGACAAAGAGAAAGGAAGATAAACAATTTTTTGATGATCAGTTTAGTTCAATTGTTAAGGAATTGAATGCTTCATTACATGCATCTCAATCGCTATAGCTGCATATGATGGCATTGACTCTCAGAAGGATGAGAAGGAGAAAGATCCATTTGAGGATCCAACTAACTTTTTTAGCGATTAAGAACTCAAATATGTAACATGAGATGAACCTAAGATAACAAAAGTAGAAACAAAAACAATTGAACATGATATAGAGGTAATGGAAACTAAAGGTAATATTTCTATTGATAATTCTGAAGCAGTAATGGGAGATATAGTGGATAAGGTACTTGATGATACTACAAAAGATAAGACCCCTACCAAATCATGCACGTACAGTGAGTAGACATTGTTGGCAAGAGATTCTTTAGAATCACTATCAGTTATTGGAGCACTACAAGCCTATTGATCTAGAAAGCATGGATGAAGATGATCTATTGAAATTTGCAGTCTTGGCACAGGCTAAAGCCCATGGGAAGTCCTTGAGCAAGAAGGAGAAGGGAAGAAAATTGACTTCTAGGGAAGAATCACTATCAGTTATTGGAGCACCACAAGCCTATTGATCTAGAAAGCATGGATGAAGATGATCTATTGAAATTTGCAGTCTTGGCACAGGCTAAAGCCCATGAGAAGTCCTTGAGCAAGAAGGAGAAGGGAAGCAAATTGACTTCTAGGGAAGTTGAGTTATTTGAGAAAGCATTTCCACTCGTACAAATTAATACAAATATTTCTCCATCCAATCGGCTAGAGGAGTTATGGACAACTTTGATAATCAATTCAAGATTTTGGTAAAGTGTGTAGAGGACGAGGTACAAAAGGAATTTAGAGCCACTGGATGTATGCATCTATGTTCACAAATTGCTAAGGACAAACCCACATTTGATGCAACTAGAGATCAGATTAAGAAATTTATAGATGATGGTGCTAGATTTTAAAAGCTTATATGAATTCATTTGACAAAGTACTGGAAGTTGATAGATTGATCACTGAAAGTAAGGATGAACTAGCAAGTAAAATAAAACATTTTGATTTATCAAAGAGATTTGCTTTTGACTGCATGGATGAGGTAGTGAAATTGCATGACAAGATTGAAACTTTGGAGGCAGAGAAGAGGAGAGTATATGAGAAATTTTCTGACTTAAGCAACCTCATTGTTCCTAAGTTGGATGTTCTTTAAAGAATCTTAGAGGAAGCCACTACCTTGAGTAAATCTCCACCACCACCGGATATTATACATGCAGAGCAGACAGCGTATATATTGTGTGGTGAGATTCAGATATTGGATAGCACAAGACTTTAATTGCAGATATGAGCTCATCAAAGAGTAGTTATTCAGATTTCTTTAAGATGTAAGTATTTCTTGATCAGACTTGTACATGTACATGCAGACAATAGGATTTTGGTAGACATTATTGGTCTATGTTGCGCTTTTCCATTGATGTCAAAAGGGGAGAGTGTGTGTGACACTTAGCCATTTTTCAGTCAGTGTTGTCATCAATGCCAAAGGGGGAGATTGTTGGCAAGAGTGATTAGAAGATCATGGTATATTGTCATTGATAACAACTATTCTTCTATCTTGACCATTTTGGAAATTAGATGATTTACCAGAAGTTTTACGCTTAGAACTTTTAGTTTTGTTGGAAGTAGTGTTCAAGAAGTCAGATAGACCAGTTTGGTATGAGCATATTCTGAGGAGTTAGAGCATGTGTTTGTAAAGTATGAAAGTAGACATAGGATTGTGTCTAATCCGTCATCACAAGGCTTGAAGTGATTGCATTAAGGAGATATTCATTTATGAGTTTCAGGTTAACAATGTTGTGAAGAAGAGGGAAGTTCGGCAATTACTTACCGGTGTGATGAATTGATTGGAAACTAGTCTCGGTAAATGATATATTTTGATAACGCCGACATCATAATTATTTACTCTTGATCTGCTAGCATTACTTTATTTTGATCGAAGATTCTACATGTTTCATTCTAGAAGCTGACATGACATGTTTTTGGGTTAGTAGATCATATTTGAGATTGAGTTTTGATTGTGAAGGAAAAATGTGATATATGGTTAACTGCTATGATGCACGGATGTGAATTGTGTGATCAAAGATTGTATTCAATGCAGAAGGATTGTCAAAGCTTCATCATAACTGTTCAAACTTAGTGGATGCTACCAGTCAGTTTGGTAAAAGACAGTATGTCCAATTTTGTTTTGTAATTTGATTAGTGAACCCGAATGAGGGTCAGAACTATTTTGTATATGAGCAGTGAGCTCTAGGTGAGTGTCTGAATGCAAGTGCATTTCCAAACTTTTATTTTGTACTTGTGCCTTTAATAGGGAACTTATTGCTGCAGCAGTGAGCTCATTGTGGGCACCTTCCCCACCATGGTTGTTCCATTAATTGGAATTTTCTCAAAAACAAATATGGTGTTATGAGTTCTTTGAGTGGTTTGGTTTTATGTTTTACTTTAATTTCTATTTGCTTTGTATGGTACTTGTGCAATCAGTTTGAAGTTAATAAAAGTGCCAGAATACTGATTCAACTATCCAATGTTTGATTTTCCATGAAGGCATTTGATTACCTCTTAGACATTCTATGATATTATTTAAATCAGCTTCGATCCAAACCTTAGTGCTAGTCATCTGTTTATCTAGTTTAAGACCGTGTTAGGCAGGGATTGCTTTAACTATGTATTTTGTCCAACTTCCCAAGGGGAGCGGCACCACTGCTAAAACCCATCCCATTTATTCTTCAATGCTCTTCAGACCTAACTGGCTCAAGATTACCCTTGGAGGCTGGATCAAAGTTAAATTTCACCACCCCACAAGAGGGCTTTCCCCAACTATGTTTTCTTTAGCTCTTTTAGGTGGCTCAATAGGGAAAGAAATATCACAAACAAGGTTCTGCATCTAAGCAATATGATCACTGTAAGAGACAGGACACTACACATTTTTTTGGTTCTTAGAAACAGCAAAATCAAGACTTTCAAGAATAGCCCTCTTATGCTTAGCAAACACCACTAGGGGGGCAAGAATTCCTATCGAAACACCCTGTTTATTTTTCCTTTCCATATACACCAGTTTATATGAGGAGGGAAATCCCCCAAAGAAGAGAAAAGAACAAAGTTAGATGGAGAGATCTATTTAAGAGACAACTAAGAGAGTGACTCCAGAAAGGCCCAATTAACTCCCCAAAGCACAAAGAAAGAACTCCAAATGACATAGGTCAAGGGACATTCCATAAAAAGGTGAGAAATGTTCTCAAAGTCTTCACAACACAATGAGCAATGGAAACCCCTCTTTTACCCAGATCAAGATATGGGGACATACTGTCCAATTTTTTATTTTTGGTTGATATGTGGCTTTGGATATGAATGTTGTTCAATAGAGAATCAATGGGTATTTTAAAAATGTTTTCTGTTCTTGGAGTTTATATATATAGAATTTTGATTGTGGATCAATTTTAGTTAATTCTCGTATAGATGTGATGAATTGGGTATTTGGTATTATGTGAATAGTGTCATGTTGTGAACTGAGAAATGGCATGAGATGAGAAAGTACTTTGGGGTCACCTTTGGATCCATGTCCTTGGCTTGAGGTCTTGTCAGCCCACCATGTAATAATGAGGTCTTCTTTTGTTGTATATTTTTGTGTAAGACATGCATGTAGGATCCGATCAAACACCTGCAGATGTAGCAATGGGACTTAAAAATCTGTAGGCTTCCTTGCTTGCCCACCATCAAGCGATAGGACTTGCCATTGGAACATGCCCGCCTATGTAGTGTATGAACTTGTGGGGATGGAAGTATTATGGTGATCATCCTAGTTTGCCCACCTTGCAGCTTAGGTCTTGTTTGGGTATCATGCCCGCTCATGAGGTGATTGAACTTCAAGAAAGAAGTTTGTTTGTGTAATGGGATGTATGATCTTGTACAGATTGTGAATGGCACACACACTTACTTGTTGTTGGTATTGTGTGATCAAGGTCTTGCTTTATGAGTGAATGTGGTATGCACTTGGGTAACCAGCCTCATGAATTTGTGTCAGTGACCCTTCTTATGCATGGTTGTTGCATTGAGTTTCTCTGCTAGCTTCTATTCTTATTTGGTTGTGTATGCATTGGTCAAGAGTGAGCGAGCCTGTTATCCTCCGTGAGCGTGGTGGCCATGTGAATGGGTGGTGTGACAAGCCATTGTTGGGTACCAAAGCACATCAATAAGAGTGGTCTCAATATATGTCTTTATTGACTCATGTTATTCACAGTAATACGGTGGTGAACTTCTGTTAGTATGATGCATTGAGACTAAGTTTAATAATCACAATAGCTTATACTAACAGTCCTTGTGATGCATTCTTTTTCATTCCATGCATATCGAGTGCATTTTACTTTGATAATATTCATCCGGTACACCCTAGTGTGGGAGTTATACATTTTGGATTGATCGCTTGAGTTGTATATGGTTTTGACTTGAAATCTGGAGTCAAAACTGTTTATGTGCATATGCAAGATCTTCCTGCATATGGATTCTATTCTGTCGCATTTGACCTTTTTTCCTGCACATATGTGCACTATTCCCAGGCATTTACTTGCTGCACCTGCACATTCATTAACTGTTCTTGCACATTCATCCTCTGAGTAATATCTATTCCTGCGGATCCATAACATAGGGGTGTTAATGAAGGTCTGTGTCAATGGTGATATCATGGCTAGATACCCTTTATCCTCTAGTCTCCTTTGATCTACTCATAGTTGCATGCTTGTTATTGTAGATGCATTTGGTTGGGTACTTGTTTTGAACAGGGCTGTATTGGTCTTGAAACCCTTGGAAGCATGTGAAGGCTTCTGTTAGTGCACTATTGCATAACTATTGTCATCTTTATGCTATTGATGGCTGCAATGTGACCTTATGTTATGATGTATGGTGTTATTGATCCACCCAAAAAAATGTTTCATGCATGTTTTACCCTTGGTTCCAAGGGTTCCTTGGCGGGGCGTTATATTTTACCATTCCACCAAATTCTGTGATGGGATTTTATATGTAGGGTGCACATTAATGTGCTCCATCTGAGCCACACTGCAGATGCTTCCTTCCCTTAACCAACTTAGAAGTATATTATGAAATCCCTCTCAGATGTTTACTAAATGGTAAGTAACATGGAGGCTATATGAATGATAATTATATATAAAAGAAGAAATAAAGTGTGGAGAACACAGATCCATAGATTGCTACCAAAAACATATGTACCTGCATTCATATTTTCCAGATTTACTTCACATGCATTTTCTGCTATCACGAAGTAGAGGTCTAAGGGTTGACATGTCTTCCTTGTAAATGCTATGTTTTGTATCATCCATATCTTTGTCCTAGAAACAGCCTATAATAGGATCAAAATTGCCCTAAGTTGAATCTAGATGACTGGTTTATGGCCTGCAGAGATGTCACCATTTTGAGCCTCTTTGAGAACCGTAGGTTACATTTATTCTTTCTAGCTGAAGATGTATTAAAGTTATTGCAGAAATTTTAAATGTACAAAAAGTTTATTGGTTAATGATACTGGTAAGGCAAACATTTACAGGGTTTTAACAGATGTTGGAGGCTTCTACCGATTTTCACTTGAGATTATTATTGGAAATTTCTTCTTTGTACTTGCCAATCAAAAGTTCCATGTGTTGGTAAAGGGGATCAAATCATAGTGTAAAGATAATATTGCTCCATTTAAAAAAAGAACAGATCATTATTTTTCTTTAAAGAGAGTCAATTATTCCATTCTTTTGATTAACACTCAAATGTTAAGGGATCTTCTATGGGTGCATTGGAAAGAATTCGCAGTGAACTGCTAATCTTTCGCCTAACTTGTATCTATTCTCCCTTTTTTTATTCATTTGTTAAAATCCATCTTCACCTATTCTTTTGTAATAACAATTCTAATTACATTTTATTAGAATGATGGTGATTTTGGAAATTATTGACACAGATGAAGCTTTATTTCACATGCGTTTTCTTGCTCTTCTCTGATGTTTACCTTGTATTTTTACTGATAAAAATGGAACTGTTCAAAATCAGTAGTGTGGCTCTTAAAATTTGTAAGCCTGGATAAATCTGAACTGAATTTATCAACTTTTCGAGAAAAAAAATATATACAAATTTCCAAAATACAAACTTTTGATATGTGGAAGAAGACATAATTTAAGGGATAATAATTTTTATTTAAAAATAAGCAGTAAACCTTCGATTTGGTTTCTCAACCAATATACAGAGAATCCCCAGCTGGCATATATCAGAGATTAGCAGGCATTGCATATGTCAAAAATTTTCAGGTTTGAAAACATATGCATCGGAAGAGTTGTGTCCATCAACTAGAGGCTACACAGGTAATTTTGAAATTAATATAACTGTTAGCCATTGCTTGAAAACTTGGAAAAAACCAGTATTTTGTAGTTGAATGAGAATCTATTTAGATTAGAAGCAGGCTGGTTCATTCTTGCTGCGAAGAATAAAAGGAACTTGATCAATCACACCGGAGTTAACTCAGGGTCTTGACTCTGGCTCACTGTTATTCTGCAAACACCACCTCTCCACTATAATATCACTGTTGTAGACCTGTGTAATTAGTGTAATTTCCTTGTGCTCAATAGAATTTTGTTTCAAGCATTATTGTTTTTCTATCCAGACAGACTAATCTTACTATCCATTTATTGTTGTTTTCAGTATAAAATAAATTGAAATTTGAAAGTATTGGGTTCATTTCATCTAAGCTAGGGGTCAATCTTGAATCACTCTTAATCTGTGGCCTTTAATCATAGCCTTATAAGTTTACACTGCGAAGACAACTTGCTTAGCATAATATTGTAATTGCTCATCTGTGGATGTTTAGAATCTTTGAAATGCGTATAAGATTTGCAATGTCATGCTGTAACTAGTGATTTTCCTTAGTGTACTGAGTATTTAATTTACAGATCTCTTTTTTTGTAATAACAAATTATTGTTGTTCTCTACTCTTCAGTATAGCATGCATCTAAATTTCCAGAAAATATATAATGTAACTGAAAAATTGATTGATGAGACTACAGAGAGAAAAGTGAGACTATTTTTATATAGTTTGAGATTTTTCATGTACACAAAATTTTGTGAGCTGTGACGAGAGCTTCCATTCAAGTTGAAGTTAAGCACTATGTTGGCATGGATTCCTGCGTTTTGGTGGTATCCCCAACGGGAGTTGCATCCCCTATTTTGGGGACTGCAATGCACCCTATTTTGAAATAGTAAGTAATAGTAAAGAAATTAAATATAAAAATAAATAATAAGACATATAATATATAATTTTATCTGTACTGGCAACAATGAGTGATTTACGATTATATTGAGGAGACAATATGAATAACGTAGCAGACATGGAAGAAATCATAACAGTGTCATCATGTCACAACCGGTTCTTAGCAAACCGAATAAATCGGTTCCATCGGTGCCAAGTAGATTTTTTTTCAAATCTTTTTCTCCAGAAATTAATTAGTAGGAATTAA
This sequence comes from Cupressus sempervirens, assembly GCA_028749045.1. Taxonomy (NCBI): domain Eukaryota; kingdom Viridiplantae; phylum Streptophyta; class Pinopsida; order Cupressales; family Cupressaceae; genus Cupressus; species Cupressus sempervirens. The sequence continues at coordinate 554,261,413 of CM053789.1, read as the reverse complement.
ATTCGGTATATACCCGTTGGAATGGGAGATTAGTTACATTATTTTCTGGAAAGTGGGGAATTTAAAGAAAATAGCCAGTTACAATTCCGATATTAAAATATCAGGTACATTACATTATGGCGATAAATTCGGAAATGTGTGGAGGTTTCAGGGAGGATCCCAAATTTTAAATCTGCATGCATGTGATGAACCGCATGGACTGTATGGTCCCTCAGAGGGGGAACCAGAGGACTTCACCATTAGGCCCGATGTGTTAAAGGCAGCAGCTACGGGCGTCGGACCATCTCTGTCTTCATTTGCTCCTACCTATTTCTAATACTCATCACTTGAAACATTTGCAGAGGGGAGAAAAGATTGAAGAGGCTTATAGTCATAGAGCTATCGGTGGCAGCAGGGGCATTGATCAATCCACTTGCAAAAATACAGGTTCTTTCTTTGGGTATTCTTGTTAAAAATGATCTTTTCGATACTTTTGGATGATGTGTGTGTGTTAAGTCAATGGGAAATCCTTTTAAGTGATGTGTTTGATTATATCCGCAATATCATAGTTTAGTTTAATAAGAAACATAGATAGACCAGTACTCCCCTTTGGATGCCAGTATGAACCAATAAGGTTGTCCTTTGCTATTTCTTTGTATTCTTGAGTGCCATCACCCATTGCAGTCACCAGAGCTTGAGCTGTTATCCATACCTATCACTTTATCATTTGGATTGCCCTATGTCATGTGTTGAGTCTTTCCTCTAATGTTGAGGTACCTATCAGACTATGGGTCAATGCAGGAGAATCGTGCATCCTCCTAGCCTTTGGGCGTAAGCTGTTTCACATTATCATTATTTGTTTTCCAGACTGGATGCCCATGTTCTTGCCTTGCAATTGCCATGCATTTTGCCTTGTGTGTGTAATCACCAGCAAGACTTGTTTGTCGTTGTTATCGACGGTGCGTACCTTGTACTCGCCGAGTTTGATTCGGTGCTTGCTGATCGGCAACAGTCAAACGACCCAATTCGACTTGTGATATGCGATATGGCTGTGGCGGAGGTTGAGCTAGCCCAAAACTCCAAATTTAAAGAGTTGCGTGACCCTGAAATAGAACCGATTTGATCAAACATCGGAGAGCTTAGTGATCCGACGGGTCGTTTTGTGTTTCTTAGTGAAGTAAATGGTTTCTCGAACTCTTCTCATCTCTTTTATAGGATAGACAATTAGTTAAAGCTATTGGGTATTTTAATGAACTTTATTTGTTGATGTAAATGGTTGTTTTGTCATCATTGATGAATTTGTGACAACTCTATTATGAGTATCTTAAGTTAAAGATAAAATCTTACTTGTTTAAGTTTTGAATGCGATAGAAAAGAGATTTCTATATGTTGATCAAGGAGTATTAATGATTCTATTTTGCACATGTTTGATATATGCATTTGTTATTTGTAAATGGTTGTAGAACATGATTCCTTTTTCTAAACAATTTTATTACTGCCCTTAGTTTTCTTGGTTAGTCATCTTCGTTGTTGGGTTGGGTATCTTTCATGTCAGGAAAGATTTCGAGAAAGCTTAACAACTTTGTGGTAGGGTGGTAAAGCACTCCTACAATATTATCGCCCTTCATGTTCTTGAGCAGGTTTGGGAGCTCCTTTTAGCTTGGTCGTCCTCTTCTGGTATCTAATTTATGGTTTCTTTGGTTATTTAAGTTCATAAATCTTGATTAATGTTATTTTAAATTTAGAACTTGTCGTTTCATCTTCTTCTTCACACACACACACATAGAGTCATTGACAAATTAACAATTCAAATTTGACTATATATATTAACAAGAGTCATGTCAGCATATGCCATGAAATGCAAAAAGTCTACCAGAGTCAAAGTCATTGACCAATCAACAATATATATATATATATATATATATATATATATATATATATATAGATATATATATATATATATATATATATATATATATATATATATATATATATATATATATTGTTGATTGGTCAATGACTTTGACTCTGGTAGACTTTTTGCATTTCATGGCATATGCTGACATGACTCTTGTTTTGTAGGGGTACACCATGCCAAAGGCTTGCAACATCATTATTTATCATACATAATAACACGAGTTGTGATAATATACAAGAAAGACAAGGTATCATATTATTACTATCCTAATTAATCATGAAACAATCAAATAATAAACATTAGCGGTATTATGGTATATGAGATATCGAAGATCCTATGGACGGAAAGACAACAATTACTTTTACTAGGATAATGATTAAAAAGAGTGAGTTTAGTCTACTAGAGCTGCGACGTGATTCCTCCTAGCTATATCGATAAATACTAGGGGAGGGGAACTAATGATCAGGAGGGTTAACTTTGTCAATATATAACTATTGCATGGAATATTGCAAGATTATTAGTTTTAAGTACAATGAAGGTTTGACCAAAATAATATGTTTAGTGCATAGTGTCAAAAAAATGACTTTTAAAGTTCTTTACAAAACTTAATCTAAAAATCTTTAGTACTTAAATTAAAAAATATCATTTGTTATTAATAGATTATTATATCATAATATAAAATATAGCATATGTACAACTTAAAGGTAAGGTTAATCTCCCACAAAAAAAGTACCAAAGACAAAATAAAGTCAAATTTTCTTTTTCTAGATTCATGAAAACATAGTGGTTCTTTTTCCAATTTTTTTGTTGTTTTCAACTACAAACTATGCAAATTATGAAGATCAAATGCTAAAATTTTCAAAAAAATCCATGATGATTTCGATCTTTTCAAAATTGGTCAATTGTACATTTTTGTGGGAGGATAGCCACATCCCAACTTAAATGGACGAAATATCTATCACAAAGCATACATATTTGTTTTCACTAGTTTCTAGATCCAATACAATAAGAACAATAGTTGTACATAGAAAATTATTTGTTGTTATAAATTATCACATTATTGTATAAAATACAATTCATATTTAATACAAATAGATCAATAGTTAAATACTAAAATTGTTTCACAATTTCACATATTTCATAGAAAAATATGAGAAGTTTATTGTGTTTGTCTTTTATTTACGTGATAAGATAAATTATTAATATGAAACTCCAATGCATAAAAATGGCCACCCCAATTCTTGTACATAGAAGAATAATATTTGTGCACTACAACAACAACAATAACTAAGTGAACATCTTATTTTATCGAGTACATTATTTTGTAATAGACACACATTTAAGGGGTAGCTACCATATTTGATTTGAAACTAAAAGTGATTTATTTCATTTGCTCATGCTTTTATGTATTTTAATAGGTTCTCATGTGTTATAGTATTATTATATTTTGACTAATATTTGAATTTAAAAAATAAATTAAAAAATTTAGACATGGATTATTTAATTACATTATATAGTATAAATGTGTGGTAATATTATCACAAGTGGGTGTAGAACTATTGGAACTTGTTCAACTACTAGCCCCTCTCCCTTGTGGTTAAATTATTGAGTCCCAATAGGAATTATGTCATCAACAAGATGGTTGGAAATCAAAGGCAACAACTAATGAGAAATATCAAATTTTGGTCTTTTTGGATTCTTATCTATGTTATCTCGATCTAAAAAAAGGCTATTGAAACACCCAAATATGTGTTATGTTTTACCAGGAGGAATGCCTGTCCATGAGAGATTTCATGATACAAAGAATTAGAACATTAATTAACATTTTTATGATTTGTTTTTGAATTCTTTAACTACAAGCTTTATGATTTTTTCTCAAACTTCCTTGTTTGCACAAGGATCCTTCAACTAATTACTTTTATCTTGTGACAAAGGGATATCTTAGATAAGGAGTTGAGGTGTGTATTGTTCATCTATTGTTGGTACATATTTAAAGCCCATGATAGAAATTATGGTCTCAAAATAATGCCAAGTGGGATAGTGGCAACATTTTTTGGGTAGCTTAGTTCCAAGACAAATAATGATTAAGAAAATTAAAAACGAAATTCTTTTTATCTAAAAATGTTTAACTAGTTTAGGTGGAAAGTGTTGTTTTTAATGAGGGGCACACTTATGGCCATTTTTGAAGAATTAGTTTGGGATCCCATGGAGGGGGGCTTCTTTCAAAATAGTGTGGGTGGTCGTTGAGAGATTTTTAGGAATGATTAAGTGTGAGCGGTCCCATGTATTGTAGCTTTAAAAGACAAGCTTCTAAATTTGTGGAAGTCAAGAAGATTTCAAAAAATTTAAATATTTTTTAAAAAGTAATTTTTTTTGTATTTTAGTTGGAAAAAATGAGCACATCTTACCATGTGGTAGAACTTTTCCCTAAGCTAGTGGGGCTATTTATAGCCCTGCGTCTTTTCCACTTGGTCAATTTAAGAGACCTAGAAAATAGGGACTTACGTTTTGGAGGAAAATATTCTAAAAAACCCTTTAGCACCCCCAAAAATTCTCATTAGACCTCAATTTCTTTAAAAATAGAGCCCAAGCCCTCCTCATGGGACCCCTACCTTAGTTGCTGCTATTTTTAAGTAGTATAGTGACAAGTTCATCTTATGATTATGCTTTGTCTACTTTTATGGTTAACTAATAAGAGTCTTATGGTTGATTGCCAATTTATCAATTTGAAAATATTGTCGCGATAATAACCAGTTATACTTTTATGATATGCTCAATTTCTACCAAATTCACAAACATTTCACAATTAGACTAAGGATGGGCCTGAAAGAGAGGGTTGTTGATTTGATTGTATTTTCTAGAGGACGTCATAAAAACTTTCCATTAGAGTCGCGAGAATTAACATAATCTTGAGAAATTATTTCACAACTTTAATTTTTGTATATTTTATGGATTTTAATAGTACCATTTTAATTTAAAATAAGGCCTCAATTTGTTGAGGCACTGGATCCATTATATAACCTTCTTTTATGCTTTTGGTATTATTTCAATCTAATTTTATAGATTTCCTTTTGCATTTTTAAAAGCATATATATCTATTATAGCTTATTTCATATAGTTTTAATGAGAAAGAAATTTAAAAAAATTTTTAGTTTGGTTCGATTCAATACTTTTAGCAATATTTTGATTATTTCCTATTGTTATAATTTTTTAACCATTTAAAAAATGACGATTCACAAAACTCTTAAATTTGATGATGTATTCTTTAGTTTGTTGATTTGTTGTTTTCATTCCATTGCAATTGATTTTTTTGGCTTATGATATAACTCCTTCGATGTAGTCAAATAGAATGTATATGTGCATTGATCATTTTGTGTCTAACTGAGAGTTTTAATAGTTGAGTTTCAAATTTATTTTGTGTAGTCTACATATTCTTGAGTTTGTTACCTTCTTTATTCATGTAGTTTCGTATCTATCCTATTACAAAAGTCTTTGTGTCATGGAATACTCAACAAGATTCAAATATCTATGGTCTTAGTAATTTTTACAAGTGATAAGTTTTTGTCTTTTAATACCCAATTATAGTTTGAATAAAAAATATTTAGATATTTTTGCTCTTGATTAAGGTATTTAATTTATTGCATTGAATATAAGAAAATTAATTCTAAGCCTTAGGCTCAATGTTCATGTTGATTCTTATCTAACATATGAATTTTTACTATTATGAACTTACAACTATAGAGACTAAAATCAAATAGATCTAAATATTTATAGTCTTGGTTGTAGCTCCTCTCGAGTTAGCATTTTGTTCTATGATTTAATGACTTGAAAGACACTTTGGTTGTTGTTACTTGATTATTTTCATATTGAGATGCTTCGATGACTATAAATTATTTTGATTACTAGTCTCATAGCTATTAGATAATGCAAGTGATGTTGCTATTTAGTTTCATCATATCTGCATGATAATGCTAGTGATGTGATACAATGATTTATGATGATACCTAGTTTATTTTGTATGCGTACTTGGACTATAGTTTAAATGTTATCAGATGGATATTATTGCACTCATTTTTGGTGTGATTTTATGTTTTGGATATCTATCTTTTACCTTCAGTAGATATATCCTCAAATTATTAAGAATAATTAATTAAATGATTTAATTTAAATGCTTTATTATATGATTATTATGTTGTTATGTTGTACTGTAACATTATTATGCTTGTTGCTTGTTGATGCTAATCCCTTACTTGCAAGAGTTATATGTGTGTTTGTATATGCTTTGGTAATTTATATGTTGATTATCTACACTTCATGTTTGTTGTTTACTGAATAGGTATTAGATACATTCACCCTAACTACAAGATTTGAGTGTGTACCTATATCCTCCACATTGATACTAGGAGATAGTGACCTTGATCATTCATGTTGAGCTAATGTCATCTATGTATGGGTGACATATCTGTGTTATTGTTATTATTAACTCTTTGTTAATTGGTAATCTAGATTCATAATGGATTATATGATTAGACCCATGAGTGTGCCTATACATTTAGGGTTTCACTTTTATCATATAAAATGTTAATTAAAATATCAATTTAATTAATTTGGAAGATTTTATTGTATTTTATTTAATTTTCCAACTTTTTTTGTTGTTGAATTTCAAATACCTTGCTACTTTAGACTAGGTGTGCTCACAATAAGCAAACAAGCACTAGACTCCTTCAAATGAGCTCTCTCCTTGCACCTACAAGCACAAACAAAGAAAACCCATGTCCATAAGCATGTTTCACACCGGGTTCACTAATTGTAGGACTAGAAAATAGGTGCAAATTATACTATGAGAAACCCAAAACTCAAATACATAAACTAATATATTCTAATCTACCATGAAAATCATTGAAAATAAGGATACTAAAAATTACAAGACCCCCTTTTCAATTATAATTCCCATGTCCTTTCTTCTCCATTATTGATGTAGCTCCAATTGTCTATAGTGCACGCACGATTTAAAGAAAAAGGCTAATGAAAAATTGATGGGATATAGAGAATACTGGAAGTGTGGTTTGGGAATAATGGGTTATTGAGGGTAATGGGTTGAAGACCAAATATGAGTGCAAGAAGGTTCACTTTATAGCCAAAATGCAAGAGGTTAGACATGAATGAGGAGATGGCCATTTGTCAATTCAAGTGTGCAACTTGGCACAATATTCCTTAGAATATGTATGACAAATATGATGTGATATGCCAAATGTAGGGTTCTATGACACATAAAAGTCAATTAGCTAAAAGTGGAAGAAAATCTATGAACATCTTATGACACATCAAAGCCACTTGTAGAAAAAAATGTACAATGAATGTAGCTTATTATAGTCATGCGTAAGGAATAATATATGCCAAATATTGCACATATTAGCCAAGTGTAGAGAGAGAATCTATGACGCATTACGACCATGTGTCAGGACTGGGTGGAATATTTGAATTAAAAATTCATTATTCTACACAAATGGAAATTAGTTAATTAGAATTTAGAAATGGGAAAATAGGATTTAGGAAATTGAGAATTCCCATAGTTCGTAAAGATGGATTAGTTAATTAATAAATATTAATTAATTGAGAATGTTGGTTGATAAGAATAATTAGTAAAGTAGGATGAAAAATGATTGAAATGACATAGAAATAGATTATGGGTTAACTAATCCTATAGGACACGTTAGTAAATGATTGGCCAATTTCGATAATACAGATCAACTAGGATAATGGTGGTTAGATCAAAGTCATGATCAAATTGATTGGATGATTAGGATTGATGACATGCCAATGACATATAACATAAATTAAGGACATGTGGTATTTAACACACATTATAAGTGTTGCATGATTGAAGTTGATTGATAAGATTGATTATAATAACATCAACAGACATCGTCAATGCTATTAAATTGATTGGACATGGCCACAATCCAACATTGAGGGACCCGATAAAGTTAATGATTGGATGATAAAGGTTACAGATTGACCTAGCATTCAGGGACATGGTTGTGCTAAGGTCAGATTTGATAGGTTTGATAGATTGGCAAGACACCGAGGGACACGACAATGGCTAGGGCTGGATAAATGATGATTGATTAGGGATGTTTGACATGTTTTAGATCAATTAGCGTTGACTTAGGTTTGATTTGAGACAATTTTGGGTTGATTAGAAAGGATTATGATGATATTGAAATGTTTAGAGTTGATCAAATGATATTTCGATGATATTGAAATGGTTTAGTCACTTTTGAAAAGTTTAAATAAAATAGGAACAGATTCTAAAATGATCTATAGTTGATTTGAAAGGGGTGTGAATGATGAAGAACATGTGAAAATATGTTCAAATAATGATCAAGTTTGGCCAAAAGATCAGAATTAGTGAAATGAGAAAATGGGATATGTTAGTACAAAAATGTGATTAAATAATAGATGCAACCTATTTTTTAGCATCTACAATAAAATAGTACAACCACCTAGGTTTTTTAGAGCCTAAATGGTGAAGGTTGAGTAAGTGTATGTTTTCAATCTTCTTCATTGACTAAAATTGTGTTGATTTCCCAGCATCAAGTTGTTAGCATGAATGTTGATGATACTACATTGGGGGAGTATCCTAAGTATTGGAAAGGATTGAAATGTTGCATTCATGACTATGTTTATCATTGGTGTCAACATAGTATGGTTTCTGTAAAGACTAGCTAAGTAGCAGACACAAATCTTAGTCATACAGATAATGGCTTGATTTTCTGGTGATGCACAGCCATGGACATGTTCAACACAATGTCCTAATGATGTGGTTTAGTCCATAGAGTCTAAGTCAAAGACATACTAAAGTTGTACCTGATTTACATAGAGTAGTTCAGAGACAAAGCATTTGGAAAGTAGTTCCTGATGGTTGTTTGATATCTTTCATCTAAGATGTAATGAGAAGATGTGCAATCATGTAGTGACAAAGGACAATCCGTTGGTGATGTTAGTAAGTGCACAAGCCCTAGTATCGTACATATGAAGTTTTGTATAGATTGTGAGCCGACAATTCTATCATAATTATAATTAATTAATTATCTTATTATAATTGACTTTGGAAAGCCTCAAGGCCGACTTAAGGAATTATTTTTGAAGATATGGTATAAGGAAAGATGTTTTCCTTGTTTGAAAAGTATATTCATTATTGTATGAAGTACGAAGTGCAAAAAGGAGCAACATATTTGAGGAATGTGTGTAAGCAATCCAAGGAATTATTGGATGTGAGATTTGTGATTTGGTTGAAAGATCTGAAGGAGCAGAAGTCTGGTTGATAGGATAGAGCAAGAGGAAGGAAGTACATTTCATTTCTATTTTTTTGCAAGGAATAATACAAATATCATTTGGATAGTGGGTTCATTGGTCTTATCCTTGAAGTTGTTTGGGTAGTGGGTCCAGCTATCTTCCACAACTCCTAACAGGGTTGAGTCTCCTAAAAGGGATTCAAAGTCTCTTAAAAGGGACTCATATGTACTGAATGTATTCATAGACTCCTAAGAGGGCCCATCCTCTAGCAAGAAATATTTATGTTAGTACATAATCTTGTGGGTATGTAACACCGCGCCAAGGGATCCAAAAGAATTAACCTAAATTTTTTACTAAGTTTGCTAAACATTTTTTTTTTTTTTTTTAAAATAAGAAAGTATAACGTACACATCAAACACATAGTAGTGGAAGCAATAACATGTAATCATCAACAAACATACAGAATAGGTTACATTCCTTAAGGATCCCAAGACGTTGAGTCACATTTAAATATAATTAATCCTAAGTCTAACAACTACCACATCCACATGAATGAATAATAAGAAAGTCCAATGTCCATTTAATATACATTTGTTTCGAATGCCTTTTGACAAATGAAACCTGGAATGCTCAATCATCCACTGTACATGTCACAGGGTATGAAAGGCTTAAAAGAATATACATATGTAAAAATAAAGATACATTACCCTCATTGAATCCATGATACAAGTGCAATAAAGTAAATGAAACTAATAAAATACGTGGTACATCTATCCATCATAAAGATATACCATCATAAAACACAATTAACTAAATGTGTGGTTCCTCCCAACCGTCAATAGCATCATTAGACCATCGTGGGCCCTAGCCATCCCCTACGCATAACACCCAAGCCACCGAAGATTACACCTAAACATGCTACAACATTTGCATAAAGAAATCTAACATACTAGAATAAAGCATAAATATACAACATCATCTAAACATGATAAACAAGCATCCCAAGAAACTCCAACCACAGTGACTACGGACAGATCTCAAATGGTAAGAGTAAAAAGCACTACCACCCAAATGTGTGGAACCTAAACGGTCCACTCCCACCACACTAAGGAGATAGTCTCAAGTCCCAAATAGGATATCAAAACACATATAACACAAATACTCTCTAAGTCCAGGAAATCCTAAAAGTATACTAACTCAAAGGTTCCAACACATAGATCGACATCTAGACCTAGAGGCACCACAAAGACATGTAGGAAACCTACTATGTAAGTGGGCAAGTGTCATCACACAAATCACTTTGGAAGTTACCCGAGCAATCCCCTAGGAATCCTGAGTCCCCTGTGATCCTACGACCACTAGTATCCTCTCGTACTAACGAGGCATACCACAGAATGCAAGGTCACAACCAAGCGTTCTCTCTACCCCATCCTAGTCTATACTAGCACTCAAAGCATGGGAGAGAACATACAATTATCTTATTAGGTTCATTTTAATCCCCATTTAGTGTAAATGTTATCACTTATTAAAACAACTTACGATAGGTTTCTCCAGGCAGCCTCTTAGGGCCTTGACCCCCATTGCAAGCCACTTCCCGACACTACACATAGATAACCTACCCTAGGCTCATGAAATCTCAAATCAAAGAATCATAATAAAATCACCTCAATCATATACAAGTGACTAAAAACATCATAAATATAATCCACAATAATCATATCAGTTCTCCACAAGCAACTGGAAAGCATCAAATAATAATCATAATGATCACAACAGTTCTCTATCAACAACTAAAGGCATCAATGATTAATCACAATATCCATTGGTTCTTAACAAGCAACTGGAAAAATATCTCAAAATAAATCACAATACTGATTGAATACTCCAGATTGGACAAGTCAAAACATGTCACACAATGACATCATTAAGATCAAAACAAACACCTCAGTCCTCTCAAAGTAATGAGAAAGCAAATCAATTATAACTGATCGATGACTCAAAAATGGTTAAGTCAAGTATCTCATAAACATACACCTCAGCTTCACACAAGAAGACTGAATAAGCAATAACAATCAATAATCCACACACATCATAGAACATGCCATCACATTACCATGGCTGGGTTAAAAAGATTGAGAACAAATCATCATAACATCACAATCGCATAACCCCCAAGCCTCTAGTAACAACCTAGGATTGGTCAATGCTAAAACAACCTCAAAACCCCAAAACATAAATAGTGCGTAGAAAACATCATAGTCTCGCAGTTTGGATTTGATTTGAAAATACAAATTTGAGAACAACAATAAAGTTTAAGTTTTCCAGTGTTACTATGAGTTCCTCAGATAACCCATTTAATTAAAACCTGTCTCATTCTTATAAAAGAAATCGCATCATGACTTAAAAGTATTGATAATCATTTATTAAAATAATAATAATTGATTATTAAATAAAAATAACCCCAATTTCATTAATAATCAAATTTTTAAATAATCAATATAATTATCATGATTTAATTATTAGTTCCAATTAATTCCAATATCCGCTTTCCTTTTTAAATTAATAATTAATTAATATTCAATATTGGATAACAATTTCTTTACTAAATAATATCTATTAATAATTAATTAATTTAATAATAAATTATGAATAAAATTCTTTTAATAAATAATATTTACCAATCTTTAATAATTACTAATTACAACTCTTAACAATTAATATTAAATAATCCTTAATTAATTAATTAATTAAGTCATGACATATTAATACTTTTTATAAAAATTAATAATTTAAAACTTGCATATTAATGATTAATAATTATATAACATACTAATAAAGTTTTTATTAAAAAAAAAACTTAATAAAGTTTTTATTGAACTTACGACATTCCTTAAGAAAAAGACCACTTTACAAAACAAATGCAATTTATTAATTAAAGTTTTCCTTTCCAATAGTAATAAATTTTATGTTAGTATTTATTATTATTATTTAAAAAGAAAAATTCCCCATTGCATGCATAAATTTATTTGCTTTAAAATAGTTGTTTTTTATTAAATAAATTTATGTAATCATATTTTATAAATATACAAATTTTATAATTCAAATTTTTTCTTCAAATAAAGTCATATATTTTATTTTGTTTTAAAATTTAATATGAATTAACTATATCTCTTTTCATTATATGAATTTAAATTTAATTTTTATTAAAAGAATTAATAAAATTAAATTCAAATCTCTCTCCCTTTTTTTTTAATTACAATTACAACCATAATCTAATAGGAAAGATTCTTTAACCATGTGAATTTCTAAATTAAAATTTTCTTTTCTTAAATCTCAAACCCTTCCTGAATGGATTCTAATTTCTTCCATCTACAAAATGAGCGCTTCTAGTTGATTTACTTTTCTTTGATCTCTTTGCACACAGATGGAATCAACATGCATATAAGGATTTTCCAAAAACTACATGATTGAAGGATTTGTTGCAACGATATACAAACACTCAGATTCCCAGTCACGAAGAAGACATAATTATTTAAATAACATAATTTTAATTGGGTGCATAAAACTCGAGCCTACTTGGTTCTGATGCTACCACGCAATCAACCGAACATTATGAGAAGATTCGCTTCCAAATCCCTCTCCAAAATTCGTCTTTAAAATTCGTGTTCAATAATCATCTCCCAAAAATTCATGTCTCCAAAATCCGCATCTTTCGAAAATGAACCTTCTAATTGTGATAAAGGGTTCTCTCTCCTTAAATCGGGGAACTAACTATACGTTCACCCGGGATAACTCCATGCTTACAAGTCTCAACTTCAAAATTAGTTTTTATTAATCTTTCTTTTATCTTTTCATGCACGTTAAGTGAATAATCAAATAACTTTATTTAATTTTCACTTGACTTCTATTTTTAATTTATTTATTACTTTAATCTCATGCACACTTTATTAAAAAAAGTATCTTTATTAAGTACACATGTTCTATCCTTTTAATTAATTTCTTTTATTTTCAACTCATGCACGCATCATGCAAACTTGAATCCTTTTAACAATTTAATATCTTTTTTTTTTTTTTACTTTAAATTTATTTTAGAAACTTAATTGATAAAATATTTATTAACTTAAATAACAATAATATTTAGCATTTATTTTAAAAATAAACTCTAAATATATTATTATTAAATTAAATAAATATTATCACATTCTAAATTTAAAATTTAACTTTTATCTCCAATTTTTAATTCTCTTTATTTAATTAATTTCTCAATTAATTAAATATAATTAAATATTAAAATGTCATAATAATTTTTCCATTAAATTAAATCATTAATTAATCTTTTAATTAGACTTAATTAATAGAAAATACACCAAAGACTCATAAAACAACATACGAAAACCCATCATAGCAAAACACATACCAAATCAAACTAAAGGGTTATAATCACGAATTAATGTCATTCAATGCATTCGGAGGGTTGACAACTCGAATACTTGTCCTAATTTTCAACTAGAACAAATGGCTTAAAGGGTTGGGATTTGGACTCAAGAATTTATCTCCCCTCTCTTACCATTGAGATAATGCGATAGGGTAGGCTCATCTTGGCAATTCAGGGAAGTCGATACCTAGTACCTGCAACCTGCATAAAATCCACACATGTACAGACACAATATTCTAAGCTAAACAGGCAATGGCAAGAAGTGGTGCATCGTGTAGATCCCAACTAGTAGGTGACTACGACTCCCTTCCTTAACCATATCAGAAATGCCATACATAAATAAAACAAACACATGCACCATACACATGCAAGTATGAGTTAAGTATTCATAAGAAAACACATAATAATCCATCTAACTAATCATCATCAATAACTAAAAACACTAAATAATCATCATACATACATGAAATATAGAGTACCAAGTAATCTCATCATATAATAAACTGAATGCGAAACAATAGCTGATAAACTCAAAGTAATGCCACTAATCATAAGCGTAAAAATGTCCTAAAAGAGTTCACAATGATAACAAAAATGCGAACTAGGGGCAGGCACTACAGGGTACCATCCCCATTGGGGTTTTCCCTCTAATCAAGGGTTTCCGTAGTTAACATATCTAGTGTTATTGTGTATGAGTATCTTGTTGTGGTTTCAAATTTTATTGCTCATATGATTAAATTTTAATAAGGTTGATAACTATGATATTAGTTGGATAACTGATTCACCCCCCCGCCCCAATTTATATTGGTGGACTATATATTCTAATGATTGGTATCAAAGCATCAGGTTCTTAAAGGATAAGCTTAACAACTTGGGAGATCGATGACGATTCCTTTTAGAAAGGATAGTCCTAGATTTGATGGGGCCAACTATGACAGTTGGAAGGAGAAGATGAAGACTCATCTATTGTGCATGGGTTCATTGTTAGTTAATGGTGATTGATCAGGGAAGTACTGTATGTACTTCATAATTCTTGTAGCTAAGTCTAACATGGATCACATTAAGGGTCTAAAATGCTAGTTAGCACATGCATTTTCTATGAAGGATTTGGGGGCAGAAAAAAAATCCTTGGTATGAAAATTTCCAGAGATAAGAAGAACAGGAAATTGACATTATCTCAAGTTGATTATATTGAGAAGGTGTTGCAATGTTTCTCTATGGAGAATGCTAAAGCTGTCAGCACACCTTTACCTGGTCATTTGAAGTTGACTAAGGAGATGTGTCCAATGATACAAGAAGAGGAGGATAATATGTCTAAAGTACCTTATGCTTCAGCTATAGGAAGCTTGATGTATGCTATGGTATGTACAAGGCTAGATATTGCACATGAACTGGGAGTTGTTAGCAGGTATATGAGTCATCCAGGGCTTGAGCTTTGGAATGCAGTTAATTGGATTCTCAAATATTTGAGAGGAACATCCAGTAAGTGTCTACATTTTGGGGGCTCTACTATTGATTCACAAGTATATGTTGACTTAGATTTGGCCGGGGATACTAATACTAGGTAGAGTACTATAGGTTATGTATTTACTATTGGTGGGGCAGCAATGAGCTGGTTTTCTTGGTTACAGAAGGTGGATTCTTGATCCACTACAGATGTAGAGTATGTTGCTACTACATAGGCAACCAATGAGATGATATGGCTTTAGTTCTTCTTGGAAGAATTGGGACACCCTCAAAAGGATAATTATTTTTTAACAAATAGTTAGAGTGCTATTCATCTTGTGAAGAATTTTGCTTTGCATTCTAAGATAAAACACATTTAGTTGTAGTACCATTTCATTCAATCACTTTTGGATGATGAAAAATTAAAGCTAGACAAGATACATATAGATGAAAATCCAACATATATGTTACAAAGGTAGTGAAAAGGGATAAGCTAAACTCCTCTTTAGCTTTAGTTGGTCTTCTAAATTGAATGGAATAGATGAATAACTAAGTCTAGGGTGGTTTGATCTAGTGGGAGCCCCATGTGGTAGTAGTATTGCTACAGGATCAGTCTCCAAGTGGGAGATTATTAGTTTGCGGTGACTGATCAACGAAGTATCATACATACTTCATAATTTTTTGGGGTTTAGGGCATCGCCTCAAAAAAAATTTTGGGCCCTATCTTATTAGTAATTTTGGGCCCTATCTTATTAGTAATTTTGGGCCGACATATTGTAATTAACTATAACCCTAAAGCAGAAAAAATGTTTGTATAAAAGGGCTTAGGGTTAGTGATTTTTCCATAAGGTGTGATGCAAAAATTGCTTCTTGTAGTGGTATTGAGGTATAAGGAATTATGGATTGTAATCAAGTTGTAATCACTAGATCATGTTAATAATATTGGACTTATTGTTTGGTGGATGTAGCCCAGAGTTTGGGTGAACCACGTTAAATCTTGGCATCCTGTGTTCTCTTTTGTGCAATCTATTATTTTATGATATTGTTTATATTTGCATGTAATTTTTATTTTTGTCTAAGGTTAATCCTAATATCTAGGTTATTGGATCTTG
Organism: Cupressus sempervirens; assembly: GCA_028749045.1. Lineage (NCBI taxonomy): Eukaryota > Viridiplantae > Streptophyta > Pinopsida > Cupressales > Cupressaceae > Cupressus > Cupressus sempervirens. The sequence goes on along the minus strand of CM053789.1, from coordinate 554,245,224 downwards.
ATAAAGAGTGAAAAGACAATTGTGAAAGAAGAAGAACTTGAAGAATGCAATGAAGTAGAGAGAGATTTGTTCATGTGCAACATGAGAGTTAGAGAAGCTCTACTATCAACTCTTCTAGAGAATGAATACAATTAGGTAACATCAGATCAAACATCTCATGAAATTTGAAAAGCATTAGAATTTACTTTTGAAGGTGATACACATGCAAAGAAAATTAGATTGCAAAATTGGATATGTGCATTTCAAGATGCTAAAATGATGGAAGATGAATCTGTAAGAAGCTGCATTGCTAGAATATCAAAAATTGTTGTAAGAATTTGATCTCATGGTGGAACCAAGGAAGAAGATGAGGTAGTATGGAAGATCTTGAAAAGTTTGATGCCACCATTCAAATAAGTAGCTCAAATGATTCAACTATTGATACCTTGCTCTAAGGATTTCACCAAGGAAATGTTGCTTGGAAGATTAGAAGTTGGAGAAGTAGATCTAAGACAGTTTGGAGATCTAGCTAGAGTCAAAATAACTTTTATTGCCTTGAATATCTGACCTAATCCAACAAGCAGTGCAAGCACACATGGAGATTTTGCTAGTAGCAATAGATTTCATGAAGATAAGAAGATTGAGGAAGGTATAACCCTTCTCATGAGAACAGGAAGAGAAAAGATAATAAGAAAATCTTTAAATGTTAGACTTGTGATAAATTTGGTCATTACACATCTAAATTTCCTAAAAGAGAGAAAAATTATAAGGGAAAATTCAAGCCTAGAAGAGATAGAAATTATTTTTATGCAAATGAAGCTGAAGAATCTGATGAGAGAGGTCAAAGTGAAAGCGATGATGAATTGGGATTTGTGGCTATCAAGGAAGATGATATTGATAGATAAATTTGAGAAGAAAGAGCTCCAGTTTCCCAAGTTTAAAAGAAATTTGATTGGATAATTGAAATTGGTTTTTCACATCACATGACTAGTGATATGAATAAGTTTGTTAAATTGAAGAATCATGATGGAGGTATTGTTAGAGTTAGTAAAATGTAGCCTGTCATATAATAGGTATTGGATCCATTACTCTTGATGGTAAAACTAACACTGGTGATGTTTATTTTGTTGATGTATTAAAGCATAATTTGTTGAGTGTTGGACAATTGGTGGACAAGGGTAATCAGTTGCAATTCACTTGGAAGACCTGTATTATCAAAGACAAAGATGGTAATATGATTAGAATAGACACAAGACCTAGAGGTAATGTGTTTCAGTTGAATCATACTAAAATGACATGTTTGGTAGCTAAAGTGGACAATAGTTGGTTGTGGCATAAAAAATTTTGTCACATAAATTTTGATAATATTGTGTAAGTTAGTAGCACATTTGCAGTCAAAGATTTGCCTAAGATAACAAAGCCTACTAATGTTGTTTGCAAAGAATGTATTTTGGCTAAATAGAAGAAAGTATAATTTCCTAGAAAGAAGTTCAGTACCATAAAGAAACTGAAGATTGTTCACACAGATTTGAGTGGTCTTTCAAGAACAAAAGGATTCTATGGGGAAAGGTATTTTATGATTTTTGTTGATGATTTCACTAGAATGATGTGGGTAACTTTTCCTAAAGAGAAATATGAAGCTTTTGAGAAGTTTAAGATATTTAAGAATAGAGTTGAGAATGAATCTAGTGTTAAGATAAAGTGTTTGGGATCAGATAGAGGAGGAGAGTTCACCTCTAGAGAATTTAACATATTTTGTGAAGAAAAAGGAATCAAAATACAACTATCCTCACCTAAAACACTTGAGTAGAATGAGATTGTTGAAAGAAGAAATAAGTTAGTAGAAAAAGAACCAAGAGTGATGTTGTTTGAGAGTGATGTTTCTAAGACATTTTTGAGAGAAGCAATCAATACAACAGTATACACTCCAAAAAGAGTATAGATCAGAAAAGAAGACAAAGATATGGTATACAAACTAAAGAAACCTTTATATGGTCTAAAGAAAGCACCTAGAACGTGGTATGGAAGGTTGGAAAAATATATGGCAAAGCTTGGATTTGCTAAAGGTACGACAAATAATAACCTGTATTAGAAAGAAATTGAGAATAGTTTGTTGATAATAGTAATATTTGTTGATGACATCATATTAAGAGAAAATGATGCATAAGGTGATTGTTAGTGTAAATAATTATTATTTACACTTTACTTAAGTTTACTTAGGTTAAATGCATTATTTTATTATTTATTAGTTATACACCTAGGAGTATGCATACTCATATGAGTTGTCTTGTTGACAACATAGGAGTTAGCAACTCTATTTTAGCACATGGTGTCTACAACACAGGAGTTTGCATAATCAACTGAGTTGTCATGTATACAACACAAATGTTCACACTCTAATTAAGCACATGGTGTCTACAACATAATTTTATGTGACACACCTATGTAAACTTATCCTCTCATCATTGCACTAACTCCTGTGCTCAACAGAGGATAATCCACTCTTGGTGGACATGTGCTTAGTTGTGAGGCTTATCATTTTGCTAACTTCTAGTCATTCTAGAGGCCCTTATATACAGGCACTTCTACTATACATGTACATCAATTCATTTTCATATTGTTATTATGATCATACATCATTTGGTCCATATTGTGCTTTTTCTTGAAGCTTCTTGGTCTTGGCATCATTTTTCCCTAAGGCAAATTCTTACATGGTATCAGAGCCTTAGGGGCATCATTTCATAGCCATTGGAGACCATTCTTGCTTCACCTCTCAAAGGGCCTCGATTCAGATCCAGAGTATCCACAGCTATTGGGAGTGTCTAGAGCCAAAGTGGACCTCACTATTGTGTCTGGAGTGTCAATTCAGTGAATTTTGACTATAAATTTTCCTACCCTAGGCCATAGTCAAAATTGAGGCAAATTTTTTGCAAACTGACACTTAAAGGCTCAATTTGCGTAATTTGGTATGATCATTTCAGCTCTATACATTTGATTTTTGGATCTGTATTTTTCTGCAATTTTAATTTGCATCTCTACAATTTCATTTGTTCTGCAATTATTTTTTGGATTTGTATTATTTTTCCAAAATTCTATCAAATTTTTTTGGCCATCTGGCCTATAGAGGAGGATTTTTTTGCAGGCTAACTAGGTGATCAAATCTCGGTTCTCGCGGACAAAAATTCCAATTTAGATCTGACATATTACGACCGACAACATATTCCTCAACATGACCAAAATATTCTACATAACAACTGACATTCCAAACTGGATAATCATACACTTCTAGTGAGCTACATAACACAATAGATCAACCAATCGATGATCGTTAAGCTAATTTAATGACTATGGCTCCTTTCATTTAAACCACTTGGCAATCAATTTTGGGGTGAATGTGGGACTAAAGTCCCACACCCACCTATTGGTGACCAAAATTTTGGCACCGCTGCTTCTCCCCTCAAGTGTGGCTAACTTCACCTCTACCAAGCACCTCTGATAGCTAGCAAGCTTTTCGGTGCCACATTTGCAAAAACCCAGTCTTCACTCAGCTCCATTTAGCCCTTCTACCAAGTCAAATCCATGTCACCTCCAGTCGATAGTACACATCAGCACCTTCATACACCCAGTCGATAGTACACATTAGCACCTCCATATGCCCAGTTGATAGTACACATCAGCACCTTAATACACCCAACCACTAGATACATCATCGTATGAACTACCACATCATCTGGACGGGTCCTTTTTTGCTAACATCATCTTTTTCATGCGCCTAAGTTTAACAACCATCTTACCATCACCAACAAGCCTTATTGCACTACTACAACAACCATTTGGACATCAAATTTGACATAGTGTTTTGCTGATTAGACCCCTCAACATATGTAGTTTTGATTTGATAGTCCAACTTTGAGAGGTCATATCTCAGTCATCTAGACTCCAAATTAGGTGCAATTTTATTTATTTTTTGGCTAGAATTTCCTGAATTTTTTAATGGTGTAATTATTTTCTAGTTTTGGTGCATGGATTTTTAGAAAATTTAGTTTTTGGTGACTGTACCTATCCAATCCTACTTTTTGAAATTTAAATGCTCTGTACGGGCTCATCTAGACATATTTTTAGGATCCATTTTTTTTGAAAGTGAATAATTTTTTGTCTACTTTCTAGATCTATTATCAAATTATAGGCTTGTGTGGACATAAATACCACTTTTAGAAATAGATCCTTTTTTTGCATTGTAATGCTTTGATCAAACTTCAAAATTGTTGTACATCTGAGCTACAATGCTTAATACCAAATTTGAACTCCAAAAGGAGGTTGTAAATAGCAAAATTAGAAGTCCACTTTTGTCCATTTTGACAAGTGGCCCATTGTAAATGCACTAAGTATAAAGTGCCAGAATCATTCATTTTGGGGGGTTTCTTGATTGAGTGAAAGAGGGGGAGGGGGTGTCTCTTTGTTTTGTTCTCCTCTTTTCTTGTTGTTATCTTTCTTTCCATGCATATGGGAAATCTTAAGATTCCAAAATTAACACCACATAACTATGCCACATGGCCAGTTAAAAAGTATTGGGAATTGATGAATAAAGAAGTTTCTTAATATGTAGATGGTTCTTTTCCTAAACCAACAAGTGATCGAGTATCTCAAAGTGATATCAATGATTTGGAAATAGTAGATAGAAAAGCCCTAAGTAGTCTTAGGTTAGGGGTTGAAGACAAGATCCTCTATCAGATCATGAAGTATAATACATCCAAGGAAACTTGGGATGCTCTTAAAAATCTATATGGGAAAGTGACTGAGGAGGATCTCTACAAGATTGAAGATGAACTTGTCTCCCTAGATCTTAAAACCTTTGATTCTATTCAAGATTTTATCATCAAGGTGAATGAGTTGAGAACAAAACTTACTGATTGTGGTAGTCCCATTAAGGATGAAAGATCGCTTTATCTAATTCACAATAAGCTGCCATCTAAATACTCCACATTTGTCTCTTCTTTCAACACCACGAAGACTACCTTAGGGGCTTCCTATAAGAAAATCACTTGTGATGACTACACTCAGTTGTTAGAGGATGAACAAGCTAAGTTGATAACAATGGGGATTCTCAAGTCTTCAAAGTCTAAGCCATTAGTGGCTAACAATGAGAATTCTAAAAATTTAGCTGGTGAAAGTTCGAACAAAGGAAAGGGAAAAAAGAAGAAGTGGACAGATAACAAACAAGGGGATACAGAAAAGTCAAAACCTAATTCAAATCAACAACAAGGGAAGTCTTCTCCTAATACCAATAAAAAGGGGGATAATAATCAGGAAAAGAAGAAGTGTGCCTATTAAAAGAAGATGGGTCATGATGAACATCAGTGTTATCACAAGTAGATTGATGAGTTGAAAAACATTGTGAAGAAGCACATTGTTCCATTGTCTAATGCTTATAAGGAGAAAGGATCTTCATCTTTAGATTCTAAGGGCAAAGGGAAAGCTTTACTCACAAACATTGTTAGTCAGGGAGAAAAGATTATTGACTTAGGTGCCACACATTATACGGGTGCATCAAAGAGAGATTTTTCTTCCATGACACATTCAGAGGTACCTCACATTTTTGTAGGGATGATACTAAAGTGGAAGTTGAATGAAAAGGTGAAGTTGAGATGGAAAATGGAGCATTCAAGGATGTTCTATATGTTCCTAATCTTACCTCTAACCTTCTTTTAGTCTACCAAATCACTCACTATGGAGGCGGAAACAAGGTTGAATTTCTTTTAGATTTAGTGGTAGTGAAAAGCATAAAAGATGACTCTATGGTTGCAATGGGTGAAGCTAATCATGATTCAAGGCTTTACACTTTCTCTTCCTTTGTGCCTAAATCTAATGCACAAGCCTTGTTAATGCATTCAAATATAGAAAGTAAACTGTGGCATGAGAGGTTTGGACATCTCAACTAGAGATATCTTCAACAACTTAGCAGCAAGAACATGGTTCATGGTCTACCTCAAGTCCAATTTTTAGAAGGTGTTTGTTTAGGTTGCACACTTGGGAAGCATTAAAAAAAAAAGTTTAACAAGGGGAAGTCTTGGAGAGCACAACGTGTTCTTGAATTAGTTTATAGTAATGTGGTGGGTCCATTTCTAGTGTCATCATTTGGTAAGTCTCATTATGCACTCACCTTCATTAATGACTACTCTCACTATAATTTTTTCTTCTTTATGGCTCATAAGAGTGAAGTGTTTGAAAAATTTCTCATCTTCAAGGCTCAAGTGGAAAAGCAATTAGAGAAAGCCATCAAAGTTCTTCAAACAGATAATGGGGAGAGTATGTGAACTCAAGACTTATAGACTTTTGTACTCAAGAGAGAATTGACCTTCAGCATTCAGTGCTTTACACGACACAACAAAATAGTTTTGCTGAAAGGAAGAATAGAACCCTCAAGGAGATGACCACTTGCATGCTACTACATAAGTCTCTTGATGAAGTCTTTTGGGCTCAAGCAATGAATTGTGCTAACTAAATCTAGAATAGAAGTCCTCATAAAGATTTGGATGGAATAACTCCTTTTGAGGCTTGGACTGGAAGGAAACCTTCTATAAAGCACTTTAGAGTCTTTGGTTATCCAGCATGAGCATGAATACCTCCATAGAAATGCAAGGCATTGGAACCTCAAAGTAAACCTTGCATCTTTGTTGGATATATGGACTCTCATAAAGCCTATAAGTTGATGGATCTAGAGAAACATGACATATTCTATTAGAGTAGTGTACATTTTGAAGAAAGCTATCCCAACTTTACTTCTTCAACTCTTCATTCTTCCTCATTCATTGAAGAGAGTGATAGTGATGACAGTGACTTAGAAGATGTTCATCCATGACCCAAACAAAAGCATGAACTAGATCAAGTTAAGGATATCCCTTCTACATCTTCTTCCACTAGATCTAAATAGGCTTAGCTAACATTGGATGCTATAGGACCATTGGAAAGGAATCCTTCAGATACTAGGAGGACGAGATCACAACACAACTCACTCCCACATGGTTACATTGCAGTTTCTTCCAATCCACAATCTTTCAAAGAAGCTTTAGGTATTCTAGAATGGGATAGAGCAATGGAGGAAGAATATAATTCTCTTATGAGAAATGATACATGGGACTTAGTGTCTCTTCCTAAGGGAAGAAAATTGGTTCGATGTAAGTGGATCTATCAGACCAAGTTTGCAGCGGATGGAAGTGTGGATAAACATAAGGCTAGATTTGTTGCAAAAGGTTTTTCTCAGGTACCTGGCATTGACTACATTGAGACCTTTTGCACCAGTTTCAAAAATGAACTCCATTCATTTGACACTAGCTATAGAAACAACTCACAGATGGGTTATTCATCAGATGGATGTGAAGAGTGCATTCTTGAATGGTGATCTTCATGAGGAGATTTATATGGAGTAGCCATAGGGGTTCATTCAGGATTCTACCTTGGTTTGCAAATTAAAGAAGTCTATCTATGGACTAAAACAAGCTCCCAGAGCTTGGTATGCCAAGATGGATTCTTTCCTTCTCTCAGCAGGGTTCACCAGATGTCATTCTAATCCAAATGTCTACATTCTTCAAAGGGATGATTCTCACTTACTTCTTGTGCTTTATGTTGATGACTTGATCATTACAAGGAGTACAACATCCATCATTGATTGTGTTAAGGCTACTTTGTAGGATAGATTTTTGATGACAAACTTGGGTCTACTTAATTACTTCCTTGGTATCAAGATACATCAGTCTTCATCAAGGATCATATTATCACAACCTAAGTATGCTCTTGATCTACTTTCTTTATTTCACATGAGTGACTGCAAGGCTACATCTACTCCATTTCTTTCAAGTGTTAAGTTGAAAGAAAAGTGTTCCATTCCACTTGTTGATGCTAGTTTGTATAGATGGTTGGAAGTCTCATCTACTTGACACATACACGCCTTGACATATCATTTGCAGTTGACATGGTTTTTCACTTCATGTAAGAGCCACATGAACTTCATTAGAAGGTAGCCAAACACATTCTACATGATATATAGGGTACACATGCATATGGGATATGTTATGTAGCTGGTACTAGACTATAGTTAGTTGGTTATACAGACTCAAACTATGTAGGAGATATCAATTCTTGCAAGTCTACTTTAGGATACATGTTTCATCTTGGTATTAGCCCCATTTGTTGGTAGAGTAAAAAGCAAAACACTATTGCTCTTTCATCGACTTAGGCTGAGTATCAAGGAGCTATCAATGCGACAACAAAATTTATTTGGTTACATCAAATTTTGAAGGAGTTTGGTTTTGACATACCTAGAACTACAGTCATACATTGTGATAATCAGAGTGTTGTTAAAATCTCAAAACATCCAATCCAACATCAGTAGACAAAACACATTGAGGTTCATATGCACTACATCAGAGAGTTGATTCCTGAGTAGGTCATTATATTGTAGTATTTTCCTACAGAGCAGTAGATTATCGACATCTTCACCAAGCCCTTCATTAAGGTCAAGTATCTTCATTTGTAAGATCTCTTAGGGGTGCAGGATTTTTCACCAGGGGGGTCACATGACTCTTCCCTTATTTATTGTACATATCTCTCTTTTTGGCAGAGGGTTTTTCCCATGAGGTTTTCCCTCTTTCTCCATTTTTAGAGAGATTTCAGTGCATTGCATTTGTACATGGGTACCTAACATGGCCTAGTAACTGGGACCCATTATGTGTTTTCATCATAGCTTTTGTGAGCTTAAGTACATTCCCCTAAGTTGCACTTAAGGGGGGTGTTACTATAAATAATTGTTATTTACACTTTACTTAAGTTTACTAAGGTTAAATGCATTATTTTATTATTTATTAGTTAGACACCTAGGATTATGCGTACTCATATGAGTTGTCTTGTCAACAACATAGGAGTTAGTAACTCTATTTTAGCACATGGTGTCTACAACACAGGAGTTTGCATAATTAGCTGAGTTGTCATGTAGACAACACAATTGTTTGCACTCTAATTAAGCACATGGTGTCTACAACATAATTTTATATGACACACATATGTAAGCTTATCCTCTCATCATCGCACTAACTCTTGTGCTCAATGGAGGATTATCCACTTTTGGTGGAGTCTGGACATGTGCTTAGTTGTGAGACTTATCATTTTGTTAACTCCTATTCATTCTAGAGGCCTTTATATATAGGAAATTCTAGTGTACATGTACATCAATTCATTTTCATATTGTTATTATGATCATACATCATTTGGTCCATATTGTGCTTTGTTCTTGAGCTTCTTGATCTTGGCATCAATTTTCCCTAAGGTAAATTCTTATAGTGATAAGTTTGCTGAAGAAATTAAGAATGAGTTTGAAATGAGCATGATAGGAGAAATGAAGTTTTCTCTAGGATTGTAGGTTGTACACAACAATGATGGCATTTTCATTTCACAAGCTAAGTACTTGGAAGACTTGTTGAAAAGATTTGAATTAAGTTGTAAACCTATTGGTATACCTATGATAGCTAGTCACAAGTTATCTAGCAAAGATGAAACACCTGTAGAAGTGAAAAAAAGTATAGATAGATGATTGGAGGTTTGCAATGTCTTACTAACACTAGGTTAGATATAGAAAATTTAGTGGGGATTGTATCTAGATTTCAAGTTGATCCTAAGGAGTATGATTTTGCAACAGTAAAGAGGATATTCAAATATTTGAAAGGAACATCTAACTATGGAATTTGGTATGATAGATCAATCGATTTCACTCTATATGCATTTACTGACGTGGATTAGGTAGGCAGTATGGATGATAGAAAGAGCACTAGTGGTGTAGCATTTTTTCTTAGAGGAAGATTTATTTCTTGGCTAAGAAAGAAGCAAGATTGTATTTCACAAAGTATAATTGAGGTAGAGTGTTGCAACAACAAATAACTATAATCAAGTTATGTGGATGAAGAAAATGTTGAAGGATATTAGAATTGAGTTTATAAAACCTTTTATCATTTACTATGATAACCCAAGTACAGTGAGCATGTCTAAGAATCCTATATTGAATTCTAAGACTAAGCATATATCTATTTAGTATCATGTGTTGAGAGAGAAAGAAACAAAAAAGGAGATCAAATTGGAGCATGTGAGTAGTAAAGATCAGATTGGAGATATCTTTACAAAGCCTTTTCCTAAAGATACATTTGAGTACTTGAGAGGTATACTTGGGGTTATGCCCCTACCTACTTTTGAGTAGATGATGCAGTTTGTGCATCAGTCCAATGGTACAGAGCACTATTGTTAGATTGGATTGAATGTTGATGCTTCCCATATGGGGGACTATCTGTGATGAGTTGAGTCATTGAGGACTCTTGATAGTTGGTTTTGAATAGTATCTTTGGACACTCGAGCTTGTTGAAGAATTGAAACAGTGTATTAACAATTGGTATTTTGAAATATTGAAGCCTTTGAAATTGATGTCAATGGGAGAGGATATGCATGAAAAACCATCTCCTAAGTAATGGGCGAGAAGTACTCCTAAGCAATGAGGGAGAGATATCTCTTTAAAGAGATTTAGAAATATTCATGTAAGGAAGTAGGAATATCACCAAGAGATATGCACCTGATATGGTGAGAATTATTTAGCATGTGAACAATTGATCCTAATCCTAGAATCTAGAGAATTTTTGATTTAGTTAATACAAAGGATTTAATCAGAGAAACAACAACAAAGTATTGTTTTGGTATTCTTGGAACTTACATGTTTTTCATCTATGTTGCCATCAATGCCAAAGGGGGAGATTGTTAGCATGAATTCTGATGATACTACCTTGGGGGAGTATCCTAAGCATTGTAGAGTATTGACATGTTGCATTCATGACTATGTTTGTCATTGATGTCAACATAGTATGGTTTTTGTATAGACTAATTGAGTAGCAAACATAGATCTTAGTCATACGAATAATGGCTTGATTTTTCGGTGATGCGTGGTCATGGACATGTTCAACACAATTTTCTTATGATGTGGTTTAGTGCGTAGAATCTAAGTTGAAGACATAAAAAATGTGTACTTGATTTATAGAGAGTAGTTTAGAGATAGCACATTTGGAAAGTAGTTCCTGATGGTTGTTTGATAACTTTTATCTAAGATGTAATGAGAAGATGTGTAGTTAGGAAGTGACAGAGGATAGTCTTTTGGTGATGTCAATAAGTTTGCAAGACCTAGTATCACACTTGAATTTTTGTATAGATTTTGAGTTGACAGTGCTATTGTAATTATAATTAATTAATTATCTTATTATAATTAACTTCAAAAGTTGCAAGGCCAACTCAAGGAATTATTTTTGAAGATATGGTATAAAGAAAAGATGTTTTCCTAGTTTGAAAAGTGTATCCATTATTATATGAAGTGTGAAGTGTGAAAAGGAGCAGAGTTCTTGAGGAATGTGTGTAAGCAATCTAAGAGATTATTGGATGTGAGATTTGTGATCTGGTTGTAATATCTGAAGGAGTAGAAGCCCAGTTGACAAGACCATAAAAGAGGAAGGAAGTACATTTCATTTCTATTATTCTACAAGGAATAATACATAATTCATTTGGACAATGGGTTCATTGGTCTTATCCTTGAAGTTGTATGGGTAGTGGGTTCAACTATCTTTTGCAACTCCTACTAGGGTTGGAATCTCCTAACAAGGATTCAGAGTCTCCTAATAGGGAATCATATGTACTAAATGTATTCATAGACTTCTAACAGGGTCTATCCTCTAGCAAGGAATATTTATATTAGTACATCATCTTGTGGGTACCATCCCCACCGGGGTTTTCCCTCCGATCAAGGGTTTCCCTAGTTAACATATATAATATTATTGTGTATGAGTATCTTGTTTTGGTTTTTGATTATATTTCTCATATGGTTAAAGCTTAATGAGGTTGATAATTGTGATATTAGTTGGACAACTGATTCATGCCCCCCCTTTCAATTATTGGACTATGTATTCTAACACAAGTAGGAAAGGCTTGTAGGTTTTCAACCAACAATTATGAGAACCAATAGATTGGTGATTCCAATAGGGATATTTGCTCATAATTTTCACCATTAGCTTACCCAAAAAATTCTTTTTATTTTCACAAAGTAGAGAAGGAATAATACTTGATTTGAAGTATAGTCTACTAGAGAAAGAAACCTAAAAGATTTGTTATTCTTTCCTCTTAAATAAGGTGGTGACTCTATAACTCACTAATATATTAATTTATGAATGATCGAGTATTAATAGTTGAGAAGTGTAAGTCTGATACACATTTATCTCTTAAAATTATGTGGGGAAGGACATATGTCCATTCCAAAATTGAATACCTCAATACACTCCGAAGAAAAGGAGTAGAAAAGGCAAGCAAATTACTAACCTACCATTCACCATATACAAGAAGTTTGATGACAGAGAACATAAATTGTACATTGATGATCAAGAGGATAACGACCAAGGATAGGAAAACCTATTTCATAATGTGGGTTCATTTATTAATCAAGAAAAATATGAAACTCATCATCTATATGGTGATACAAATGAAGAAGAGGACAAGAAAAATAAAGATTCACAAAAGCTCACCAAGGCTCTTCAAATCTTACTATGTCTTAACAAAGCACCTAAAGCCTTAAAGAAGATTCCTAATGAATTATTTGAAAGAAAAGGTATCGAGAAGGATGACATCATTGGTTCAAATCCTACAACAGAAAAAGGTGAGTCATCAAAGTATACTTCTCCTCACAAAATTAAAATTTCTTCATTTAACATTGTAAGGAGGAATCCTTTATATAACAAAAATGGAGAAACAAGTCACATTACCAATAATTTTTTTTTTAAAAATATTGAAAAGGATTGGAGAAAAAATAATCATAAAAATTTAAATAATATGATAAATAATCAAAGGCATCAAAACTCCCATTATCATGAGAGAAGAGCTCCGATGTTAATTGAGAGATATAAGAAATTAGAATTCACAAGGATAGTTAGATACTCAAATCCCATATCAAATGATTTGAGAACTACCACACTTAAACTTTTAGGGGAAGAAAATCAATATGTTGAAGCACATGCTATCAATCTAAAAAATATAGTTGAGGAGTTTGAACAACATAATGAAGATGTTTTTATGAAATTTTTTCTGCAATCCTTCACTAATCATGTGATCAAATGGTATAGAGGACTTCTTGATGAGTCTATACCAATTTTGCAAGATTTCTTAGACTTGTTTCTCTAACAATTTGAAGATCATACAAACACGTATTTTTCTTCTCATGAATTGGCCAGCATAAAGAAGAATCCTAAAGAACCTGTTTATAAATTCAATAAAAGGTTTAATAAAGTGTTAAATAGAGTTCTACAAGATATCAGACTAGTTAATTCATTTTTGATAAGTTTTTATTTAAGTTCTTTTAAAAGTAAAACTCTTTATGAGATAAGGTCACACAAACCTCACACTTTGTAAGTAGCTTTCAAGGTGGCTATGACAATTGAAAATAATAGGAAAGTTGTTGTTAGAATTGGCAAAAGAGATGATCCATGATTGTTTGATCTCAAAAACACAAAGCCAACTAAAGTTGAGAACAAGATTGACAAATTTTTAGGTATAATCAAAGAACTTCATGTTAGTTACAATAAGAATTAAGGAACAAGATTCAATAGGAATGAAAAACCCTATAATAAGATAGAAAAATACAAATTGCAAGACATGCCCTTTAATATATCCTAGAAGGATGGTAAGCTAGCGAAAAATAATGAAATGCTTCATCCTTTGAAGAAGAATAGTAACTATGTGGAAAATGGTCCCTAGTGTGAGGTATGAAAACTTCCTCATGTGCCAGAGCAATGCTTAGTAGCTATGAGTGTGTTAGAGGAGGAAACTCATCACAAAAACAACCATCAAACTATCAATATGTTATCATTTGAACCTTCTTTGGGAGAATATGATTCTTCTAAGGAAGAATATATCCTTGATGTTCATACAAAAAGGAAGAGGTACCAGAACACTCATTGGGTTTTCTCTGATGATGATGAAGAACCTATATTTAGGATATCCTCTATAGAAGAAAGAAGGGCTCGTGCAATTGTAGTACTTGAACAAGTGAGAAGTAGTTATAAACTAAGGAACAAGATTATTAATCCAGATGTAGCAAGAAAGCTAGAAGTGCCCCCTTTTTCATAAAAATTATAAAGGAAAGGGGACATATGATGATCAACAATAAGTGGGCACATGTGTAACACATCCTACAGAAGTGAGAAATTTGTGAGTAACAATTCATTTATTTATATTTCCTTATCTCAGTTGAAAATATCTTTACCACTTTGAGAAATTGTTAAAATTTATCAAAATGGAAAAGAGGTCTTAAATATTTTGTTTGAGCCTAATAGATAGGGATGTGTTAGTCCTAGTGAGATTCCTATCATCTACTTAGGGACAAATATTAATGAAAAGTGGATCCTTTTTACTTAACTTTGTTGATAAACAATAAATTGGTAAGAAGCTATATGGTAGACTCAGAAGCAGCTATAAATATAATGCATGTTGTAGTGATGAGAGAGATAAGATTAAAAATAGACATCCCCTATGAGAAGTGATATGCTATAGATAACAAATCTCTCTCAGTGGTGGGGGTTGTTAAGAATGTTGATTTTAGATTTCATGCCTCCCCTGACACCTCTTATAAAATAGATATTATTGTATTCAAAGTTCCCACCTATTATGGTATGCTTCTTTCAAGACAATAATCAAATATAGCCAAAGATTATATACAATTAGACCTATCATATGCAACCATTCCTATTAATGGCCATCTTGTGGAAAATTTTCAACCTCAAAATAGAATATATTTTTGGCAAATAGATATGGATAATTTCTAGGTGAGTGTAAATAAATCTAGTCAAGTTATAGAAGGTAGGAGAAAATGTAATATCCCTCACCGGATATTAACTAACTTTCTCCTTTTAACAATATGACTAGAACTAAAATATGATAGATGTACTTCAGAACAAGGAAATCCAGCAAAAACCCCAATAGAAATCTAACTAACTTCTTCTTAAGTATATCTTCAATTCAAATTTAGGCCAAAGGAATACAATGCTATAAATAAACTAGAAAGTTCTCTGTAAGCATATGAACCATTATTCAAAATATCGACATGCAACCATGGATTAAAAACCAGAATGATAAAATTAAAAAAATCATACATATCCTTAAACAATGTTATTTCCTTATACAACAACAATATAATGGTCATCAATTAAAATATTATTGTATTATACAACAACAATTCAATAACCAATGCACAGAAAACCAATCCTATGTTGAGATAATGGGTGTTGCACACATTGCATAATATTGTTATATTTTATTATGTAATGTTGTGCCTAGATGGACATGCAACATGTAAAGATTCTCATGGAATATTCTTGATGAGTTGTATTGTAACATTGTGAAAATATTTCATGTAATTATTTAATATTGGGGAAAAGAATTAAATGCCCAATATTAAATGTGGGGTCAGTGGGTTAGGTAGCACATGGTTTTAGCACATGGTTTATGTAATACCACTTAGTGGTTTTGTGGGACTTGCTACTATATAAGCAGCCACAAGTGTAGTTGTTGTATAGAGAGAAAGAGTGACAAGGAGAAGAAAAAAGGCAAGAGTCGAGCGGGACAAGGCTTGACAGGTTAGCCAAGGGAGCATTTGTGAAGGTTGAAAGCATGGCATGGGATGCGTGGATTCATGCTTGTTCACATAGTTTGCTCGGTTGTGGCTATGGCCATGAAGGCTTCCATGGTTGTATGGAAATGGTATTTTTGCTGAATAATACATGATGATGGATGCTTTTGGAGGCTGGATTTTTCCCTCAATGAGGGTTTCTCAGGGTATATCTTGTGTCACATTTTGTGGGTATGTTGTCTATTCTCTTGCATGTGGATTTTAATTCCGTGTTTATTTCAGATTTATTATGGGTTATGTGGAAATGGTTATATTCTTTATTGCCAAGTTTCCTTACAAGTGGTATCAGAGCTATGGTTTTATTATTGTAACCCTAGATTGAATCCATGGGAATGCATGAGAGGATAAAAGAAAGGGGAAGATATATGAATGATTTATTGCAGATCTGAGGGTTTTGGGTTTTCTGTTATGATGGGATGTTAAAAGATTTGGGCATGTGAAATTGTTGGACAAAAAGATTTTTTCAGATGTTTCATTTAAATGAGGGTTTTGGGGGGTAGCTTGCAGAAATGACCTCTTGGGTAAAAACAGACCTCACCATTAGATCCGGGTCGACATTTCCATAAATTTTGATATATAATATGCCCTAGTTTGGCCATGTTTAGAAGAAATGAAAGAGTTTTTTGGTTTCTGCCTATGATGGCCGTCAAATTTAATCCCGTCAGAATTTTTGGAAAAAAAAATTAAAAATGAAAAATTGTACTGAAAATGGTAAAAAGACCGTCTTAGTAAAACGACCATAACTTTGTCTCAGAATATCGGATTTCAGAGTTCTTATAGGCGTTTGAAAGCTAATTCAAAGCACTACAAGATGGTGTAGGTTTGGTTCTATGATTTTGAGATTTTGTCAGGTTTTAAGAGCCCTAAAGTTAGATGTTCTTTATTTTGAGCACAGATTAGGGCATAACTTGGGCATACGGAGTTGGATTTTGGACTTTGAGTAGTCAACGGAAAGCTCTTGGAGAGCTCTACACATTGGTTCAGATTTAGTGTAGGTTTGGCATGATTTATTTGTTGATATATTGATCTGAACAGTTTATTAATATATTTTAACTATGGTAACATTGTGAGTTTATGGCATTGGAGATTTAAGATTTGATGTCATTGTATACTCAATTCATATTTCAGATTGGTCTCATGATGATATGGTTATTAGTGTTTGGTTTGGATATGCATGATGACTTGTTGGGTCTACAAATTGTGTAGTGTTGTAAGCAGTCTATACTTACAGGTTGCATTTATAGCTTGGTTATGGGTTGTCTTTGCCCATTGATCTTTCATTATGGATGCATATTCAGATTGGTGGGTTGGATTTGGGTTGTCTATGCCCTAAGTCACATGATTTACTATTTTCTTCATGTAGAAGGGATGAGATGTTGTTACCAGGTACATTCATGGTGGAGGATTCTGGTTGACTATTTTATGCTGACAGATTGGACATATTGAGAGCCAGATGCTCGGTTCATGGATGTGATCATGGTGTCATGGATTTTGGCATGACATGATTGGATATACAGGTACATCCTTGATATTCATTAGCTTGGATTTCTGATTCAATTATGGTGGTATATCTTCTTGTTTGAGGATCATGGTTATTTGGTTTCTTTTGAGGAGCTCATGATGTGCACTTTGAGTTCTTTGATAGTTTGATGCCTTGGTTGATTCTCATGGTTAGAGAATGGTATTTTTTTTTCATCATTATGTCATGGACAGCTTGGATACATAGTTTAGTGGGAGCTTGTGACAGTGATGGGATGACAGTGCAGGATTAGTTCCTGGTTTGGTTTATATCTTCTTGGTTTGGAAAGGATGGATTTTATGATGCCATAGGTGACTTGGTACCACAGTTGAGTGGGAGTTGTTGGCATTGATATATTTATTGAGTGTTTGCAGATGTTGGAGGTTTGTCTTAGATCCTGTTGCTGCAGAAGCGTCTTTGACATTTGCATGGTGCACTTGTTATCTTCATGGTGTTTGAAGATGGTTAGATCTTGAGGACTCATGGAGTTCTTGGTTATCTTCATGGTGTGTGGAGATGGTTTTCTTCATGGTGTGTGGAGATGGTTGCATCTTGAGGACTCACAGGGTTCTTGGCAAAGGTGTGGTTTATGCTTTTATTTGGCATGTTATCCTTGGTATGAGGATGGTTTCATTATTATGTCATGGTATACTCTTGGTACGCATTTAGAGTTGTGACATGTTATAGTATGTTCATGTGGAGCATGTTATCTCTTTAGTTGAGATGGTAAGATCATGTTGTCATGTTTATGTTCTTGAGGCCATGGTTGGAACTTTGACATTGATCTTGGTTTAGTTTCTTGGTATTGAGTACACTGATCATAAGCTAGATACTTCATGATATTGCTATGTTGCATTAGGAGTTGGCATGGATTGATTGGTTATAGGTGCTCATGGATACTTAGAGATGGTGGTGACGCTGATTTCTCTTGGATTAGAGAAGTATTTGTTGGGATGGTTGATGGTTTCAGCAGGAAGTCTGAGGGGCAGTCACCTGATATGGACTTGAGAGGAGATTGTTCTTAGATGAGTCTTGGTTGGAGACTTGGGTATCTTGATGAGCATTCTCATTCCCCACTCTTGGTCTACTCGGCGGTTTGCTACTTGAGAGGTATAGCCCATTATTTTCTCTCAGTTGCATTATATTTATGCTTGTCTTTCATGGATATGGATCTTGAGCTATGGTACATGAGTTAGTTCTGGAGGGTTCATTTGAGAGATGGTTTAACATTGGTTATCTCCATGTGCATATGTTGTTATGCTGGTTGAGTTTGGGAGATGATTTTATATTGGGTATTTTCCTTGGATTAGGAATGGTTATTCCTTGGTTTAGGAATGGGTTTATTGAGTTTGATCTTATTGTGAGAGGCTTACATCCATGATGAGTTATATGGTATGGTTTGGGTGTTGTTGAGGCTTCTTGTTGGGGTTTTATGGAGGAGATCATACTTGCATAGTTTACATCTAGAGGTGTGTGTAGAAGGACATGATACAGGTTTGATTTGCATGGTTTCTCTAGTCTTGGTTATCTTTTTGGATGTTCAATTTTGCCTACATTGGATTTGAGATTGGTTGGAGATTGTGATCACTGGTTTCTGCTCATGCATGTCATGTGAGAGATGACATGGTTATTTCTTTCTCTTTCCTCTGTTGGTTGTGGAAAATTTGGGAGACTATTGGAGACTTGTTATGAGAGTTGTTCTTGCAGGATATCAGTTTATGTATTGTGGATGTCCTTGATGCTACATGGATTCACTTCTTTGAGATGTGTTGAGTGGATTGGTTATAGATTTGACATTATCTTTTGCAGTGGGAGCTTCTTGGTATATATATGTGGCAGGCATTGCTCTTGAGGCTTGTGATTGCAGGTTATAGATTGGATATGTCTGTGATATGAGATTCACTTGTTATACTTTTGAGGTATGGATAGTTGGATGGGTTTGGCACTTGCTGTGGGTGCTATTTCAGCTATGGATATTTTGACAACTACGGATACATGTGATTACCTTTGGATCAAGTTTTTGTGCTTGAAATTTTAGTTGGTACATGATTTTATGATCTTCTAATGCGACAGGTTGGGTGGCTTTCTCTTTGGATGGCTTCTATGTATGTCCAGTGGGAGTGGCATAATAGGAGGTGAGATCATTCATGTTCGAGATGTTGGATACTTTGATTTTGTTACGGGTACCAGGACGGAGCACTTGGTGTATTTTGATCCATGATGGTGGATGTACTGGGAGGGATTGTTCCCTTGTTCATTTATGTGGCTACGGATTGACCCTATGCAATGTATACAACAAGTGGGAGATTGTTGAGATAATGGGTGTTGCACACATTGCATAATATTGTTATATTTTATTATGTAATGTTGTGCCTAGATGGACATGCAACATGTAAAGATTCCCATGGAATATTTTTGATGAGTTGTATTGTAACATTGTGAAAATATTTCATGTAATTATTTAATATTGGGGAAAAGAATTAAATGCCCAATATTAAATGTGGGGTCAGTGGGTTAGGTAGCACATGGTTTTAGCACATGGTTTATGTAATACCACTTAGTGGTTTTGTGGGACTTGCTACTATATAAGCAACCACAAGTGTAGTTGTTGTATAGAGAGAAAGAGTGACAAGGAGAAGAAAAAAGGCAAGAGTCGAGCGGGACAAGGCTTGACAGGTTAGCCAAGGGAGCATTTGTGAAGGTTGAAAGCATGGCATGGGATGTGTGGATTCATGCTTGTTCACATAGTTTGCTCGGTTGTGGCTATGGCCATGAAGGCTTCCATGGTTGTATGGAAATGGTATTTTTGCTGAATAATACATGATGATGGATGCTTTTGGAGGCTGGGTTTTTCCCTCAATGAGGGTTTCCTAGGGTATATCTTGTGTCACATTTTGTGGGTATGTTGTCTATTCTCTTGCATGTGGATTTTAATTTCATGTTTATTTCAGATTTATTATGGGTTATGTGGAAATGGTTATATTCTTTATTGCCAAGTTTCCTTACATCCTAAATACAGATTCAACAATCGGATTGGAACGTTAGGATAAGAACTTGTAAGTGTGAATGAAACACCTGAAGTAATGTTTCTCATGACAATGGGTTTGCATCCATTGTTTGCTAGCACGAGGGGCTATGTACTCCAACTAGCTAAAAGCTTAAGCTTTTTGAGACTCTCCAAGAGAGAAACTAAACTGAATAGTAAAATCAAGCATGCCAAAAGTATGAGTCTAATCTCCCTTTAACTTCACAATGGTGACTCTTCAACTTCTCCTTGGTAAATCATCTTATTCGTCCTCATCATTTTGTGACCACATGAGATATTAATTTGACCTTTAATAATAAATCTCTAGGTAACATAGTCAAATATAATATTGAAAATTCATTCCTTCTTAATATTTCTAATGTCCCCAACGAAGGGACATTACAAATCTCCCCTCCTTGAGATTTCTTTCCCCTAAGTAATCAATACTAGGATCCCATACAAGTCTACAGGCAGTGCTAAAATCCAAACTGAAAACAATTTTGACCATACTATGAAGCCAAATGTCTCTCTGCAATAAGACTTTCAACTAACTCTCTGAAAGAAATCGACACCTGCACCTATAAACTGCTCAACATTGACCATCACCATAATTAGCCTCAAACTAAATAGGACCATAATAAAATCCTCATCCAACCAAAGATACAACCTACCAACACCTGGATCCCAAACTTTGTTATGATACCTCACTGCTATGATGATATAGAAATAAATCCAGGGTCCATGTATCATCCAGTAGAATGTGAAGACCTGACTTAGATGGATGATGTAAGAAATGCACTACTTAAAAATTGAAAAGACCATCCCATGGACATCAAAATTAATATTGTCGTCATAAACTTTGAGAATTCCCCAATGCATAGGAGCTAAGAATATGAAGAATGTTGAGAATCTACCAATAAATCTCACATAAATACTCCACTAACAACTGTTCAAAGGCTGATGAAGAAAATTCATCCAACCGTCACCATCAAGGCTCTACCAAGAACAATCATGGGAATTTGAAGAAATCTGGTCTAATTATAGCCTTAGGTACCATGAAATCTAATTTTTAACTAAAATAGGGCCTTGAGAGGATAGAAACGGTGCCATAACTATGCTCTAACTAGGTAGATAGATTGGGTCAGGGTGGTAGAGTTTCTCTGCATGCTTCGCATTCACTTCTGGTGGTTGGAATCGATCATGAAGATCAGATTCATGCAAAACCTTGTCTTTCCTTCATTTTTTGGCCTAGGATTCAGCAAGGTCAGTGAGTCAACCGAGATCCACAATGAGAATGAGCCACGTGGACCAATGGTCTTTTATTCTCTCGCCACCTTGCAGGGTCTCACCGAGTTGACTGTCTACTTATAACTAACTGCACCACCCCAAAACACTGACCATGGTGGTTTGGCTAAAACCTTGACTATGGAAATTATTTTAATCACTATCATTAACTGTTAATGCTACCTAAGCCACCAAGACATGTGTCCTCCACCGATTTTCTCGCATTACTTAAATACCTTGCAGCTCCTTCTTGTGGGGGTGCCTTGATCGTTGATCTTAGAAGATCCAATGATCATGAAAATCCTTTCCATTACTGTGTTGACCCCTACTAATTTTGGCCCATGGACACTTGGCAATAGGGCACTTTCTCACATTACTTATCTCCCCCACAAATTCATCTTGCGGGAGTGTGCCAACGATCGATCACTAAAGATCCAACGTTGCCCATAACTATGTGTTTGAAACTCAACGAAGACCCCATGATGTCACCCAAACACATGTCAAGAAAGGGCTTTCCCACAAGGTTTAACTTCTCTACAACTTCATCTTGTGGAGAAGCACCTGCCATTGACTTGGCAAGATCCAATGGTGAATAAAGCTCCTATCTCAAACATCTTCTATGACCTGCCAAAGAAAAGGGACCCACCTGCCATGTGGCAAAAAGAGGCTTCCATGTAATAATTAAAATCACTGCACCTTCATCTTGTAGGGAAGTGGGGGTCGTAGATCATGGAAGATCTAATGACAAGGAAAGATACATGTCGACGGCAATGGAACTTAGGGAAATAAAGAAATAACATAAAGTTTTTCATCTGATTTTTTATTTTTTTATTTTCAGGCGATTAAATAATATTAAACTAGGCAACTAGACGTTGGATGGGCTAACTTTTGAATTTGAATTTGGTGGAGTTAATTTGGACAACATTTTGGTGACTCACAGGGGATGCGAGCCTGCTACGCATCTGACCAGTGACCTTGCACATCCATTGGGCTTATAGAGGTCGTGGAAAATGTGAATCACTGTGCTATAAAAAATCCTAATCCTACCCCTATAGGCATAAAATTTTGAAGAATCTCTGTTTTTGCAACTAGAACCAGAAATCAAATGTCTCTGCAACCTTCAAAAATTTCAAAACTTTCTATCTCACAGAGAGACAACCTTGTGCTCGTGCACTTCTTGTAAAACATGAAACAAACAAAGAACAAAACTATACTAACTATGTACATGGAACCTCAAACCCTGTCAGAAACATGGCTTAAGATAAATCCCATTGACTGGGATGGGTAGAATTTCACCATCAGTCTTGCTTAACTGGAAAGCATTAGCTTGTCTACAACTTTCAATCAGATAGGGACCACTCCACATTACATCAAATTTTGAGTGCCTCCTTGGTTTTTCCCTGTCTGCATCCCATTTTAAAACTAAATCACCTTCTCTGAAAGTCCTGACCCTAGCCTTTTTGTCAAAGCTCTTCTTCACTTACTGTTGATGTACCTCTAGAGTCTATATGGCTTGATTCCTTTTCTCTTCCAGTTCCATCAGCTCTGCCATCCTTACTGTCATGGCATCATTTTCAACTAGCTCCAACTGATGAGCCAATTTTAGGGCTGGGAACTCCAATGAGATTGAAATTCTTGCTTCTCTACCATATACTAACACAAATGGAGAATTCCCTATTGATCTCTTAGGTGTTAACCTGTCAGCCCACAGAGTTGTCCTTAACCTTTTATGCCAACATCTCTTGTTATCTTCTATTGTCCTCTTTATGATCCTAATCAGGTTCTTGTTGGATGACTTGGCCAAGCCGTTAGCCATAGGGTAGTAGTTTGAAGACATTCTCAAATAGATATTATGGTCAACTGCCCACGCACAAATCTGAGCTCCTACAAAAGACTTTGCATTGTCTGAAATAATGGCTGAAGGGGCACCAAACCTGGTTACAATTCCATCAAGGAATTCAACAGCTAAAGATTCTGTGGCATCCTTCAATGCAACCACCTCTATCCATCTAGTGAAGTAATCTGTAGCAGCTAAAATCCACTTGTGACCAGAACTGGAAGGAGGATTAATAGGGCCTATGAAATCCAATCCCCACTGAGAAAAAGGCTGATCCACTTGGATAGGATGAAGGGGAAGAGCTGCAAGCCTTTTCTTGCTAGAGAAGAAGGCACATTTTTCACACTTCCTCACATACCTATGAAAATCATAGAACAAGGATGGCCAAAAGTAACCAGCCCTCATGATCTTCATTGCAGTTGTTCTAGCTGAGAAGTGGCCACCATCAGGATCATCATGAAGCTCCTTGATCATTCTTTCAACTTGTCTTTATCAATGCATCTTAGTAGGGCTCCATTAAAATCTTTCATGAAAAGGATACCATCAACTATGACATAAGGGATTGACTGCAATCTATACTATCTCCTTTTAGCTTTATCTAATCCTTAAGGATATCCATTGCCTAATAAGAAGCTCTTCATGTCATCCACCCAATTCCTTGGGCCATCATTTCTTGCTTCTTGTTCTTCTATTAATACCATGGAAACCTCCTCATCTGATTCTTGTGATGACAACATTTGTTTACACAATCCTTTCCCTCTTACTAGCTTGGTGACCTGGATGTCAACATCATATTCCATTACCTTTGTAATCCAACCAGCTCTTTTCTCACTGACATCTTTGCTCAAAAGGAACTCCTTCACACTAGCATGAGGTACTAACAAATGAATCTTATTATGGGATAGGAGGTGTCTAAATTTCTTTAAAGCTCTGACAATTGCAAGGGCTTTCTTCTCAACATAATTGTACTTATCTTCATACTCCTTGAGCCCTTCACTAAAGAAGGCTATGGGCTGCTCTTTATTCTTGTCATTTATTTGAGTCAAGACAGTAGAGATACTTGACTCACCACCTAAGCTATAAAGAATGAAATCCTTCTCAAAGTTTGGATTGATGAGAGTAGGGGCTGAGGCTATGGCTGCCTTGATTTCTTCAAAACTTTCTCTCCCTTCCTTGGTCCATGCAAAGACCACAATTTTCTTGAGCATAGTTATAAGGGGTTTCACCATAGTAGCAAGATTAGGGGTGAATCTTCTCACAAAATTTATCCTACCAAGGAAACTTTGTACCCATTTCTTGTGTTTAGGAAGAGGAAGAGAAAGTATTGCTTTTGTTCTCTCTGGATCAATGGTTAAGCCATCTTTAGATACAATGTGTCCTAATAATCTTCCTTGATTGGTAGAAAAGACACACTTGCTTGGGTTAAGAGATACCCCAAACTCTCTACACCTTAAGAATACCTACTTGAGATGATCAAAATGATCTTCTACATTCTTTGAATATACTATGATATCATCAAGGTAAACTAACGCAAACCTTTCAATCATATTCTTGAAGGCCATCTCCATTGCTTTCTGAAATGTAGCACCTACATTGGTGAGTCCAAATGGAATTTTACAATAAGCATAGGTACCCCACTTGTTAGTGAATGCAGTCTTGTATCTATCAGACTCCTTGACCAGCACTTGATTATAACCAAAGAACCCATCAAGAAATGAAAATCTCTCTGATCCACTGACCTTGGATAAAATCTGCTCCATGGAAGGAAGAGGATGGTGATCTTTAAGGGAAGCTTGATTAAGGTCCCTAAAGTCCACACACAATCTAATTTCTCCATTCTTCTTCCTAACAAGGACAAGGTTTGCTACCCATGATGAGTGCTTGATAGGGAAAATTATATTGGCTTCAATCAATTTGGATAGCTCCTTTCTCATTAAGGGTTCAATTTTAGGATTCACTGGTCTCTATTTTTGTCTTACTAGTTTTATATCATCAATTAGATCTATGGTATGCTGAAACAACCTTGGGTCAAAGCCCTTTAAGTCATCATATGTCCAAGCGAATACATCATTAAA
The DNA here is from genome assembly GCA_028749045.1 of Cupressus sempervirens. NCBI lineage: Eukaryota > Viridiplantae > Streptophyta > Pinopsida > Cupressales > Cupressaceae > Cupressus > Cupressus sempervirens. The sequence continues at coordinate 554,219,760 of CM053789.1, read as the reverse complement.
TTCTTGACATAGATGAATAAAATTTTCTTTTTCAATTTTAGAACATACCTTCCCCATGTTTAAGGACTTTTCATCAGCAACCATGACTAGAGTGTAGTCATCTTCATTAGTAGCTAGGTTCATGACTCTGCCTCTTGCTTGATCATCAGGATTAAAAAAACTCTCTAGACTAATGAGAAATTTAGGCAGCTTGTTGGAGTTGAGATTAATGATTTGGTCACCATACTGATCCTGTAGTCTTGATTGATTTCTCTCTAAAAATTATGCCTCATTCTGCAAGAAGCTCACAATTTTATCATCAGACTCAAACACTTGCCAATGGGTGTTATTGTTAGGGATGGAAGACCTTACTACCACTCTGATTTGTTGCTCTTTCTTCTCCCCAAAATTTCTTGGCACATCATGAGATGCACCTATTGTTGCAAATCTATCAGCATGTCTATTTTCTTTTCTAGGGATGCTTTGGATGTTAAATGCATTGAAACCTTCAAGAAAATCCCAAACTCTATGTTTATAAGACTTGAGAAAACCATTTTTGGTGATATTCTAATGTCTCACTTGATTCACCACCAAATCACTATCTCCATATACACTTAAAGCTTGGATTCCTCTTTTTTGAGCAAGTAGGAGACCTTGAATCAAGGATTCATACTTGACCACATTATTAGTACAACTAAATTGGAGCCTAAAGGAGAAGTAGTACCTTATTTTTGCAGGAGAAATCAACATCAGACCAGCTCCTAATACATTCTTATTCCTTGATCCATCAAAGTACATACTCCATATCCCACTTACATCTTCTTCAGTCTCCACAAGATTGGGAACTAAAGCATTCTTCTCTAATATACAATATGTACTGAGGCCTGTCTCAAGAGTTTCTGATGTAGAATTAAGTTGATATGCATCAGCCCATTCATCTAAGAGGAAATCAGGTACTTGTGCTTGGGTGTGGTAGGCTCATTCAATATGTCATTATCATCCACCTCTAGGATAGTACAATTCATGTTGATGAGATTAAGTGTGTAGGGTTTAGTATGATGGAGAGCTAGAGGCTCTTCTCTAATTGAATCTTTGGCTCCATATCTTGTTCTAAAAAACATATATGACCAATCAGAAGATATGTAACCACCTATTTGGGCAGTGAAGTCCCTTGACAGACAAATGGCAAAATGTGGCTTGACTTCAGCCACTGATATATCTTGAGTTATAGTACAACCAGGGCATGCATGTAAGGACAACTCTATGTTCCTAAGGATCCCTATAGTCTTGACAGTACTACCATCTAACTATAATACATCCTTAACAATGGGCTCATATTTCATCTCCAAAGCATCAGCAACACACGTAGGCATCACTAAACTTCTAGCCCCTGAATCAATCATGCAATTGTGGACTAGTTTATCCCCTATAATTAGATAAACATAGAATGGAGGAGGTCTGACCTTTTTACTTGTTTCTTCCTCCCTTGATGATTGTACTAGGCTTGTGGCACTTTCCATGCTAGGTGGTTGATCTTTTGGTTCCATACTTTCCAATTCTTGTTGTAGCAACCTCTTTTGCATGGGTATAGTAGCAATAGCATCCCACATTGAGATATTCACATTTGTCTTCTTCATTTGCTCTACCAAACTGAATGGCATAGTGGGCACTTTGGTAGAAGCCTTGGGAGCCTTCCTTGTAGGAGGTTGAGGTGGAACGACTAGAGAATCACTTGCATCATTTTTGACATTATTTTGCCTTTGCTATTGAGAAACATTTGATTGCTCATTGACTGCTTGTTCATGAGGTATCACACTTGGAGTTGAGGCCTAATTAGGAGGAGGGGTAGCATCTTCAATAGCTCTTCTCTTGCTCCTAGTGTTGTGAGCAATAGAATCATAGTTTACATTGCAATGTTCCTCCATCTGATGGTTTATAAAAGAACAATCACCTTGCCCTTGCACATATGAGGCATCCTTAAATTGTCCTTCCTGGTATAATGGTTGTATTGTAGGCTCTTGGATGGTCAAAGCCAAATAAGATTTAGCATTTTGACACATGCAATGAGCATAGGATTAATTGCAAGAGGGACAAAAATCTTGATCTTGAACCATGTTGTTTTGAGGGACTATAGCCCTACTTTGACTTGCATTTGAAGTTGAAGCATGACTATTTTGTCTCTTCTGATCAAAAGAATTGTTCCCATAATTCTAATTTGGAGGCCTACCACTATTTAGAGTTTGGCCTTGCAACTTATGAGCTTTATTACCTTGAGCTTGTCTTTCTAAAGTCACCACCTTATTGCTCATTTTATGCATCATAGAGAAGCTATCCTCTAGCTTCTTCTCTTGGCCCTGCAATCTCTTATCTATGTTTAGCATCATAGATTACGTCATCTCCTTAATCCCATCTATTCCATTTGAAGATGTGGAGGCTTGAGGGACTAAAGCAAGGGATTGTGAGGTGAAAGTTGTGGGAGGAGGAGCCATCGCTAGTTGATGGTTTGGGACATTAGGGAAAAAGGGCATAGGAGGTCTTGGAGCTAACTTACCTCCTTGTATCAATATATTTTCTGCCCTTATTGCTATGTCATAAGAATTAGGTAAAGTATCCCCTCCCATGGTTTGGATTGTGGTGGCAATATCACTATTAAAAGCTCTAAGGTAATGTAAGAAGGCATTACCAAGGGTAGGTTTCACTAAAATAGGTATTCTGTCCCATGTTTTTTGGAATCTATAGTTGAAATCAGTCATACATTCATGGGGGGCTCTTTTTATGGTAGTTAACTACTCTAAAAGTGACAAATGATCACTTTTGTCCTCAAAATGTTTACATAGTCCTGCTCCTAATCCATCCCAATCTGTTATAGAACCATGAGCCAAACCTCTATACCATTGTAATGCTTTTCCTTTTAGGGATGAGGCTAGAAGTCTAACTGCAACATCATCTTCTATAATGCCATGGATATTATAGACATTTGCAACCTCTTGAATATGTTCTAAGGGGGAAATGGAGGTTTCACCAGTAAACTCTGGTATACTTTTAAGTGCAGCTATTGGTATGTCATGTCTTTGGGCCAATAAAAGAGGACTTCCACCATTAAAGGTGGAAAAAGTATGGGCTCTATGCAATGTCATATAGACAAGTGATCTATTGATATGTGTTGATGGCAATCTAGTCTAAGATCTAACAGTAGGAGGAGTAGAGATAGATCTTGCAGGGGTATTTGTTACTATTGCACTCCTAACTGGTGATAGGGATACTCTAGTCCTCCTTCTTCTAGGATTTGAAAGTGAAAGCTCTTGGTACTGAAATTTACCTCTAGAAGATGCCCTTGTTTCAACTTTGGGCATCAATTACTGCAACTTTGGTCTAGAACCAAATGTGTTTGAAGCTCAAAGTCACCAAGTACTTTGAAGAATGAACCTCTTGAAGGCTTGAACACTGAAGCCAGTACTATCTCTTCAGTATTAATCTTGAAATCTTCCTTCTGACACCAGTAGACTTAAAATCTTCTGATATTGGTCCCACCGGGCATGCCAAAAACTGTTGTCATTGAGGTTTGCACCCTTGTCCAAAGCCTATGCATGAGGACAACCTAGTGAAACATGGAAACAACCTCCAAGCTGTGGGACTTGAACTGTGAGGTTGAGTCTTCGGAGAAGGTCGATTTCCTCTTACTATCAAGATGCATCTAACTACTCTTGGAAGGGAAAAGGGAGAAGGAGATGCAAGAAAGCAAATCTAACTATTCTAATCTAGAGAGGTGATGCAACAAAATAGAGTGTTCGGACCAATGTCTACACATACATGCACTATAGAACCAGAATGAAACTAAGGATATACACATTTAGACTTTCTTTAATCTAATAATCACATGCAGATTAGAAGACCAAAATGAATGACACAAGGAAAAAGAGATTCACTTATATTATCATTCATTGGCCAATAGGAGATACAATCACACAGATTATAGATTTTCACAAAACACTAGTGGAGGCAAAGAGTTCTTGCACTTTCACACCAATGGTTGAAAGAGATAAGGCAGAAAATCATGCAGTTTAGAGGCACAGGGGAATTTACACTAAAAATTTGCAGTGCAATAACAGAGAAAATAGAGAAAGGTCTACCTTTTCAAAATTAAAAAAAATTGCTTTTATAGATCAGGCATAACTGAGATATAAAAAAAAAAAAACTATCTTGCAACCACTGCCATCAATGCTCTGCCAAGAACAATAATGGGAATCTGAAGAAATCTGGTCTAAATATAGCTTTAGATACCATGAAATCTAATTTTTAACTAAAATAGGGCCTTGAGAGGGAAAAAATGGTGCGATAACTACGCTTTGACCATGTAGATAGATTGGGTTGGGGTGGTAGAGTGTCTCTACATGCTTTGCATTCACTTCTAGTGGTTGGAATCGATCATGAAGATCAAATTCATGCAAAACCTTAGCTTTCCTTCATTTTTTGGCCTGGGAGTCAGCAAGGTCAATGAGTCAACTAAGATCCACAATGAGAATGAGCCATGTGGGCCAATGGTCTTTTATTCTCTCGCCACCTTGTAAGGTCTCGTCGAGTTGACCATCTGCTTATAACTAACTACACCACCCCAAAACACTGACCGTGGCGATTTGGCCAAAACCCAGACTATGGAAATTGTTTTAACTATTGTCGTTAACTGTCGATGCTACCTGAGCCATCAGGGCACATGCCCTCCACCCATTTTCTCACATTACTTAAATACCTTGCAGCTCCATCTTGCAGGGGTGCCTTGATTGTTGATCTCGAAAGATCCAATGATCATGAAGATCCTTTCCATTATTGTGCTGACCCCTGCTAATTCTGGCCCATGGACACTTGGCAATAGGGTGCTTTCCCGCATTACTTATCTCCCCCACAAATTCATCTTGCGGGATTGCGCCAACCGTTGATCACTGAAGATCTAACTCTGCCCATAACTGTGTGTTTGAAACTCAATGAAGACCCTGTGATGTCACCTAGACACGCGTCAAGAAAATGCTTTCTCACAAGGTTTAACTTCCCTACAATTTTATCTTGTGGGGAAGCACTCATCGTTGACCTGGCAAGATCCGATGGTGAATAAAGCTCATGTCTTGAACATCTTTTGTGACCTACGAAAGAAAAGGGACCCACTTGCTAGGTGACGAAAAGAGGCTTCCCCGCAATACTTAAAATCACTACACCTTCATCTTGCAGGGAAGCGAGGGTTGTAGATCATGGAAGATCTAAAGGCAAGGAAAGCTACACGCCAATGGCAATGGAACTTAGGGAAGTAAAGAAATAACATAAAGTTTTTCATATGATTTTTTTTTTAATTTTTTTTTGGGCGATTAAATAATATTAAACTGGGCAACTAGTTGTTGGACAGGCTAACTTTTGAATTTGAATTTGGCAAGGTAAATTTGGACAACACCTACATATTGTGTAGTGACAATTTGGATAGTACCACATATGCAAGGTTAGAGAAAGATACCATTTAACATTTGCCTCCACATGTGTCTTTTTTCCTCCAAAGTTTGGTTACCAATTTGAGCACCGCTGGCATATTCTAATAGAGTATCTAAAGTAACGAAAAATAAGAATTGTAAGTGGATGCTCTTAAGTGCAAATAATAAACTATTTCATGTAGTTGTAAGTTCAAACATAGGTAGTAACTCCCATGTCTGCCAGGCTTCCTGCCGTTACTCTCTGTACACCTGTGATTCCCTATACACCTATTGGATCCCTATATACTTGCTACATATCTCCTTCAAATAAAAGTAGGTGATTCAATTTCCTTAAATAATGCTCGCTAATTGTTGGGTTACCACTCTTTAGTGGAAAAAACTCTATATCATGTGAATTAGTTTGTACCACCTGTAATATTGGCGAGCCTCATTCAAAAAATATATCTATAGCAAAGTCTTTTACTTCGTCGATTCATGTGTCCTAACCAATTAGTCATTCATCATTTAAAAACTGCTCCCCCTGTATATTGGCAGAATGGTGTTGAACTGTACTGGGGTAGGGTCCCTTGCTACAGTGGCCCAAACTATTATCGAGGAGTTTAGTATTACTCCCCTTCCCATGCCTCCATCTTATCTAGCTTGGTGACTATGATGCCATGATGTGCTCTTATGTTTATTCACATGACCACTGGTATCCATGTTAGTTAAAGTAGTTCAACCTGTAGCTAAGGTGTCCACATACCCTCTACCCAACTGGAGATATTCTTGTGCTATGGGTCTATGTATTGCCCTTGTCAAAGAGTATCAATGCCAATGCCAAAGAAACCTTGCGAGGATGACTCACAGACAACCACCCATATTTGTCTTGGGACATTCATTACTAGTATTCGATACCACTGTACAATTGCCTATACTAAAAATTGATCTTATTGAGTCTCAATACATACTTTTTCCTTCATTAATTTTGATGTAGGCATTTCGATCGTTCATATGACAGAACCTTACAAAATGTGTCTTTCGTATATAGTCTACTTCATATTGGTAAGGAATGCAATGTGTTTGTATGACCACAATTGTCATTTCTTGCCTCTCACACATTCTAGGCTTCTCCTAATGATAGAAACATAATCTTGACTATTTATGTATGTTATTGATTTGATACTCCTATGTTGTATTATTCTGAATCATATAAATATTGAGCTTTCATAACTACATACAGAGATGATACTAGTAAAGGTTGCAGAAAATCTTCTTAATATCTATTGAGTGCATTCACTTGAGATTTTTTTTACCATGCTACTTTTCTATGCATACCTCAAAGTGGGCAACATAAATCCTTTTCTTTGCATATTGTTACTACCTTTGAATAGTTTGAATGGCACCATATTTCACTAGATAAAATTGATCTTTCTACCTTAAAATTTTTGACGAGAAAGGTACATGCTGATAGTGTAATCAGAAACTTTTGCTAGCAGGTTCTTTAGTGGACCCCAGTAACCAAGGATTCCCATGAATAGATTGACTTTTAGCCTCAATCTCATTTCTTATAATGAAAATATTGGCCTATATGTATTGTTAAGGCCTTTCCCCAAATCACCTCATTGAACTAGAGCTACACTCTCTTGATGTAAACAGATCCAATACTTAACTCTCACAAAAAAAAATTTGTGTCTAGATAAAACTTCACGGGCTGGCAGGAAAACCAGCTCTAATACCACTATAATATCCCTCACTGGATATTAACTAACTTTCTCCTTTTAACTGTAGACACATAAATTTGATTACACTGCTTTGGTAATCTAATTTAGCCATCTCTAAAGGCATCATTAATTAAATTCTTATTTAATTAATCCTTTGCCATCCCTAGTTGATTAATTTAATTAATCATCTATAGTCCTAATTGATAAATCAAATAATCTATTATTTATCAATTAAAATCCTTTTCTCCTATCTAATTCCAAAAATCCCCATTTATTAAATAAATCTATTTGATAAATGAAATCCTAAAATTCAAAAACCCCTAACCTATCTCTAATCCTCCATTTATCCTAATCCACCCCATCCACCCATACTAACCAAGCTTAGCCACTAACTCACCCACCCTCATTAATGCCATCCACTTGCACATCTCTAACATCCCTAAGCTAATCCTAAACCCAAGCCTAATCCACACCCTAATGTTGTCACATTCCTTAAACAAGTTTAAGACTTTCCTAATCCAAACCAAAGTCTCCCCTCAAAAAACCCAACCACTAAGTCACGAGTGCTCCTACAAAATATAAAGACTCTTACAAGCCCACTCATGACTCTTACACCCATCTTCCACACTCTTCCCTCTTCCACACTCATTCCTCTTACATCCCTCTTACATCCCTCTTACATACTCAACCCCACTCATCATGACTCTAACCAACCCTTTACCCTACCCTCTCACACTCATCCTCCTTGTGACAAGTGTCACCTTCCCATTGGTGCTAAACAAGCACAATCCATGTGCTCCCCTTTGAGTGCATCTTAAACATCCTTAAGCCTTCATCCATCCTTGCATCTAAGCCCTCCATCTCTCTACCCCTTAGCCTATAAATTGAATCCCATCCCAAGCCATTTCATCAACAATCTTTGAGCTAAAGTTACCATGCTATTTTGAGAACCAAAGCCATCAACCATACCCTTATAATGCCAAATTGAGAGCTCACAAAGCTACCAATTTTCCATTACCCATCTCCATTGAAGCAGCTTTTGAGCATCTTGAGCATACATCCACAGCAAAAGGACACATCTACAGAATTCAGAAAGCATGGAGTGTTTTCTCTTGTGAGGTTTGCACTTCTGGTTTGCTTTCTTTGTCTAAGAATATATGTGAATTTAGTTTTTGGTTTGTGAATGTTTACTTTATTTTTTAATGTTCTTTGCATACTAATTCTTGTTCTACATTAACAATATACCTAGAACTAAAATATGACAGATCTACTTTGGAACAAGGAAATTCAGCAAAAACCCCAATAGAAATCCGACTAACTTCTTCTTGAGTATAGCTTCAATTTAGATTTAGGCCAAAGGAATACAATGCTATAAATAAACTAGAAAGTTCTTCACAAGTATATGAACCGTTATTCAAAATATCGACATGCAACCATGGATTACAAATTGGAATGCTAAAACCAACAAACTCATATATTTCCTTAAATAATGTTATTTCCTTATACAACAACAATATAATGGTCATCAACTAAAATGTTATTGTATTATACAACAACAATACAATAACCAATGCAAAGAAAACCAATCCTAAATATAGATTCAATAATCAAATTGGAACATTAGAATAAGAACTTATAAGTACGAATCAAACACCTGAAGTACTGTTTCTCGGCACAATGGGTTTGCATCCACTATCTACTAGCACAAGAGGCTACGTCCTTCAACTAGCTGAAAGCTGAAGTTTTATGAGACTCTCCAAGAGAGAAACTAAACTAAATAGTAAAATCAAGCATGCCAAAAGTATGAGTCTCATCTCTGTTTAACTTCACAATGGTGACTCTTCAACTTCTCCTTGGTAAATTGTCTTATTCCTCCTCGTCCTCTTGTGACCACATGAGATATTAATTTGACCCTTAATAATAAATCTCTAGGTAACATAGTCAAATCTAATATTGAAAATTCGTTCCTTCTTAATATTTCTAATGTCCCCAAAGAAGGGACATTACAGAAAATATCTATGAAATCAAAAGATGATGGATTATGGAAAATGAAATTTGATGGAGCATTTAGTAAAGAGGGCAATGGAGCTAGTGTGGTTTTTACATAACCATCAGGTAAGATATTTAGGTATGTTTTTCTTTTAAATTTTGAATGTACCAACAATATTGATAAATATGAAGCATTGATTTTAGGCCTAAATATTGTCAAGTTTCATATATAAAGTTAATTTTAGTTTTTGGTGACTCTGAAATAATAGTCTATTAGATTCAAGATAAATTTATGGAAAAAAATTCAAGGCTGAAAAGATAAATAAATTACGTGTGGGATTTGCTAGAATTTTTTAATGCATTTTCAATGTAATGTCCCCACTTTAGTAGTTGACCAAGTGTGTGTGCATTAGCCTAGTTCTACATGGTCCCGAGGGCTAACAAATTGTTTGAAGGGATCTTAGAGTGTTTTGGCCTAGTCATCTCCAGTTTGGGCCAAAATAGAGTTGATTTACTCAGTCTCAGGCATACTTACTATTTTTAGCAAGTCAACAAGATATAGGGAAGGCTAGTTTTGGTGATTGGATTTGATACTCCTCAACAAGAGTTTTTCAATGAGTTATCACTCATGCTATTCAAAGTCTGATAGCTAATATATTTTTATTCCTAAAGTATTATTAAAGTAACATTTAATTTAGTTGTAAAATATTTAATTTAGACCATTTTGAGCATTTTTATGCGTAGAAAAAACAACAAAAAAAGTTAAAAAAAAATTTTTCCATAGTTAAGCTCTCATTTTTAAAGATTTTGGCTAACTAACTAAATTGCTTTTTTTTTTTTTTTTTGTCTCATTGCAGGTTGGAGCACATATGGAACCACTAGCCATGTTTCTTGCAGGTTTTCATGTTGCTAAAAAATGAACTTGAATGTTTAACCATTTGTCTTTGAATGCATGTTGCTAAAAAAATGAACTTGAATGGTTAAACACATTTTCCATTGAATTAATGTTTCTCAAAACACACTCTTGAATGTCATGGATTAAAATCAACTTTCCTTGGAATGCATGCTTAAAACAAAAAATCCAATCTTGAATGCCAAGGATCAATTAACCATTACAATATCAAACACTTCATTTGGAGGTTCTAAAATTGAACAAAACAAATCTCTTTTTCACATGCAATCTAGGTAAAGTTTGATTTTTGGACATTTAAGAAACTTTGTTAAGTTAAAATACAAATTTACAAAAATCAATTTGAGTAGTTTCTTGGAATCACCTCTTTTCTAATCACCCATCAAATATTAACCATTGGTTGCAATCTCAGCGCCATTTATGGGGATGGGTCTACTTGAAAAAGGTGTTAAATGTTCCACAATCTAACTCACTCACTTGGTCTTTGAACGTTTGCTTCAACTTTATCAAAATTCTTAAATGGCCAAAACTCTAGATTAAATCGATCACACTTCAAGTTTGGGCACTAAAATTGAACAACAACTGACGTGGAGAGCCTCCGGGCACGCGCTTGAAATCGAATCTCACACACTTTTTTTTTGGGCTTAAAACAAACTCACACTCAATCTTGAATACCTTAAAGAAAATTAATCGATACTTGACATGGAGGGCCTCCGGGCGCGCGAGTTTGCTTTTGTTGACCCTAACTCTTCTTATTGTTTGCATTCTTCGATCGATTTACTTTTGTTGGTGCTTTAAGTTGGAATTAAACATTGTCTCTTAAACATGAGTGCTTGCAAAGTCTAGATTAGCACACATAAGAGTCAGTTAGTAAAAGAACAAGCGTGTTTTTTAGCCCAAGGTCATCCAAGTCTTCTCTCCCCTTGTCGTCTTTCGAGGCCATCTTGGGTGCATAAGATTAGGATCCAAAACCTTGTTTCTTTTTAGGAGGCCTGCTTGGGGATTTCATCACCCCTTGGACGACCTCAACTCCAGCGTTCCGGCGGAGTATAAGAATCGGGAGGTGAATCGAAAGACACCTCTCTTGGGATCGAGATTTTGTCATTCGAACTAAGCCTCAAGGAACTTTATACTTTTGAGAAGTGAAAGAGGAGAAGTGGGTTACCGCTCCTCTCGGCTGTGTGACATCCTTTTGGTCTCATCTAGGAATTTGGGCCTCACGTACCTTGTGTATATCGAGGACTCCCTAGCTAAACCAATTGTCTGCCTTGCAGAAAACCATCTAGGATGTTAATGTGGTTGGAGTGACTGATCGAAACATTTGTAGAACATACACACTCCTTGGCGCAAGTATCACATTCTGAGAACAACAAACTTCTATCTGGGTGTTCCTATCTATTGCTTATTTTTTATTTTACTTGTTGAATGAATGTTTGCCAAACTTGGTCAATCCTAGCTTAGGGCACACTTAGTGTAGTCACTGCCTATTTTGGAAGTTGAACAAGTTGAAGCAAAACAACTGAGATTTTTCCCAAAGCCAAGCAAATTTAGGAATTTATGTCAGAACAACCCAAACCCAAACAGAAGTTTCACAAGGTCAAACTCAAGCCATCTCTAGCATACCAAGAACTTTTAGCCAAGAGAAAAGAAATAACACCAAGCCCACAAATTGCCAAACTCCACAAAGCAGAGGACAAAGCTATTGACGAAGCACTTCAAGAGGCCTGGTTAGAGCGCACCATAAAATTTAGCCAACATCCAGGAGTTAATCCTGCTTATGCCTTACCAACTAGGCATGATTTCTATGATTAGACACCCTTGTTTCTCCACATCTTCTTGGATAAGCTTCACTTTAGAGTCATCTTTGTAGAAAAGCCAGCCATCTTAGGTTATCCCCTTAAGCATTATTAGCTCATCCATCTCATTTAGAATCAAACCATCTAGCCAGCAATCCAAAATCTGCACATCTAAGCTTTCAAAATTGTTGTCACCTTGCTAAAAGTTTGTCATTCCTAAAATCTTCCAAATCCACCAATCTCACCAAGGTTATCCCTTTGACAGAGCTTTGTCTAGGGTAATCTAGCTTTGTCACTTGTTATCCCTCATCACCTTGAGCTAAAGGTTGGGATCCGCAAGTGGTCAATCTCGTGTTCTTCCTAAAGGATCATCAGTCCTTCCTTAAGTTGACACAATCACCACCAAGCTTGCACATAGGAAAGCAGACCTTTTGTGCTTTGACAACATATCTTTGAAGTTAGAATCCCTAACCCAATCCTTCTTAGGTTTTGTCATATAGGTTTACCTCAACCTAGGAAATCATTTGCATAGAAAAGCCTTCCCCCTTTTGCATCCATCAGCATTATTGCATCTCATCACTAGGAGCATTTTTCATGCCACCCGTCACTCGCTTAGCCAAGAAGAAAGAAATAATGGAGCCCTATCATTTGGATCGAACAACCTCACCCCCCTTGAGCACTCAACCATCCTTCAGCCCAGAGCAAGCTATGCCATCACCTACTGACATTGAAGCTTTCATGAACCAACCAGGAAATGCAGTATTGGTAAACGCCATTATAGACAAAAACAAAGAGACAATCATGGCTAATTTTCGAAGGGACAATGTAGGAACCTTTGACTTTGGAAGACCCCCTCCATTATCAGATCCATCTCACCTATTGTTTGGGCAGCTGCCACCACCCATAGGCTCTTATGATCCAAATTATCCTCAATATATTCCAAAAGAAGAGCCTCCAGCCAATCCATATGACCCAACAGACCCAAACATACCATCATCCACCCAAGTTGAAATCTCCATGCTGCAAGCCAACCCAGCCACCACCACTCCATCCTTGGTTCATACCTCTCCGCTCCAAACCCCCTTTACCCAAATACCTCACCGTTCACCCCCTTCACTATTGCTGCTGCTCCCCAACCCAGCCTTCCAAATCCACCCATCTCCCAAATCAGTGCTAGCATCTTTGGCCAACCTCAGCGATATACAACAGGGATGCCACCCATGGGGCCAAGTAATCAACCTTTCATCACCCCCAGCTTGTACACTGCAGCCCAGAACACAATCCCATCATTTTCATTAGGTCTTGGGAGCTCAATACCATTAGACACAAATCTACAAGCTACTACCCTCACTCCACAAAGCTATCAAATCCCACAAGCTACTACCAATTTTCTACCAAGCTCCCAAATGACCCCAGCTCCTGCCACCACTCTACCAAGCTTCCAAATCCAGCCACAAAGCTATCAAACCCCATCAGTTCCATTCCCAAGCTTTCAATTCCCACCACCTCCACCACCAACTAATCCGTTACCTCCAATTACCAACTACTTTTCAATGCCACTTCTAGGAGGTAATCCACCACCCCAGCCAACCACCAATTATTTGCAGATACCATCCCAAATGGGGGCACAACCCACATATATTGGTCAAACCCCACAAGCCCTCTGATCCTTTCCCCAAGCCTCACAACCATCTTATACCTTACCTCCACAAAGCAATCCATTTATCCCACAGCCAGCTTATGTTCCTCAATCCCAACCTCAAATCCCATATCAACAACAAGCCTCGCAGCATATGCAGCAATATGCGCCACCTCCCCCTCAACAACCCGTCATCCACCATGCAGCTGCCCAAACAATGTACAATCCCTATCAGCAAATCCCTCATAACCATCCATATTCAATGGCCCCATCCAGCACATACCTACCTCAAGGCACTCCTACATTGGGGGCACCCCAACCATCACCTATCAATTCAGAGTGGGAGCAAATGAAGACAGCTCTGAAAGCCATCCAAGAAGGGAATGATCCAAAGACATTCAAGTTTGAGAATGTGTGTCCTTACCCATTTGACAGAGCCATTACCACGACACCATTTCCCAAACACTTTGAGGTACCTAAATTTGACAAATTCAAAGGAAAAGGAGACCCTGTCACACATATCAAAGAATTTTACATGCATTTCCAGGACGTGGCATACAATGATGTCTTCCTCTTGCGCCTTTTTCCCAAAAGCTTGGCTGGACCAGCTCTTGAATGGTTTTATAGAATCCCCTATGGCACAATTAAAAACTTTGCTGAATTATCTGAGGCATTTGTAGCCCAATATGCCCATCTTGTTGAAACAGAGCTATCAATAGTTGATCTTGTCCACACCAAGCAAAAAGGTGGAGAAAGCCTTGCCGAATACCTACAAAGATGGCAAACCCTTACCACCCACATATCCTGCACCTTGCCAGAATGCCATGTGGTGAAAATGTTTATTGATAATGCACATCCCAGCTTGGCTCACCACATGACCATGAACTGTTTGCAGACCTATAAGGATATCAAAGAGAAAAAAATGATCCTTGAGCAAGGACTCATCAAAGATGGTGTGGTAAAGATTTACAAAGAGGCCAACCAAAATCAATCACATTCCAATGACAAGTCTAGGTATTGGAACAAAAACAAGCATGTTGCAACAGATGGGGTTACTGACACCAGACATGTGAATATTGTTGGTCCTTCTCAAAACCAGTCTAACCCACCATATCAAACAAACAACCAACAAGCTACCAATTACCAACAACGAAATAACCAAAGCTATCAAAACCACAATACAAGACCCAACTTTCAAGGGTCTAACAATCAAGCTAATGCCATCAATGTAGCTGCAGGGCAAAAGCCCAGATTCCAACCTGCACCTAGAAACTATACACCCCTTGGTGAGCCATTGGATGTTATTTTTGAGAAATTGGCTAAGGAAAACCTCATCAAATTTCCTCCTACCCAGAAAATTGATCCAAGCCAATCCAAAGCTGCATGGTACAAGGACAATGAGTATTGCAAGTTCCATAGGGTAAACGGTCACACCACCCTCAGATGCATGAAACTGAAAGACTATGTGCAAGACCTCATTGATCAGAAGGAAATCACTATTGGTGCCCAAACCTCTCCCAATGCAGGCTTACAGATTTATCAAAATGCTTTTCCTCCACACAACAACCAAAATCCTGGAAAAGCACCTATCCAAAACAACACCAAAAACCGCCAGCCAAACCAACAGCATGGGAAGAAAAATGACCACACTTCATCCTATATAGACTATGGTAGCCTTATAGGTTGTATATCTGAGAAAGAGCCTTCTGTCAATGTTATCAATATCCGAGGACCAGACAATAAGTGTGCGGTCACCACTCAAAGAGCGCGATTTAACATCGCAGGCCCACCAGTTTCATCAACACCATTAGCTCCATCAAAAAGCTGATACAATATCTTGGAACACCTTGGGAACATGCCAACCCAAATATCCATTTTAGACCTTCTCCGCACTAGTCTTGTGTACAAAGACATCCTTGACAGTGCTCTCATAGAATCTCATGTCCCTTCTGATATCAATGCTACTGATTTTTGTAATCTTGTTGGACACCTTTCATCCTCATGTGCCCTATCTTTCAAACCCATCGACATACCCGCGGTTGAGCCAGATCACACCCTTCCGCTTCACATAGCCATTATGGTATCCAATTTTTCCGTGAAAAGAGTAATGATAGATAATGGATCAGCCTTGAACATTTGCACCCTAAAATTCATAAAACAAGCTGGGTATACTGAGGTAGATATGATCAGTGAGGTTATCACCATCAAAGCTTATGACAACTTGGAAAGGACCACAGAAGGGACTATTTTGCTACCAATCAAGGTTGGGCCAGTCATTCAAGAGACAGTTTGCCATGTTGTTGATCTAAACCTACCATTTAACATCCTCCTCAGTCGCCCATGGATTCATGCTATGAAGGCCGTTCCATCCACCTATCATCAGTGCATCAAATTTCTGCATCAAGGCACTGAGGTAACCATCCATGCCGATCCAGAACCCTTTGCTTACTGCAATGCGGTTGAAGCTTCATATATAAACCATTGCCCTAGAATAGACATCAGCATAGCCATCGCCAGCTCATCCCACACTTGTAATGACGCAGAAACCATCGTTGCCTCCACCCTATCTACTGTAAAGATCAACAACAAAGGTTGTGGAGAATATAGTCTATCAGATGCATTTGCTGTCGGAGCAATCCCACTTGATCCACATACCCATGGACGACCAACATATCACAAAGCTAAGGAGATTCCACCTCCTCGATACAAACAGTTTGGCCCAACCACCTTTGTGTCCTCAAAAACCCCTCTTCATGAGGAGCTCACTCCAGATATCAACAATTGGTTACATAAGGATGCACCTCTAAGAAATCAAGCACGCCTTGATCACTTCAGCCAGAAGTATCCCCAACAACATAAGCTCATCAATGAAAAATGGAACTATCAAGGAGGTGGACTAGGACCAGAAGAAAGGGGCATGCAATGTCCCATCGAAGCACATAATTGGGAAATAAAGTCAGGTCTTGGCTTTGGCATACCCACAACTGGGGGCACCAACGAGAACGGTCACGCTTTTTTGAACATCCATCGCAACCTTGTCGAAATCGAAGACATTCCTGAGGAAGTTGAAAAGAGAGCCTACGATGATATCCCAGACCAAATCTTCCTAGGAGACTCTGTTCTCCGAGAACTATCCATCCATCTCATTGACCTACCACTTGCTCATCCACAACTCATAGATTGGGACCAACCAAGTGTCATACATATTGATGAGTTCGCATTAGAGGAAGCGCTTCTAAGATTCATGGGAGCTGAAACTCCTCATAAGAAGACAAAGCTAGATTCTGCCTACATCTACAAGCTAGATCCCAAGGGGTATTTTGGAGAAAATCCCCAACCTAGTTTCGATACACCCAAAACTGGAACTAAGGTAAATCTGGGACTAGCTAAGGCATCGAAGAGAACCCCTCAGCAAGAAAATCTAGAGCCACAAGCAGAACATGAGGATTTAGTATTGCCTCCTCAAGATAATCGACCAGAGGTGTCTTCTATTCTAATAGAGGATACTAGAGAAGTCAACATTGGTTCTTCAGAGATCCCTAGAATTGTTCACATTGTTGCATCCCTATCACAAGACCAAGCTGACCTCCTCTTTGAGGCTTTATGAGAGAACATTGGCCGATTTGCATGGTCATATCAGGACATGCTAGGACTTGATCCAAAGCTTGTAGTTCATCATCTTGTAGTCGATCCAAAGATCAAGCCCGTCAGACAAAAGCTTAGAAAAATGCACCCCAAGGTGGCATTACTAGTCAAAGCTGAACTAGAAAGAATGTTAGCTACTAAGGTTATCCAACCTATCGACTATTCAGAATGGATCTCCAACATGGTCCCTGTCACTAAGCCTTCCGGTGACATCAGAATCTGCACTGATTTTAGAGATCTTAACAAAGCTTGTCCAAAGGATGATTTTCCCTTGCCCAACATAGATATGATTGTAGATCTTACATCTGGACATGAAATTCTGTCCCTTATGGATGGATTTTCTGGGTATAATCAGATCAAGATTGCAGAAGAGGACCAGCATAAGACAACATTCACTACCCCTTGGGGAACCTTTTGCTACACCATGATGCCTTTTGGCCTAAAGAATACTGGGGCTACCTATCAAAGAGCTATGATAGCCATTTTCCATGATCTTATCCATAGCATTTTGGAGGATTATTTGGACGATATCCTAGTCAAATCTCACACCTTCATGGATCATCTTGCTGACCTGGAGAAAGTCTTTGATAGGTTGGCCCAATATCATCTCATGCTAAATCCCAAGAAGTGTGTCTTTGGGGTCACATCTGGCAAGCTTCTAGGCTTCATAGTTTCTAAACGAGGTATAGAGATTGACCCCAAAAAGGTCAAGGCTATCTTAAACATGCCTCCTCCCCAGACACTGCGACAGCTTCGCTCTCTTCAGGGAAAACTTCAATCTGTCCGGCGCTTCATCTCCCAACTTGCAGATAAGTGTACACCATTTTCACACTTGCTAAAGAAGAATGAGAACTTCAAGTGGGATCTTTTATGTCAGCGCAGCTTCAATCAGCTCAAGCAGTACCTCACCAATCCCCCTATCTTGGTTCCACCAGTTCTTGGTCGTCCCTTGATCTTATATATATTAGCAACACCTACTGCTCTAGGGGCACTTCTAGCACAACATGATGATTATAGCAAAGAGAGAGCCATCTACTATATCAGTAGAACCCTAGTTGGTTATGAACTCAATTACACTCCTATGGAAAAAGCTTGTTTGGCAGTTGTTTTCTCAACTCAAAAGCTTCGCCACTACATGCTAAGTCATACCATCCAACTAGTCTCCAAGATTGACCCTCTCAAGTATATGCTCTCCAAAACAACACTTATAGGCCGTTTGGCCAAATGGGTTATGCTACTAAGTGAGTTTGACATCCAGTATGTGGACAGAAAGGCAATCAAAGGGCAAGCTATAGCATATCACCTAGCTGATGCACCTCTAGTAGATGCATATCCTTTGCTCACAGAATTTCCAGATGAGCATATCTGCCTAATTGAAGAACAGCCCCCATGGAAGCTTTATTTTGATGGCTCATACACCTCTCATGGATCAGGGGTAGGGATATTATTAGTTACACCTCAAGGAGATTACATTCCAAAAGCCTTCAAGCTACAATTCCCTAGCACCAACAATATAGCAGCATATGAAGCTCTTGTAGCAGGATTAAAGATAGCTGCAGAATGGAATATCACTGAGTTATAAGTCTTTGGTGATTCCCAACTCATCATCAAACAAGTCTTAAATGAATATCAAACCAAAGATGAAAAGCTATTACCCTACAAAGAGCTAGTTGATCAGCTGACCCAGCATTTTACAAAGCTTCAGTTTACACAAGTGCCTTGAATGCAGAATAAGGCAGCAGATGCCATGGCCACTATCGGCTCGCTCTTGGAAATTCCCCAAGATGCTACGCAGTATGAATTTTTAGTCGAGTAGCTCCTCACACCTGCTTATGCGAATGAGGATTCAAACCGTGTTTGTATCTTGGTTGGTCCCCAATCCCCTTGGTACCATGAAATTCACGCTTACCTTAACGATGGTATCATATCCCCTCACCTCACACGCACCCAACGCCAGAACCTTATTTGAAAATCATCCCGCTATGTTATCATAGCCAATACCCTATATCGTCGGGGTTATCACGATACTCTCTCTCGATGTTTAGATGAAAATGAGGCTGCGATGGCATTAAAAGAAGTACATTTTGGACTTTGCGGTGCCCACACGAGTGGTATTTTCCTAGCATGACAAATCCTTAGAGTAGGCTGCTATTGGCCTACCATTGAAGAAGAATCTTGTGACTTTATCAGAAAGTGTCTCCCATGTCAGCAGCATGCAAATCTTGTGCACGCTCCAGCACAGGATCTACAGCCTATTGCACCACCTTGGCCTTTTTCTTGTTGGGGCCTTGATCTAGTTGGAACTATCACACCTCTCTCATCTGATGGACATAAATGGATAATAACAGCTACAGACTATTTCACTAAGTGGGTGGAAGCAGTCCCCCTAGTCTCAGCTACAGGAGTTCAAGTCTCCAAGTTCATCTTGTACCACATTGTTTGCCGCTTCGGCATCCCATCCACCATCTTCACTGACCACGGAGGTAACTTTGAAAATCTCAACATGGAAGAATTATGCACTTCCCTCCGCATCCATCACCACTTTTCTAGCCCATATTTCCCACAAGGTAATGGCCAGGCAGAGGCAACTAATAAAACCCTCCTCAAAATCCTAAAGAAAGTTGTCAATGATTTCG
The DNA here is from genome assembly GCA_028749045.1 of Cupressus sempervirens. Lineage (NCBI taxonomy): Eukaryota > Viridiplantae > Streptophyta > Pinopsida > Cupressales > Cupressaceae > Cupressus > Cupressus sempervirens. The sequence goes on along the minus strand of CM053789.1, from coordinate 554,199,995 downwards.
GCCGTGATTGGCACCTTCAAATAAATCTGGCTCTATGGGCCTATCGAACTTCCTTCCGTACATCCACAGGCACAACTCCATACTCCCTAGTCTATGGTGCCGAAGCAGTATTACCTATAGAAGTTGAACTTCCCTCACTACGCATATCTTTGTGAGGGCAAATCTTAGATGAAGAATACAGAGTAGCTCGACTCACCCAACTAGATCTCTTAGATGAGAAGAGACAACAAGCCTATGACCATCTCACGGTCTACCAAACTCATCTCAAAAGGAATTTCAACAAGAAGGTGCTCCCACGACACTTTCAGCCAGGTGATATGGTCCTCAAAGAAAATATGAAAGTCCAAGCAGATCGAGAAAAGAAAGGAAAGTTTGAACCTACATGGCTTGGTCCCTATGTGGTTACTGCCTCCTTTGGCTCCGGAGCCTATCAATTATCTACACTAGAAGGAGAACTCTTGAATGATCCCACTAACATCATTCTTCTCAAGAAGTTCTATACTTGAAGATCTTTGGTATACCCAGCTTTTGAAAAATACAAAAAAAAAAAAAATAGTAAAGAGAAATAAGCGTCCAATGGTGAAAACTTGGCAATTCAAGCGCCTTGGATAGGTACCTTGGTGAAAACCTGGTAATTCAAGCGCCTTGTGTGCTAAAGACTAATCCATTATCTATCACTATCCTATCCCTCATCCATCCACCCACCATCCCATAAAACACCTACTTGTTCCCTTGGTGTTCCAATCAAATATCCAAAATCTGATGGAGCTTGTCAATATCTCCTGTATAGCTTGTAAATCTTGTACCAGAGCTTGTATTATACCTTGTAAATCTTGTACCATACCTTGTATATATCTGAATCTTGTCCAAAGCTTGTACCATATTCCAGCTTGTAAATAATCTTGTATCCTAGCTTGTATCCTATCACATGCACACACAGAATCCCATTTTCCTTAAGCTTTTCACAAACCATCTACCTATCCACCTATCAACTATTATAGACATCCCATCCTTCACAAATATTTCCATCTCACAAAAGCAAAACATGAACAAACTTGTACATTTGTAACATATCTTGGTCTGTCAGCTTGTACATCCTCTTTAGCTTAGTATCATTGTATCTATCCGGCTTTCGTGTTAGTTCATCCTTGGTCAACATCTTGCACACATCGTACACCTTGGTTAGATATTCCAATGCATCCTTTAGCTAGATCTCCTGTCACCAAAGTGTTATCCTTCTTAGTTTAGCTTGCCAGACGCATCATTCATCCAGATCCATCAGCTTAGGTGCTCTCTGATAGATTTTTGCAGGATATAGCTTTCCTCATGTCTGATCTTGGTCCGTTAGTACCTCGTCCTACCCATCTCGTTGGCAAACAGTTCTCTTTTGGATTTTCACTTTCTTTTGATTTGGGATCTTCCCTTTTGGGTCTTGAAATATCTTTTCCAAGCAATCTCCTTGTTCCCTCCTCAAGGTTGCCACGATCTTCCATATCATGGTATGCTGCGAATGGGGCAATTAGAGCATAAGGTCTTGATCAGGTCTTTTGCTTGTTTTCTTTTTCTGCTTGTGGGTTACCTAGTGTCGTTTCCACGCTGCTTCCTCTGGGATTCATGTGTGATACTGTGACAATCCTTGTGTGTTTGTGTTGAGTTAGTTCGTCAGTCCTCTGGATGGTTGGTGAAAAGGCCTTGATGTTCTTGGTAACCTTGGCAATTAACCAACAGTCCTATAGGAAATCTAGTGCTCAACTACATGGTGGTACTTCTCTTTGAAGTATCCCCCCGCTCAAAAAGCTTCAATGGATTCCCTTCATCTCCATTATCCCCCATCCATATCCTGCATCTGTCGCTCCTACCCCAACTTATGCATCAGTATCTCTTTGAATCACTCCTCACGCTTATCTTTAGGGATCCATAATCCTAGTCTTAGGGATCCACCAATCAAATCAATCCACCAAGCCTCATCTTTCGAGATCCACAATCCTAGTCCTAGGGACCTCCGAAACCCATCTTTCGCCAATCTGACTCTTTGAAATCCTATTGCATCAGCTTTATCATTCTATCATCCATCTCCCTACCATGGATTCCCTTTTATAGCACTCCACTCCTCCATCTCCCCCCCCCCCCCAATCCTGGAAAGTCTTAAACTTGCTTTACTATTGTGCCTCTGATTTCCCTTTATCATTCTCCCGTAGTGAGAGTTTGAGCTAATTCAGCCCCTTCTCTTCGCCAACCTGCATCTCAGCTCATCTCAATTTCTTGTACTTTTCAAGAAGTCATTGAGCCTCATTTCTCTCCCCGTCGCCTTCTTGAGGGGGCATCATCTAAGTCTAGTCTCTCCTCTTCTTATCCGAGACTAGGGCAACCTTGTTGCTAAAACATCTTCCTTGTGTCATCTTCATTCAAACTTCTTTGAAATAGTGTTGTTTCAACGCTATGTCAAAGAGGGGCAAAATGTAGACACCTAAATTTGATTACACTGCTTTGGTAATCTAATTTAGCCATCTCTAAAGGCATCATTAATTAAATCTTATTTAATTAATCCTTTGCCATCCCTAGTTGATTAATTTAATTAATCATCTATAGTCCTAATTGATAAATCAAATAATCTATTATTTATCAATTAAAATCCTTTTCTCCTATCTAATTCCAAAAATCCCCATTTATTAAATAAATCTATTTGATAAATGAAATCCTCAAATTCAAAAACCCCTAACCTATCTCTAATCCTCCATTTAGCCTAATCCACCCCATCCACCCATACTAACCAAGCTTAGCCACTAACTCACCCACCCTCATTAATGCCATCCACTTGCACATCTCTAACATCCCTAATCTAATCCTAAACCCAAGCCTAATCCACCCCCTAATGTTGTCACATTCCTTAAACAAGTTTAAGACTTTCCTAATCCAAACCAAAGTCTCCCCTCAAAAAACCCAACCACTAAGTCATGAGTGCTCTTACAAAACATAAAGACTCTTACAAGCCCACTCATGACTCTTACACCCATCTTCCACACTCTTCTCTCTTCCACACTCATTCCTCTTACATCCCTCTTACATCCCTCTTACATACTCAACCCCACTCATCATGACTTTAACCAACCCTTTACCCTACCCTCTCACACTCATCCTCCTTGTGACAAGTGTCACCTTTCCATTGGTGCTAAACAAGCACAATCCATGTGCTCCCCTTTGAGTGCATCTTAACCCTCCTTAAGCCTTCATCCATCCTTGCATCTAAGCCCTCCATCTCTCTACCCCTTAGCCTATAAATTGAATCCCATCCCAAGCCATTTCATCAACAATCTTTGAACTAAAGTTACCATGCTATTTTGAGAACCAAAGCCATCAACCATACCCTTATAATGCCAAATTGAGAGCTCACAAAGCTACCAATTTGCCATTACCCATCTCCATTGAAGCAGCTTTTGAGCATCTTGAGCATACATCCACAGAAAAAGGACACATCTACAGAATTCAAAAAGCATGGAGTGTTTTCTCTTGTGAGGTTTGCACTTCTGGTTTGCTTTCTTTGTCTAAGCATATATGTGAATTTAGTTTTTGGTTTGTGAATGTTTACTTTATTTGTTAATGTTCTTTGCATACTAATTCTTGTTCTACATTAACAATATACCCAGAACTAAAATATGACAGATGTACTTTGGAACAAGGAAATTCAGCAAAAACCCCAATAGAAATCCGACTAACTTCTTCTTGAGTATAGCTTCAATTTAGATTTAGGCCAAAGGAATACAATGCTATAAATAAACTAGAAAGTTCTTCACAAGTATATGAACCGTTATTCAAAATATCGACATGCAACCATGGATTAAAAATTGGAATGATAAAACCAACAAACTCATATATTTCCTTAAATAATGTTATTTCCTTATACAACAACAATATAATGGTCATCAACTAAAATGTTATTGTATTATACAACAACAATACAATAACCAATGCAAAGAAAACCAATCCTAAATATAGATTCAATAATCAAATTGGAACATTAGAATAAGAACCTATAAGTACGAATCAAACACCTGAAGTAATGTTTCTCGGCACAATGGGTTTGCATCCACTATCTACTAGCACAAGAGGCTGCGTCCTTCAACTAGCTAAAAGCTGAAGTTTTATGAGACTCTCCAAGAGAGAAACTAAACTAAATAGTAAAATCAAGCATGCCAAAAGTATGAGTCTCATCTCTATTTAACTTCACAATGGTGACTCTTCAACTTCTCCTTGGTAAATTGTCTTATTCCTCCTCGTCCTCTTGTGACCACATGAGATATTAATTTGACCCTTAATAATAAATCTCTAGGTAACATAGTCAAATCTAATATTGAAAATTCATTCCTTCTTAATATTTCTAATGTCCCCAAAGAAGGGACATTATAGAAAATATCTATGAAATCAAAAGATGATGGATTATGGAAAATGAAATTTGATGGAGCATTTAGTAAAGAGGGCAATGGAGCTAGTGTGGTTTTTACATAACCATCAGGTAAGATATTTAGGTATGTTTTTCTTTTAAATTTTGAATGTACCAACAATATTGATAAATATGAAGCATTGATTTTAGGCCTAAATATTGTCAAGTTTCATATATAAAGTTAATTTTAGTTTTTGGTGACTCTGAAATAATAGTCTATTAGATTCAAGATAAATTTATGGAAAAAAATTCAAGGCTGAAAAGATAAATAAATTACGTGTGGGATTTGCTAGAATTTTTTAATGCATTTTCAATGTAATGTCCCCACTTTAGTAGTTGACCAAGTGTGTGTGCATTAGCCTAGTTCTACATGGTCCCGAGGGCTAACAAATTGTTTGAAGGGATCTTAGAGTGTTTTGGCCTAGTCATCTCCAGTTTGGGCCAAAATAGAGTTGATTTACTCAGTCTCAGGCATACTTACTATTTTTAGCAAGTCAACAAGATATAGGGAAGGCTAGTTTTGGTGATTGGATTTGATACTCCTCAACAAGAGTTTTTCAATGAGTTATCACTCATGCTATTCAAAGTCTGATAGCTAATATATTTTTATTCCTAAAGTATTATTAAAGTAAAATTTAATTTAGTTGTAAAATATTAAAGTGTTACTTTAATATTAAATTTTATGGGAATGTATGCAAATCAAAAGGGGCACCTAAGGGAGACATAATTTATTATTTTAATATGTTTTATATTGCACATCTTTTATCCCACATTTCTCATGAGAGCGGAATCGACCCTTGGAGAAAGAATAAAAGGGAGCATTAGTGGCTTCATTCGATAGGTTGAATATGAGAAGAAAATTAATGTGTGAGTTGTAAATCTATTCTTGGCATTAGACAACTTCTATCCTCTCTTGTGACATTCTAGATGTCATTCTCTTGGGGTTTGGCCTTTGGAAATTCATTGCTATTAGTTTTATTAATAAGCAGATTGCGCACATTTCTAGCTATAGGAAGATTAGGTGTTTGCTCATATCATTCCCATTTCTTGTCTAATGCTTATACCATTCTAAAGGGATGATTTATGAGGATCTCGGACTGATTGAAGACAAATTTTACTACAACAACACTATAGCATGACACTATTCATGTTAATGTAGTAACAAGATGGGAAGTCATTACTGGAACATTATGTTGTAATGCTAGAGTAATTAGTGAGTTGAAAAGTCTGCTATGTATTTGATTTTATTAGTTTGAAAAATAATATTATTTTAGCAGTAGTTTAGTCTTCAGTTTGCATATTATTATAAATTCCTTCTTGTTCATGTTATGATTTCAAATCTATGCAAAGACATAAAAACAAACAAACATTTTACTTCCTAACCCATAAAGGGGTTTAAACATTTAACAAAGAAATAAAAAGTTGGATGCAAATTATTTGACAAAATTCCTATCAGCAGTTGGTTTAGTTTTTGGGCATTTCTAGGGTGCCCATTACATTCAATTAACTGGACTGATAGGATATAAAAAAATTTGGTTGGCATAATGGCTAATCTGGCTATCAAACAGATTGATAACACATTGCAAGATGTTGTTCAAGTTGAAATGAAGAACATGCCATCTATTCCAAACAATATTCATAATTGGCAAGTCTTTGAGAGTAATAAATTTTTTTTACAATTCTTGACTTGTAAAAAGGATTATCAGAATTTTGGTATTGATTGGAATGGTCTTATTGAAAACAAAGAGGGAAATGATACTATTTTGGGAGAAGAAATTATGCAACTTAAGACAAATAAGATACCAAAAGGGTTGGTAACTTTAGAGAATATTTTTTATGAACATGAAATGTTTAAGATGCATTCACCCACTATTATGCAATAACAACTTGAGAAAGTTAACCTTGGAAATGAACATTCCCTAAGGGAGGTTTTTATTGAAAAAAAACTAATAGCAAAAATAAAATCACAGACAATAACTCTTCTAAGGAAGTATAGGCATGTGTTTGCATGGTCCTACAATGAGTTAAAGGCATACTGGGAAGATTTATTTTAGCACGAAATACTTCTAAAATCTGATGCTAAACCTTTTAGACAAAATCAAAGACCAATAAATCCTCTTTTGGCTCCTAGAATGAAAGAAGAATTAATTAAAATGAGAGATGTCGGTATAATCAATCCTATTAGACTTTGTATGGATTTTAGAAATTTAAATATTTCATCATTAAAAGATAATTGTGCTTTCTAGAATATGGAGACCGTGCTGAAAAAGGTGACAGGGAATGGATTGTTATCCATGATGGACATTTTTTCTAGTTATAATCAAGTGAAGGTCAAAGAATCAAAATAATACAAGACAACAATATAGAAGGGAATTTATTAGGACATATTATTTTAAAGGATAGAGTAAGAATAGTTCATGAAAGAGTTGTAGCCATTGATAGCATAAAATTTCTCAAAACTATTAAAGTTATTCACTCATTCTTTGGATAGACTAATTTTGTAGGAAGATTTGTGTCAAATTTTTAAAAAATAATTAAGCCCATATCCAAGATGCTTAAAAAGGGAGCTAAAATAATTTTGGATGATGAAGCCTTACAATAATTTTCTTAGATAAAGAAAGAAATTAAAGAAGCCCTTCATATTTTGAAAAGCCTTTTTGAATATTTTCCTTTGCATCATACCATACTATTTCTGGAATTATGCTTTAGAAGAATAGGGAAAGATATGAACAACATATTGCCCTTTTTAGCAAGAGTCTACAAAGCTTAGAGATAAATTATGATATCAATGAGAAATAAGCATATGCCTTGGTGGAAGTTGTTAAAGCTTTTGGACCATACTTAGTGGGTGCTAAGGTCATAGAATTTGTTCCGAATGTAGAAGTTAAAGATTATCTTTAGACAAATTAAGACTACAGGAAGAAGATATAGATGGATCAATCAAATACATGAGTTCAATATAAATATTCAAATAACTAAATTGACTAGAGGTCAAGGGTTAGAAAAACTTATGATTGATTCAAATTTGGAGGCATCTCAAATAAATCAAGTTGAAGAAGATTACTCTCAAGTCACTATTGAAATTTGTCCTTGGTATTCTAACATTTACTATTATCTTAGAGGGCTTAAGTAAAAATCAGAAGAGGACTATAAAATTACAAGCAGTCAAATATGTGCTTATTCAGGGTAATCTTTATTGGAAAAACAGAGATGGTGGTTTGCAATATTGTTTGAACATTAGTCAAGCTCCCATAATTTTAAAAGAGATACATGAAGAGTTTGTGGGGGACATCTCTTTACAAAAACCACTGCTCACAAGATCTTATGGGCTAGATATTACTAGCCCTATCTTTTTAGAGACAATACTTCTTATGTGAGAAAATGTGAAGCATGCAAGAAGTTTTCAAGAAAGCTTAAATATGATGGAGCTTTTCCTCTAAAAACTCTTCAAACTAAGGAACCATTTCAAATGTGGGTGGTGGACTCCATTGGTGAAATCAACAACAAATCAAGTAATGGACACAATAGGATACTTGTTGCTATTGATTATTTTACTAAATGGCTAGAAGAAATACCAACAAAACATTCCACAATCAATGTTGTTACTAATTTTTTAACAAGCAATATTTTGACCAAATTTGGAGTGCCAAAAAAGATTTTTTTTGATAATGGCATGGGTTTTAGGTCAGAGGAATTTTCAAAATTATGCAATAAATTGTTGGAATATTCAAATGAGAAGAATGCTTTTGAGAGGGGGGGTGAATTAGAAGTATTACACTTTATCCATTAAAACTTTTAATTGAAAGTAAATTGCATGCATGTAAACATGTAAAATAAACATGAAGTAAACACATGCATCAACAACACATAACACTAGATTTTGGTAACCCAGAAACCCTCCAAGAATAAGAAGGTAAAACTGGGGTGGGGATGATACCCACAAAATCACTGTAGCAATAATTGTTTTGACCACTTCTGATGGTCTGCCCTGTGAAAGGCTTGCTCTGTTAAAGGCTTTACATTATATTAATAGTGACCTAGTTAAAGGATTTACAAACACTTTTTATTAAGTGTCACCTTGTTAAAGGATTTAATCACCTCTTCAAAGGATCTACAACCTAGCTGTTAAGCTAACCTATCAACATAGGATTTCCTTTCTAATACAATTGCTAGAGAGTATTAGGTATAATAAACCTGATAGCTTACAATCCTTGATTGCTAAATTTAGGCACTTGATCTGCTCTCTCTAATCTTGATTCTCTGAGATCTAATATCTGTTTGTATCCCTTGCTTTTTTCTGATCAACTGAATATCTAATTGTTGCTCTCTTCCTCTAAGTATTTTCACTCTTCACTCTAAATTTCACTATAGTTTCCCCATACACTTTTTTTCCATATACACAAAGAGATTTCATCTTCCTTATAAAGACTTTCAAAGACTTAAGGTTAGGTATGGATCTATGATCCATATTGAATCTTTATTTCCCACTCATTCCTTGCACTTTTATTATTGGTTGCATGCCTTCTCCATTTTTCTTATTGGCTAAATTCAGATTGCATAGGAAGTACAAAAGATTCGATCTTATCACTTAGATCCTTCGAGATTCATCATATGTCAGCCATAAAAATGGTTTACATATGAGTTTTTGCCTTCTCAAACTCATATGTGCATTCTATGTTACTCAGCACTTTCTAATTCCTAATGCTCGGTACATATAAGAAAACTACCTCACTCGGCTCCTGTAGTGATTCTATCCTGCTCAACATCATCTGTGACTCGGCACCTATATATTACTCGACACTTGTATTATTCTTAGCACCTGAAGTCACTTGGAACTTGATCTTCACTCGGCACCTAAAGATTTCTCAGCACCTGAAGATCACTCGACACCTATTGGAATTTTGACTCGGCATACATAGTGTACTCAGCTTCAATATAGAAAGTGGTTAAGTGTGTTGGCACTCAAATGTCAAAACCATTCTGAGACTAAAAATCTCCCCCTTTGACATGAGTGTCAAAAACACTTAACTAAGTATTATTTATCTAACCTTAAGATTCTTATAACTCCCCTTGAGCTGATTGTGCCATCCATTCCTATAACCAAAATTTTGATATATCTGATACTCTTTAGCTGTACCCTATTTATGTACTCTATACCTGTGATATACAATGTATCTCCCCCTTTGTTATATCTCCCTTATTATATCTCCCCCCTTTTGACACAAATGTCAAAGGGTTCTAAGGGTTAAGACCATATTTTTCCAAAAATGCACTATTTACCTCCATAATCATCTTGAGAGTTGCATCCCAATTATGCAAAGCAATTTCCAATGACTTGTGTTGGATGGCAGTCTCTGCAGCAAGGTGAACAAGTCCATCTAAAGTAGAAATATTAGGATCTTTCTTGAGAAAAATTTCAACATAGGCTTGTTCTTTATGGAGTACTTCCAAATGTGGGGTAATGGAAGATTGGAGCTACATCAGTTTGGCCTTGATGGTGGCCTCTTCTACTGTCAACACAACTACTTCCCTCTAGGTGTGAAGCATTTGATTAAAGTGCTTCTCACTTTGAGTTGGATCTTTTGGTAGCTACATGCTTGAAATCTTTAGATTCCTCTCCAGGCTCATTATTCTTTGGCTTGTCTCCTGTGTGAAGTATGAAAAGTCACACAACTTTTTGTACAATGAGAATATATTCTCAAGTACCTTTTGCACTTTGTCAATCATCTTTTCCAATTCAACCTGGGAAAGTGCAATTTAACTAGATATTTTCTCATTTACTTTCCCTTGGAATTTCCTTTCAGACCATTTCATAAGTTTTACATTAGTTTCTTGGTCTTCATTTGTCACTTGGTCAACAATACCTAATAATTGTTCCATTATATGCTTTGTCTCATCTAGTGACTACAAGCTAAAGGAATCCATAAAGATGTCCTTAATCTCATGTAATACTTACTTTTGTTTATACTCCTTCTTGAGTATCTCTTGCCTCTTTCTTCTATTCAATGCTTCCTGCACCTCAGTGATTTGATCAATACTTATTATTTTTGAGTCATAACTAGGTATGACTATCTCCTCATCTAATTCAGGGTCTCCATAGTGAAGCACCCTTGCAAATTTTGTAGTACTTGATCCTGTTGCTGACATTTATAGTGGCATTTCATCATTGCTTGGCTATTTCGGAGGAGTCCCCGAGGTAGGAAAATTTATCAATGTTTGTATTGCCACCTACTCTTTAGGGGTTTTCTCTACTTCCTTCTCCTTCTGTCTGCTACCTTGGTCAATTATAAAAATGTGAGGAGGTGCACCTTGTGTTTGTGTTGTAGGATCAGATGCAACATTCTATTCTATTTGTTCTATAGCTTTGTCTCCTTCTACACTCGGCCTCTACACTATGGTGTCAACTGTTCTTTATGTAACAACTATTTGCATTTGAAGTTGACCACTAGTAGCTGTAGAGATGATGGAAGGTGGTTCTTCTAGATTCACCTTATCTCTAATTATGTCAACTACTACCTTTTGTAATTCATCCACACTAACCAATACAGGATTTGTATATAATTTTGCTTGTTGTGTGGATTGGTCAAGGATCTTTTTGAGATCCTCTACAGTTAAAGGATTGATGTTCTGAGAAGAAGTGTTAGGAACATCCTTTACAGTTATAGTGTCTACAGGTATGATGGTTACATGAGGAGGGATAGGAGGTGGCAATTGTGTGTCTTGCACGCTCTGGTCTTGTTGCTGCTCCTGCTCAGCTGTTGTTGTTTCATCTTGTTTTTGTGTCTCCTCCTCCTCACCTTTTTCTTTCTCCTCTTCATCTTTCTTTTCTTCTTCCTTCTTCACTTCTCCTTTTTTTGTGACCTTTTCTTCTACCTTCTCTTTTTCACTAGGCTCTGTCTTATCTTCTTGTTCAGTGTTTTTTCCCTCAAGGGGATCTTCTTCTCCATCCTTGACAGTAGTCAAACCATATATCAACTTCCATATTTTTGTGGACTTACTGACAACATCTTCAATCTTGTTTTGTAGGATGCTAAAGTCTCTATACTTTGGTGTGAATTTGCCACTATGTTTCTTATTAGCCTTTGTTATTTGACCTCTTGTTAAGTCAGGCATCACTTGTGCTAAGGTAGATTCTCTTATCTCCTTTTCCATTTTTAGACAATAATGCCATTTGTTTTCAATTATCTCATATAATTCCCTAGGCATGGCATTGTCTAGCTCTAGAGGTGTATTCTTAAATTCAGCCATCATGGCATATATTGATTCCTCTATTTTGTTTTGCTCTTCTCTACTTAGCTATTTGAAATCAATACTTTTCAGATTAGTCAAATCTAAATTTTGAATATTTTCACAAATTTTATCTATGACTGATTTGGGAGGATGATTTACCACTCTAAATTGGTTGTTATAGTCTAACTCAGTTCTCTCCTCCTCATCAGAATTTGGTTGTGCTACATATTTTCTTCTTTTCTTCTACACTTCACCAGTCTATTCAATGGCCTTCTTCTTCTCTTTGATTTGTTCCTTGGCTTTTTGTGAAGATGCCCTTGTGGTAGCCCTTGTGACTGGTATCTGTGGCTTGGCTTGGGTTGGCTTAGCAACCTTCTTTGCTTTAGGCTAGGCTGGAGGCTATACTATTGCCTTTCTTTTCTTTGGCTCTGCTAGAGTTGGTGCTTCCTCGGCTTCTTCTTCCTTCACACCTTCCTCCTTATCTTCACCTAGGCCTTGAGTCAATTCCATTGGGCCTTGCCCTTGTTCATCCTCATCATCATCATCAACATCTTCTTCTTCTTCTTCTTCTACCACCTCAATTCCTTCACCAAATTTCTTCTTTATTTTGTTCACCAATTTATCTTTCTTCTTAATTATAGAGGTAGTCTTCAACTCTGTTTCAACTTTGGATTTAACAACTTCATATGTGCCAAAAGGCTTGGTAGACTTGTCTATTTCTTCTGCAAGCAATGCAGTGATTGCTATTGATGCTTCATCCACATCTAGTTCATAACCCAATGGTCTTAGCCATCTCACCCTTGGAACTGCTGCTTGGATATAGGTGAAATCAATATCAACTAAGAAGCATATGTCACTGATATATTTTTCCACTAAGGAAACTAGTATTCTTACCCTTTGCTTCATGGATTTCTTGAAATCCTCAAAATAGCTTGTCATATGGACTTCAAATTTTTCACCCATCTGATCAATGAACCCATTGATTTGTGTAATTGCAGTTTTGTTAGGATTCCAACTCACCTTTCCTATAGAAGGAAACTCTTCCATAACATAAAAGAATATACACATAAGAACTGAACCAAATTTGCATTGAGCACCTTTTGATCTCCTTATTGCTCCTAGGTTTTCACTTATCTGTTTCAACAAAAGTTTTGACAGATCATATGTGTGATCTTTCTTTACCAATTTGTAGGCTACATCAACAACTAAGCATGGTGCACTATTCAATCTACTGGATTGATAGAATTTGTCATGTATTATTCTCATAGAAAAATCTAGAAGAGGATCAATGATAGTATCAATAATCATACCCCTCTTATTCCATTTTGCACCTGTATTCTTTTCAATGATCTCTTTGGAATCACTATGTAGGGTCTTAGGCTGATCTAGGGGTTGAAAACTTGTAACCCTATGCACTATCCTTTTTGTAATCTTTACTAGACCTCTTTCTAGCCAAAAACATCCATTTTGAATTCTACTCAAAATAATCTGTATCCATTTAGTTTTGAATCCTATAGGGTAAACTAGGGCATTGGTCAAACCCTTTCTCTCGACTATCTGGAATTCATCCTTCACAATCTTGTTCTCACATAGTTTATCATAGGCTTGGAATATTTCAAGATCACTTATGGCACCAATTTTGCATTTATAACACTTCCTTACATCCTGCACCATTACTACTTTGGATGGGATAGTGGATAATGCGCTAGCATGGTCATTTTTGTAGGCAACTTTTGGAATTGGCCTAAATTTGGGTTGTTTAACCTCATTACTAACCAACTGAACCTCATGACCTTGTTTTTCCTTGGGGTTCTTAGAACTAGAAGCCATTATAATGATTTAGGGTTTTAAAAGATTAAAACTTTAACACTGCGTAGCTCAGCACTTGATAAATACCTTTGATCAACAAAATTTATGCTGAATCACTGTTGAGATCCATGCAAATGGTTTTGATGCAGTTCTTTGATCTCTCCTACACTCTTCTCATCTTTGCTCTGCATTTGAATGGTGAGAAATGATAAAAAATTGACCTTATACCCTTCAAAACATAGCATTAAATGCTTAGTGCATGTATAGTTGTAAACTCGGCACTTGAAGGTTTCAACATGACTTGGCTTCAATTGACATTTCTCAACTCAACATCAACCATCAACTCGGTCACTATTAGCAACTGGACATGCATTGGAGCTTTACTTGGCATCTGAGGATGACTCGACAATATTTGCAAGAACTTTAAATTTTGACTTGGCATCTTTTCTTATGTTGATTTCTTCTTTGCAATACTTCTTTGTCTTGGGACTGATGTATGACATAACTTTGTATATAAGTCCCATACACCTTATTCATGCTTATTTTGATGAAGTGTGATCACTTGACCCATTGCATGAACTGATCTCTTCACTTGATGTGTTGCAGTCATTTTTCTTCTTCCATGTCTTATTCAACTCTCCTCTGATGTGTTCAATGTTTGCCTTTGCCTTCCCTTTGTTGAACTCAGAACTTGGTGCCTTAGACCTTGTTGGACAATTCCTACTGATATGACTAGTCTTCAAGCAATTGAAACATGTGATTTGACTCAACCATCTGCTGTAGTTTCCTCTAAAATGTGTCCTTATGCAATTTTAAGGAACATGTCCATATTCTTGACAGTATTGACAGCTATACCTAGTGTTGTAATCCCAATAGTAGTGATTTCCATTGTCTTTTGTATTTTTTGGTTGATTTAATGTCCAAACATGGGCTTTGATTGGCATTCAAAGGCTCTATGTCCATAATTCTTGCAATTGTAGCAGTGACCTTCAAATCTTGGTGTCTTGATAGTCCTAGTTCTACATGCATGTGCTTGATGTCCTTGCTTCTTGCACTTATGACAATAGCTTGCACTCTGAGGCTTATCATGTTGATGGGCATTATTTCTCCTACACACATTAGAAGTGTGTCCTTTCTTACCACAGAAAAGACAGGTAGGTTTGGTGTTCTTACCTTTGTTGTTCCTTTCTTCTATAGTCTTGGATGACTCTCCTTCTTCAGTGTTGGTATATCCTAATCCTTGAGTGTCATTGTTGGACCTTGGAAATTTTAGCAACTACTCAAAGTACTAGATGGCTTCATTAGGTTTGTTGAAGCTCTCTAAAATTTCCTTTTCTCTTCTCTTGTCATTCTGCAATTTTTCATTTTGCATCTTCAGTGTAGAGATCTCAATGTCCTTCATATTCAGCTCATGATGTGTATTCATCATCTGGCTTAAGGTTTCTAGCTGCATGTTTGAGATTCTTTCAAAATCAATTGTCTTTTCCTGCAATATATTTGTAAGATTTCTCTTGTCATCTTCTATCTTGGATTTTTCTTCAATAGCTCTTTTCTTTTTTTTAGTCACTTCACAAAGAATTATGGCTTGTGATTCTTGTTCAATCTTCAAGGTTATGATTTATTCTGCTTGAGATCTATTTATTTCCATCAGTTCTGTTATTTCTGCATCAAACTCTTTAGTATCACCATTGGCAAACACTTTTGTGGTATCAATCTCCTTGCAGTTTATATCATTTTCAGCTATGGCTATATGCTTCCTTCTTTTCAAGGATTTTTGTAATTCTACTATGGCTTCCTCCAATTTGTGTAGAGCGAGTTGAACATCAATCACTTGATTTTCTATTATCTTCCCAAGTTTGAAGACCCCCATATTCTAACCTTTTTCTCCAAGCTATTAGGCTTCTCCTTGTGAGAACCTAGGCTCTGATACCAATTGTTGGAATATTCAAATGGGAAGAATGCTTCTGAGAGGGTGGGGGGGGTGTGAATCAGAAGTATTACACTTTACCCATTAAAACTTTTAACTGAAAGTAAATTGCATGCATGTAAACATATGAAATAAACATGAAGTAAACACATGCATCAACAACACATAACACTAGATTTTGGTAACCTGGAAACTCTCTAGGAATAAGAAGGTAAAACTAGGGTGGGGATGATACCCACAAAATCATTGCAGCAATAATTGTTTTGACCACTTCTGATAGTCTGCCCTATGAAAGGTCTACCCTACTAAAGGCTTTACACTGTATCAATAGTGACTTGGTTAAAGGATTTACAAACACTTTTCATTAAGCGTCACCCTATTAAAAGATTTAATAACCTCTTCAAAGGATCTACAACCTAGCTATTAAGCTAACCTATCAACATAGGATTTCCTTTCTAATACAATTACTAGAGAGTATTAGGTATAATAAACCTGATAGCTTACAATCCTTGATTGTTGAATTCAGGCACTTGATCTGCTCTCTCTAATCTTGATTCTCTGAGATCTAATATCTGTTCATATCCCTTGCTTTGTTCTAATCAACTGAATATCTAATTGCTGCTCTCTTCCTCTAAGTCTTGTCACTCTTCACTCTGAATTTCACTATAGTTTCCCCATACACTTTTTTTCCATATACACAATAAGATTTTGTCTTCCTTATAAAGACTTTTGAAGACTTAGGTTAGGTATGGATCTACAATCCATATTGAATATTTATTTCTCTCTCATTCCTTGTACTTTTATTATTGGTTGCATGCCTTCTCCATTTTTCTTATTGGTTTCATGCAAATTGCATAGGAAGTACAAAAGATTTGATCTTATCACTTAGATCCTTTGAGATTCATCATATGTCAGCCATAAAAATGGTTTACATCTGAGTTTGTGCCTTCTTAAAATCATATGTGCATTCTATGTTACTCAACACTTTCTAATTCCTGATGCTCAACACATATAAGAAAACTAGCTCACTTAGCTCTTGTAGTGATTCTATCCTACTCGGCATCATCTATGACTCGA
Source organism: Cupressus sempervirens (assembly GCA_028749045.1). NCBI lineage: Eukaryota > Viridiplantae > Streptophyta > Pinopsida > Cupressales > Cupressaceae > Cupressus > Cupressus sempervirens. The sequence goes on along the minus strand of CM053789.1, from coordinate 554,183,514 downwards.
TATCATCTATGACTCAGTACCTATATATTACTCGGCACTTGTATCATGCTTGGCACCTAAACTCACTCGGCACTTGATCTTCACTCGGTACCTAAAGATTGCTCGGCACTTGTTGGAATTTTGACTCGGCATACATAGTGTACTCAACTTCAATGTAGAAAGTGGTTAAGTGTGTTGGCACTCAAATTTCAAAACCATTCTGAGACTAACATAAATATGAAATTCAAGTTTCATACTCTTCTCCTTATCATCCTCAAGGGAATGACCAAGATGAATGCAATAGCAAGAGTACATACTAAAAATTATTAGGAGGAAGCTAGGTAATAACAAGAAAGCTTGGGATTCCAAGTTACATCTTGCAGTATGGGTAGCCAGGATCACAAAAAAGAAAGCCATTGGATTTTTTCCATTTGAGCTTATTTTTGGGAAAGAAGTCAGGCTTCCTAAAACTAATTTGTTATCATTTTATAATTTTATCAAGAATTAGTAGATTGAAGATATAGACTTCATGGATAAAAAGTTGAATGCACTGGTAGAATTAGATGAAAATAGAAAGATGGCATTGGACCACAATATTGAAAGATAAAAAAGGGTCAAACACCTTCATCATAAGAAATCATCAGCTCAAACTTTTGATATCAATGATTGGGTGTTAAAGTGGAATGTAAAGGATCAAGACAAAGGAAAATATGAGAATTTTGATGCTCTCTAGCTATGACCTTTTGTGATATTTGAATAGGTAGGTGACCACTCATTCTTTTTGTAAGATACAAATGAGAATGTATAGAAATTTCCCATTCATGCTCAGTACCTTAAGCCTTTTTCTTTATTTTTTTTTTAGTATTATGTTTTTTTTGTTAGTATAGGGTTGTTTTTACCTTTGTTATCTCCCTTTTAATTATAGAGATAGTTGGATTCTCACCATATTCAAGAAAACATGTGTCCCCAAAAAGAGCCACTAATGGAACCTTAAACTTCCTTCAAAAAGATCATTTTTATGTTCATCTGTCAAAGCTTTTGATTTCGTGATCTTGCAAAGAAGAAATGAATAAGATTTTGATTTCATGATTTTGTAAAGAATTGGGTAAGCAATTGTTGATTTTGCAATTTCAAGAATTATGCTCTAAAGCACTTTCAATTTTCCAATTTTAGGAATGGTGTCGTATGGTACTTTTTTTTTTTTTTGGCAAATGTAGCTGGGGCTACCATATATAAATATATAAAAGAATAACCTAGTTCAAGGGCTCCACAGGGAAAGAACTAGGAAGAAAACCCCATTTCACTGACCAATTACAAAAAGAAAGGAAGAATCCAAATAATTGCCATAATCAAACAACTAGATCACCTATCCTTACCTAAACATTGTTCACTTTTTAGAAGATTAGTGAGCACCTTATTCAAACTAAAACAATCTATTATAGAATGGACATCCAAATTAATACCATCACACTTCAAATTCAAAAGGAAATTTGCAACACAATTGCCTTCCTGATATGTATGTGGTATTGTAAAGATTTTAAAATTATCCAAAAGTCTCCATATTTGGACAAATATATATATCAACTTATGATTAAAAGCTATCCTCTTAATACATGCTTGAATAATGACCAATGAGTCACCCTCAACATGAACTTGAGAGATCTTTAAGGAGCTGGCTAGAACTAGTCCATGCAATAAAGCTATAGCTTCAGTAATATTATTTGTGCCTAGTGGAATAGCTGAGGATTTCAAAGCAACTAGAGTCCCAAAGTGATTTCTAAGAAAGATACCAATACCTGATTTCCCCAGGTTTCCTCTTGAAGCTCCATCAAAATTATTTTTTACACTCCATGATCGAGGGGGAGCCATTTGATCTTAGTCATGTCTATACCTGGCACATTACCATTAAGATGCAAGAAGGTTGGGAGAGAAATAAATTTCCACTCCTTAAGAATAGACTCATCCCAACTAAAAAAGAAGCTACACAAAGAATTGTTCTTAATATTAACTAAAATGAATTCTAAAATTGACTTTTCAATGTTTGTAACAACAACATCCACTAAAGAGGAGGATTGTCCAAAATGTGCTTATTTCTTTCCCACCAAATTACCCAAACAATAATAGATGGTGACCATTTCTAAATAGAGGCTAGGAGGGAATTTGAGTATAACATTGACCAAGACTTGAAGAGGTCCCACAACAAATTAGGAAGCTATATAACAAAGGTTAGCTTTCTCAAAACAAACTTCCAACATAACTGTGCAAAATCACATTAAAGGAAAAAATGATCAGCATCCTCAATAAATTGCTAACAAAGCAAGCACTTAAATCTTTTGGAAATATTAAAATTTTCTAGTTTATAATTAGTCAACAATCTCTTTCTAAGGGCAAGCCACGAGAAACAACCAACTTTAGGCAATGTGCAATCATTCTAGAAAAACAAAAAAGCTCTCCTTTACATCCTAATATCCACTATTCTACTGAGTGCAATTGACCCTACCTTGATTGAATAATTTCCATCATGAGTTGGGGCCCAAAATACTTTGTCCTCTTGATTTTGGAAGAAGTCTTGTCTATCTTTTGGGATTTCCTTAAAGAGTTTAGCAATGGAATTGGGGATAGGAAGAAGGCTACGATCTTTCCATATGATTCGTTGAGAGTGAGGCTCCACATGATCGACATAACAAAAAATATTTTCCCCCCAGCTAGTTTTGAAAATTTGTATTGCCTCTACAAGCTTAGGGATCCTAATAAGTGGGGGGAAGCCATTCCAAGAGTCTTCCCAAAACTAGACCCTTTGACCATTACTAATATCCCAAGAAACAAAGTGATCAATAATTTCTCTTAAATCAGCAATAAAATTCCACACCTTAGAACCATGCAGGAGAGTAGATGTAGAAATAATGCAGAGAGGATCCATGGTATCCAAATACTTCATTTGCATAAGTTGCACCAAATACTATTTGGCTTTTTAATCATTATCCAAACCAACTCACCCCCATATGCTTTATTGCAAATTACAAGACCATATTGGCCAACACCACCCCTTTGTTTATCTAACACCATTTCATCTAGAGATATAAGGGGAATTTTCCTTTGCCTAGTCATGTTCCTACTCCATAAAAAATTGCAGATAATCTATTTAATTTTTTTAAGCACTGTTGAAGGAGCATGCATCACAGAGATAAAATAGTTAGGAATCACAAATAAGACAAATCTAATAAGAAGAATTCTCCCTGATAAGGAGAACCATCTAAACTTCCAAGCTGAAACTCTTCCCTTAATTCTATCCATAATAGTCTTCCAATAAGTTGACTTGTTAATTTCAACAAAGAAGGGGATTCCCAGATAAACTAAAGGAAGAAGATCTTGCTAAAAACCCAAAAATTTTAACAATTTTGGAGGAAAGCAAGGCATTCGTAAACAAGATATATATTTTGATTTAGGAGCACTAATCCTTTGACTAGACATTGAAGTGTATAGATCTAACACTTTCTTGATAGTTCAAGCTTCTTGTAGTGCAAAATTCCCAAACCAAAGGTTATTATCAACAAAAAGAGAATGTGTTACAACAATAGAACTTCTAGGAATCTGAACCCCCTTTCACTAATTATATACATGCCTCCAGGTAATCATCCTGCTCAGGGACTCAGCCATAATAATAAACAAAGATAGAGAAATTAGATCTCCTTGTCTTACACCTTGAGAGGATGAGAAGTAGCCTAAAGGAACCCCATTTATGATAACTAAAAAAGAAGCTCCAACCAAGCAAGCCTTGACCCATTTACACCACTTTGGGGAAAAACCAAATTTCAAAAGTTCTTTAATGAGAATATTCCAAATAACTTTATCATATGCTTTCATCATATCAAGTTTAACTACAAATGAAGGAATTTGATGTGCATTGATAGAATGGAGTACTTTATGAGCCACTAAAGCACCTTCCATTGTCTCCTTCCTAGGCACAAAACCTCCTTGCTTTGAAGAAATGATTGTAGTTAGGATTTTTTTGCAACTGACAGTATATGGCTTTTGAAAAAATCTTGTACATTGTATTGCACAAATAGATCAACCTGACTTCAGCAAAAGTTTTTGGGGATGCTGACTTCAAGATCAAGACAATATTAGTGGTATTAAAGTTATTCAACATGTAACCATGCTTCCTAGATTCTTCCATGGTAGAGAGAAGATCAAAAGAAATTATATCCCAACATTTCTAAAAGAAATTGATAGTATAACCATTTGGACTTGGAGCCTTATCCGAATGCAAGGAAAATACAACCTCTCTAATCTTAGAAACCATGAAAGACATGAATAATCCAACATTATCTAGAGGAGTAGCTAATTGTGTAATAACTAAAAAAAATCCTCTTCTAAATTAGGAGGTGACAAGTGATCTTGGGTTAGAGTTAAAAGGTTTTTGAAAAGCTTTACTCCCTTATCTTAAATGGATTTTGCCTCCCTTAAAACTACGCCTGATTATGAATCTGTTATCTAAAAAATAGCATTAGTAGCTTATCTTTTTTTAACAAACATGTGGAAGAACTTTGTGTTCTTGTCACCATCCTTAAACAAAATTTCTCTTGACTTTTGTCTCTAGAACTCCTCCTCTCTCCTACAAAGCTCCCCGCACTCATCTTGTAAACTTTTTGTTTGACAAAAGAATCTAAATCCAAACCATGTTGAATGATGTGAGAATGGATATGTTTCATATTGCAAGACATGTTTGTTCCACCATTTAATTTTCCTCTTTAGGAAGTTTATTTTTTTGAAAAATTGGAACATTTTAGATCCCACTTTAAAAGGGGCACTAGTCCACCATTGATAAAGAAGTGGAAGGAAATGAGGATGCTTGAACCACATATTCTGGAACTTAAATGAGGACTTAGATTTTGGATCTAAGGAATCCACCAAGATGTTGAGAAGCACACTACAATGGTCAAATCCTATAAATGAAAATACTTCTGTAGAAGCAGAGAGATGAAGTAACTTCCAAGAATAAGACAATAAAAATCTATCTAAATGCTCTACAATCTAAAGGAATCCCAATTTTATATTCATCTACATAAACTTACCATTGTTTGGAGCAATATCAAACAATTTATTATCTAGAATAAAATTCTAAAAATCTTCCATGACCTTAAGTGGTGGTGAAATACCACCTTGCTTCTCATCATGATTGAGAATGGCATTAAAGTCCCCACCAAAAATAAAATTGGAGTCTTCATGATCTAGCATTACCTGAGTTAATTTTTTCCACAAATTTCTCTTATCTGCAACCAAGGTAGGGCCATATACATTAAGTATCATGAAAGAGAGCTGGAAATGCTTAAACTTGATCAATTTCTAATTCAAGTGTTGCTAAATGAGGTCCCCAGAAACTATCTTAGGATTCCAAAGCAATGTAATACCACTAGATGCACTAATACTAGGAGAGTGCATAGACTCCCATAAGTTCCATTTAGAAAGTGACCTGTGAAATGAGTCAACTGCAAGTTTTGTCTCCTATAGAAGCACCATATCAACATGCAAAGAGTCTACTTGTTGTTTAACTCTTTGCTACTTGTTAGAGGCATTAATGCCTCTGGCATTCCAGGTGAGGATCCTCATTAGACTCAAGGAGAAAATTTAGTTCTCCTTGAAACTCTTTGGACTGAAGAAAATTTTCCATCAAGCATTGATTGCATTCTTGCAGCAATTTCCTCCTAAATTTTAACACTCTTTGGTTTTCTACTTCTTTTCTTGTGGGTTTTAGTCAATACATTATCAAATAATAGATTATGGAATATGGATAACTTTGTAGAAAGATCAAAATTTGAAACTGTAGTGGGCTGAGTGTTCTCCTATTCTATAAAATGAAAAACCATCTAATCATTCAACTTATCCATATTTTCTTCCTTAAGAGAGGAGTCCTTAGAATCATGCGGTGGCTAAGACATAAAATGTTGGCTATTTATTTGCACAAGAACAAATTCCCCTAAGGCATCATCCTTATGTTTTGAAGGATAGATCCACCCAAATGAAGAAGTACTAAAAGATTCTTTCACAAGAGACAAGTTATCTAGGAGATTTGAGTCTGGAGCAATGCTTAAATCTATTTCTTTAATCTACACTAGGATAGTAAGTGGATGAGGAGAAGTAGTTAATTCATGGAGGAGATTCAGAAATGAGCCCATGATTGTCCTGCTAGACCTGAGTATTAGTAGATAAAAGCTCATTATTGAAGGTAGACTTTATATTTTTTGACCCAATGCTCAAACCTTGATCAATATCGCTATCTTCAAAAGCAATTTCGTTAAAGCATTGTCCTCCCATTGAGATAGAAATATGATTTGCCACAAATAAAAGTTTTGCATTTGTAGGTTTTGAATATTTTTCCATCTTTATTGATTCCCACAATTTGTCTTCCCAGTTCTAAAATTTTGATAGCTCATGAGAAGGTGTCTATGTATATATCTCTGGGGGTAATTGTTGATACATTAATTTCTCTTGATTTGAGGAAGTCAAAAGGAGTTTTTTATAATTATGGCATGCCAATGATTCAACTAGCCAAGTACACATGGAGGTGAAGAATGCCTACTAGAAAATCTCTAATTAGTTCTTGATCATCAAAACTTGAGTTGGAATTTTCTCTCATAGAACACTCCTCCTGAATTGAAGAAGTATTAACATATCAAAAAGAACATTTTGTTAGAGCTAGGGTGGGCACAACTTAGGGGTCCACCCCTATCCAATCGATTTGGAATCAAGAATCACTCGAGTGGCCTTCTATACCCTCAAGAAAGAGAAAGCCTCCTCACTCCATGGATGTGATGGTTAACATCCACCCCTGTATCCTCCTAGGCCATGGTTCAAGTGGATTCAATGATAGCTCTGGGCTACACACTTTCAAAAATTGTGCTGAAGCAAGCTGTTGAGAGCCACATTGGGTACTAAAATGGCCTAACTTTCCTTGGAACTTATCAATAAAATTTTCTTCCTGAACCCAAATCTATTGACGCCAAGTTCCCCACTTATATTTAAGAAGGATTTATTTCAAATGCTTCTTTTCCAAAGGTAGCAAGAGATAGAATCTTTCCTCCATGTGGGAAAACTCAAACAAAATTAGATCATGCTTTGTAAAAATGCCTATCTAATTAACAATAATTTCAACTAGATCTAGGTCCATGTACTCCAGAGGTAGAACAAGAAGGGCAATCAATATTGGAAAGTATTGACATACTTCAACATTAGGATTACAATTAGGGGACCAAACCATAGAAAAAAGCCCCGATCCCTTACAGAACCAGCCGTTATCCTTGTGAACTCTATCTCTATCCTCTTTAGATTCAAAAATTGAAGGAGAATCCAAACTGAAAATTTTGCTTAATCCCAACCAATTTTGTCGAGCCCAAAGAGAAATGTAATTGATTAACAATATAGGGTTGGAAAACTTACCAATCAAAGCACATTTCCTGAGATCATGAACATGTTGATTCATCAAATCATCTAAATAGAAGACTTGGCACTCTTTATCTTTAGTAGTATGCAGATCTATCTGTTGAATCTTTTTCCACACAAGTTTGGTCTTGTGTGATGGTGGTTTTAGATTGAGAGGGCATCTAAAATTTGACCCATCATGGTAATGGTTTCCTTGATCTTTTACCACTACACATTCATTATCCTACACCAAGATGTCTATAGGAGATCTAGGAGGTGTCCCAAAAATAGATATTAAATCGTTGGTGCTCCGCAGCTTTAGCTTGCTTCATTTTTGGTTTGAATCCTTGTGGTCTCAGGTGAGACTACTTTTTCATCCCAAACTTTAGATTTGTATTATTAAGTGCAACTCCAATACAAGCCCTTGTGTCTGATGTTTCACCTACCTCAAAGTTGGAAGTTGTGGTTTGACAGAGCTAGTGCTACCTAGTGGAGAAATTTGGGGAAACCCTTTGTCCAAACTATTGAAACTAGCAATACATGAAACTGTGGATTGACAAAAAAAGGTTTGGCAGGTTGAACTACAACTCTACTAGAAAATATGTTGTATGGGTCATCCACCTCTCTTCCAAAAACCCTTTCAAATTTATCATTAAACTTTGTCTGAAATTAATGATTCTAGAAACTGTTTTTTATCTAGATCACATTATTTATTAGCTAAACTATAGGAATATTGGAGAAAATGTCACCAAAAGAGGGGGATCGATTTCCATCCTATTGTCACCCCTTTTTCCATTGCCCCTTCTCATTGACCTATGATGAATCTCCATTAAAAAACTTCTGATGTTCATTCACTTGCTGTTGCGTTGCCTTCACCTTCGCCATTTAAAATATAGGTACTACTAATTTTGTAATTTTAGGTATCACCAATTTCACAATTTTGCATTCAAGATTGTTTTGTTTGCCTAATGTCGCTAGTTCATAGGACTAGATTTCTTAGCATACTTATTTTTTGATTTTTCCTACTATGTCTTTTCATCAAGCCAAATTAGCAAAGATTTTCCTTCTAAATATATCTTTTCAAATACCACTAAAGGGACACAAGAATTTAAGGCTAAGTACAATTACGTTCTATCTTAAATTAGTTTGTATTTGCATGTGTGATCTCTTGGTTGGAGTTTAATTCATTTACTAATTGTTGTTGAGTATGGACATTATAAGGAAACATTCTCTCAAGTTTCCTTGTACTGAAATTTTTTTTTTTTTTTTTTGTGTAGGTTTTAAATACTCTTCACCATGGGACTAGCCATTTTAGCATACAATGATTAGGATGACCCAAAACTACCCATGCAACTACATTTATCAATGGCAAAGGAAGACCAACATGATGTTCTTAACAACATGTACATAGAATCCTAGAATTTGTGGAAGAATTATGCTAGCTATGTCAATGATGTGCAGGACCTGGAGCTTGAAGAAGATAGGGTTGAGGTCAAAGCCATCTTGGTAGTTTTGAAGACCTTCGTGGGAACTAACATTATGAAGAAATTCTTGATATATTTCAAGAATTGTGATATTTTGTTTATAAGATTCTTTAAACATCTTATCATTTTTAAAAAATTGTGAATGGTTGCAATTTTAAGGGCTTTTAATAGTGATATAGCAGTTATGATACAATCTATGTAAGCTATTACACTTTCAAATGCTTATGAAATAGTTGTGAGAGTAGAAAACAGCCTTGTATAGGCTAGAAAAATTGCCCCAAGGCCACCTATGCCAATTTTTCCAATAGCGCATGTAATTCAGTCAATGATACCTTTGCAAGCAACCCCCTTAGCTATTATTCTAGCAGCCCCAGCATTGCTAGCACCCAATTTGCAAAGCAGTGCCCTTCCAGCTCAATCTACAGATTTGCAAGAGATTAAAGGTATTTTGCAGACTTTTGGTAATGAAATTATGAATATAAAAAAGCAGCAAAGTTAAGGATATAGGCCCTACCAGCCCTCTTATCAATCCCAATATCAGAAAAATCAAGGCAATAGATTACCTTACCAGCCAAATCACCAAGGCCAAAGACCAAATCTTAATACAAGACCTTATCAACCCTATAACCCCAATGTTACTAGCACCTCAAATGAGCTGGTTCCTACTCAAAACAACCTAGTTCAGGATTATAAGTGGTGTTTTCCATGTAACCAATAGCATAATCAAAGTACGTGCATGAATGGGGTCATAAATCATGCCTTGATGGTTCAAAATATTCCACATTCACAAGATGATGGTTCTAATGAAGCCACCTTACAGCAGCATGAAGGTAGACCACCAGAGACAACTCTATTAAATTGGTAGGATGATAATTTTTGTGGTATAAATCAGATTTTTTATCTCTATTGCAAACAATACCAGAAGCAAGAAGAGAGCAATAGAAAGTGGTCCACAAGCTGCAAGCTCATCTAGTGCTGAGAATATGCAAAATTTTCCAAAGAGTCTAGCTTTAGCCATTAATGAAAGGTCTATAGTTTCAATACAACTGGCTAGTGTTAACATTGACATTGTTGCTACAAAGGCCCAATCTAGGGTTGGTATGACTTCTCTTAATATTTTGGATCATATGAAGAAGGCAAATGTATCTATTTCCATGTGGGATTTTTTGGGTGTTCTAGGTCCAAAGGACCTCCTGCAATCAGCTTTATTAGGTTTAAGTCTTTCTTGTAAACCTAAAAGCAAAGAAGCTAAATTTGTAATGACTAATGCTATTGCAAAAGGAAATGAACAGCAACCCCTAGCAGTCAAACCCCTACCCTTTTATGTATCTTTGATTATAGGAGAGCACCTAGTCCACAACTATATGATTGATTTAGGTGCAAGTAGCTCAGTGATGCCCAAACAAATTGCAGACAAGTTGGGTATCAAATATGAGCTGCTTGAAAAGGGAGTTGTACAACTAGATGGGATTGTTGTTAATACCATAGGGGTCATTAAAAATCTTGATTAAACATTGCAAGCTTGTCCAAATTTTTCTATCCCACAAGATATTTTTGTCATAGAGCTACCTCCTTATTTTGCTATATGTTTATCAAGGGATTTCACTGCCAAAATTGGAGGTTATTTGTCATTTGATTGGTCTCACATGTTATTTAGAACCAAGTATGGCACCAAAGTTACTATAAGATTAGAACCTATAGCCAAAGCTCATATTGAGCCTTATTCTCAAAGCCCTATAAATGTCAACTTGCTTGTGAGTGAGCAAGAGGAACGACCTAAAGTTCAAGAGGGTAACACTCAAACTAAGGAGATACCAGATATTATTCTTGATGAATGGGCCTTCCAAAATAAAACAAAAAGTCCATGTGAAAATATAGGACATGCTAGTTTGGGCATGTATTTGATATAGGAAGTTGATTCCTTCATTCCCAATCTGGAAAAAAGTGCAAATCCATAGATTGAACAACAAGATAATGAAGCTTGGGAGCTATTTTTTGATGGTGTGAGGAACAAGGTTGGAGCTAGTGGAGGTTGCATGTTGATCTCCCCAAGAAATGAGAGGTATTTTTCAGCTTTTTGTTTCTATTTTAGTTGTTCAAATAATACTACCAAGTATGAGGCCTTGATCCATCAATTAGAATGGGCAAGAAGGATTGGTGTTAGTTGTTTGGAGGTGTACGGGGATAGCGAGCTAATCGTTAATCAAGTGAGAAACCAAAATGTTACCAAGAATGAGCTACTTAAATCTTACAAGTACAAAGTATGGGATCTTCTTGAGGGTTTTGATGCCTTCAATCTCATTTACATATCCAGAGATCAGAATAAGCATGCTGATAGACTGTCTACTATTGGTGCTGAATTTGATATTCCAAAAGAAATTACTAGTGAAAAAACTAGCTAGCATGTCAAGGTTGTTATTAGACCTATTGTACATAATAATAATACACATTGGCAAGTTTTTGATAGCAACCAGCAAATAGTCAATTTTCTAAGAGAGGAAGCCAATTTTCTCAAGCTAACCAGAGGAATTTTTGACATCAGTATGCTAATTAGATTATTCAGCTAAAAAATAATAAGATGTCGAAGGGTTTAGTCACCCTTGAATCCATTTTTAACACTGCTGATGAGACTAGAAAATTAAAGGCCAGCATGTAGGTTCAGCAAGAACATTATGAGGAAGTTGAGGTATTCAAAGGAAAGTTGTTAAAGCTGGGTAAGGTGTGTATAGTAGAAGAAAAGCATTCATTTATTAGACTTTTTCAAGAATTCAATGATGTCTTTGCATGGGAATATGGCAATTTGAAGGGGTTTAATCCCCAACTTGCTCAACATACTATTGAGCTTGAACCAGATGCTAAACTAGTGAGCAAAAATAGAGGCCTTTGAATCCAAAGCTAGAGCCACTTATGCAAAAGGAACTGAATAAGCTAATTGAAAGTAGTATTATTTTCCCTATCAAGCATACTTCTTGGGTCTCAAACCTCATGCCTGTAAGGAAAAAAAGTGGAAAAATAAGGCTATGTGTCAATTTTTGAGACTTGAATAGAGCTTTGTTGAAGGACTGGCATCCTTTGCCTTCTATGGAGCAGATTCTTCAAGTGGTCTTAGGATTAGAAAGGTTTTCCTTGCTAGATGGATATTCAGGTTATAATTAGATTTTAGTAAGGGAGGACGACCAGTTTAAGACAACTTTTACCACCAAGTGGGGTACCATGGCGTACAAAAAGATGCCCTTTGGTTTGTTCAATGCTGGGGCAACCTTTCAAAAAGCCAAGGATATGGCTTTTGATAAGCTAATGTATAGGAGTGTTTTGGTTTACCTAGATGACATCACTATTTTTTCTAGGGCAGTGAAGGATCATCTAAAGCACCTAAGGCAGATTTTTGAAATGTGTAGAGAGTTTGGGATATTCCTTAATCCCAAGAAATGTGTTTTTGAAGTTCATGAAGGTAGATTGCTTGGTTATGTGGTGTCTAAACAGGGTATCACCATAGATCCTGAGAGAATAATAGCAATCTTGGCTCTTCCTTTGCCAGCACACAAGAAAGGATTACAAAGTTTTATTGGCCAAATAAACTTTGTTAGAACATTTATTCGAGATATTGTAGACCCGTTGAGCCCACTAACAGCCATGTTACAGAAGAATAAACCCTTTAGCTGGACTAAAGATGGGAAGAGGAGCTTTGAGCTAATCAAGGAGGCACTTGCAGCAGCGCCTGCGCTTGTAAATCCTAATTTTTCTAAGGATTTTTCCTTATATGCCAATGGGGATATTGACTCTATCTCGGTAATGTTAGTGCAACACAATGATGAGGGCCTAGAGTAGCCAGTGGCATTTTTCAGTCAAGGTCTTAAGGACTACAAGCTCAGGTATTCATTTGTGGAAAAGCATGTCCTTGCTGTTATAAGACTTTTAAAAAAGTTTAAGCACATGTTGTCAAATAATAAGATCATCCTAATGTTTTCTCATCCGAGCATAAAGGAATTCCTTTTAAGTAAGGGTTTAAATGATAAGAGAGCTGGTTGGGTGACTAAGGTGATGGAATACGATGTGGAGAATAAGGTCACCAAGCTGATTAGGGGAAAAGGGTTATGTGAGTAGCTGGTTGATGGTGTAAGTAGCAAAGAAGGAGGTGAATATGTTGTTGTTCTAGTTATTCATAATGGTAAGCAAGCTGTTCTAGATTCTACCATTGATTGGGTGTAGCAAATGGCACATTTTCTACAAACTGGTGAATGTCCGTCAGATTTAGACAAAGCTAAGAGAAGGTATTTTCATTTGCAGTCTATTCCTTATGTTTTGTTGAACAAGGTTTTGTTTAGGAAATATGTCAATGGGATGTTATTGCAGTGCATTCACTTTGATCAAGTGGAAAGATCTTAAAAGAGTTTCATGATGGAGATTCAGGAGGTCATTTTTCCCCACGAACAACTGCATGAAAAATCATGTGTGCTGGTTATTATTGGCCAAAATTGTTTAAAGACTATTATGCCTGGTCTAAAAAGTGTGTGAAGTGTGCACTCTTTGTGAGCAAGGAGAAACTCTCAGCCATGCCTTTACAACTAGTTCAAGTAAGCCAGCCTTTCATGAAGTAGGGTCTTGATTTCATAGGGCCTATTAATCCGCCATCTAGTATTGGTCATAGGTGGGTGCTTGCAGAAACATATTACTTTACAAGATGGAAAGACGCTATTGGTTTAAGGGACTCAAATGAATCTACTATTCTAAGTTTTTACAAGGATATAGTTACTAGATTTGGTGTCCCAAAATCTATAATATCTGACAATGCACTCGCATTTGTTGGTTTTAAAATAACTGATTGGGCTATCAAACATGGTATGAAATTTTAGTATAAGGAAAAATGCATGAGTGTTATTCATTGTGTGCCCAAAGAATATAAATGTCCTTATATTCTTTATTTTCAAGAAATACAACTAATATTTACATAGAATGAAGTGAATATAAATGTTGGAAATGGAAATCTCACACAAGTCATGAGTCTGACTACTGCTTCTATACATATTGAAAATAAGAAAAATATAGCATAAGGAAGTAGAGTTAGAGGTAACCATTCATTGCCTTTCAACCTTTGACTGGTTATGAGTCTGTTGTTGCCACTCTCGGTCCAGCTCTCAATCTGATGGCTTCGTGATGTTCGCCCTCCTGCATGGGAAAAAATGGGCTTAGATCTTAAATGATCTAAGAAACAACTGGTTATTACCAACTATGTACCCACACATGCTATATATTTCCTATTTTGAATACATATAAAAATAGCAGAATGAATTCTAAAGTGCTTTAATGAAAAAAGTGAAAAGTATAATGTTAAAGCGACATATTAACTATAGTATGAAACCTTCCATTATAGTCAAGAATATGTGCAGATCATAGAAGGTAATTTATGGGAGTCACGAGCCTATGCTTGAACCTCATAAAGTATTCTTTCAAATATAACAAAATGGGATAAGTCTAGCAGAATGTTAGTTACTCCAAAAATGATGAAGATTTTACATAACTTGTTGTAGGGCTTTTCATGTCAAAGAAAATTATAGGTCTGAAGTAAAAGGTGCTCAAGATTCATATTCAACAAGAACCAATAATCAAATCTGGTATGAATGACACTTTCCGCATTTAACAACCCTCATAAAATCATAGTCTACAATCATTCTAACAGGCAGAACCCAGCATGGAGGAAGTGCAGTAGCATTCCAACAAGTAAATGATGTGAAAGAATAAAACTATTGTGGTATCCATTTCATTGCAGAAAAAAGATAGGAACATTAAAGGGACATGTATTTCATTGCATGAAACCTTTTATTTCATTTCTATTAGCTACATAATGTTATGAATACAAATCAACAACATGCTAAAAAATAGAGAGAACTGTATATATGTCTTCTACATTATTGAAGTATAACAAAACAAAGCATGGCTATGGGTGTTACAAGACAATATAGATCACAAAAGCACTCCAAGTTATGCATGCTACAAGATTCAAAATGTATAGTGCCATTGTTCATACAAATTTGAATTACAAGAAACATTAAAGGGACTGAACTTAAAATTTTTGAAAACCTTTTGTTTCAATCAAAGATACAATGTCAAGGAGGGCTATAATTTCCACAGAGGCCACTGAGATATGAATCCACAACAGCATTAAGGAAGACTTTGTTACAAAAGAAAGTGGAGTTAACAATAGTATATTTTGCTTGGAGTATCTAAATTCAGAGAGTGAGGTTTTATTAACTCCTTGTGGTCATACGCAACAGACATAGCAGTCCAGAAAATGAGTAGCATTTCTTCTCAAGCTCATGACTTATAGATCAAATAAAAAGGAGCAGATCAAGAAGAACTCAAGAAGTTTTTATTAATCAGCCATGGCATTTAATCAAAGTAAATCACGTTGACCCAGTAAATGACGGCCCCAAAATATCATATACAGCTACCAAATGAAAGGATGATGCTCACGTAAAATCAATCATGAGAAGCTACAGGAAAGATTACAAGAAAAAACTCAAAGCTTCACTCAAATTTGCAGCAGACAGGAGATGTAATACCCATATTTTATTTTTTATTTTTGTTACTTACATAATAGCAGTGATGTGTAATTTTAGAAAGCGACACAAGCAAATAAATGGGGTTTGCATTTTACCAACAACCATACCCATTTCTCCATAGAACTAACAGATGTAGACACAGATATTGAAGAAATGAATGATGTAGATACAACAAAATACAAGTGATGTTGGAGTATGATGGCTAAGATGAAAAAATATGAATGTACCCAGTAGGATAAAGTATACAAGAATCCTTACCATGTTAGCCTTCAAGGAAAATATAGTCACGATTTTGAGCATGGCACAAGCAAATGAATGTGCTCGGCCTTATAAAATAAGCAACAGAGAGGGGATGTGCCCAAAAAATTGTAGCTATCAAAATAAAGAAATATAATGACAGCTCAAATATCTACAGCAAGTTGAAAGCAAGAAACATTACCTCCAAGTGTCCAAGAATGTAGTCAGAATGGAGTTGCATGTGGCTTGAATTTATAGTGAAATATACTAGCAAAAAATTGCCACTCTCAGCCTATTGTTCAGCTTGAGGCCAACGGCAAAGGAAAGGGCATCCAGTAAAACCTTGTAAAGGAGAAGCAACCCTTGCCAACAAGTCGTGGCCCCATGATCAAGCAAACTCGTGTTCTACCATGGAGTAAAGCCAACAAGTCTTCAGAGAAAAACTAGTGAAATCATGGCAGCGCGCAAGGCATAAGAAAACCCTTATTTTTTTCCCATGGCAGCGAGAGCTCATCCTCACATTTTGCAAAGTGCAAAATGAAAATGATTTTGACATGGTTAGGGTATTCGTATGATGCCTTCTAGAGCTTTCATCCCATTGATTTTTGTGGGATTTTATTTTCTTCTTTTTCCAAGTGTTCTATTTCATGCCATGAGCCTTTTCTTTTTTGCTTGGCTTTGATTATAATTTTGCAAAAAATTATCTTTTTCTAACTTTATTTTGAAGGTAAATGAATATTTTGAAATATGCATTATAGTATTAGGAGTGTGATTTTGATACATCAATGTTAATGATATTATTGAGTGATTTATGATTTAAATCATTTAAATAAAATTATTAACATTGTTAATCCAATTGATATATCAAAACAATACTCATAACACTATAATAAATATTTTTATTTTTTCAAATTATTAATATTTATTATAAACCCTATAATTTATAATTCAATAAATATCAACTGGATTAATAATGTTAAGTGATTTGACGTATCATTTAATGACATTATTAATACAATTAATACTTATCAAAATATAAATTATAAATATTATTAAATTAAATATTAAACAATTTATGATTTATTTATCTAATTGATATTAATCAATATTGACTAGATAACTAAATCATAAAATATTTAATATTAATGATAAGAATAAGATATTTATTTTATTTTTAAAATAATTAGAAGGATCTTAAGATATTTTTGCAAAGTTATAACATCACTCATGTGTTGATAAGACTGGAAGGCAGGAAGTTATTGCATTTTGGAGACTTTTGAAAGTTTGCTTGGAGATATAACTGCATTTATGAGGGGTAGTTGATGATATTATCAAACCATGCCTTTTAGGGCTATTTTGAACACCTTTTTGAAGTCTTTTCAAAGACTGAAGTTTGGCCTCAAGGGCTTAATCTGACCTAGCATTTATGGCTTTCAAAATGTAGTTGGATAGATAGGGCATAAGTATGAGTTGAAGGCTCATTTTGTAGAGGTTCTTTTTCTTCTCTGCCTTGTTGTTTCTTGTAAGTTCTTCAGACTTCCTGATAGGAGTAGAGACCCGTTTGTAACCCATATTTAGAGAGATATAAAGATTTGCAGCACTTTGGATAGGAATTTCAGCTTATCCCTTCTCTTTTTCTGTGTTTGTGTGTCATGTTGATGCCTTCTACAGGATTGTTTCAGTCATTTGCAGATTGAAAGTTGTGTTACAGAGCAGTTTTGGATTGTGAGTAATTTATTCTCCTTTTAGAAGTTGTTATTTTAGCCTTCTTATCAGTTATTGATGCAAGGATTCTGATTATTGAGCTGTGCAAAGGAGTTTCATTGTTACTATTTTAATATGTGTTGATTATCTGTTAGATCTTAAAGATACTTTTATGGTGAATCACCCTTAGGATTTAGTTTTCATTTTCTATTATCCTTCTTCCCTTTTCCTCAATAAAAATAATTAGTTTCAGGTAGTATAAAGTGATTTACCAGATAGGAAGTCGGCCTAGGATCCGGAGATTCATTCCAGCCACAGTTTACCCACAACCTTGGAATGTTTCCATGTTTCTCCAAAAGGTTAAGTTTTCTACAAACTTAACAGGGTGCAATTTTGGTAGATAAAAATCATGTGGTAGAGTTGTTTTTTAGAAAAGTGGTGAGAGTACATGGTCTGCTAAAGAGTATAATTTATGGTCGTGATACCAAGTTTGTTGGGTATTCTTGGCATACATTGCAGAATAAATTGAAAACAAGTTTGAAGTTTAGTTCATCACATCATCCACAAACTAATAAACAAACCAAAGTTATGAACCATAGTTTGGGAAATTTTCTAAGATACTTGATTGGAGATAAACCAAAGGGCTAGGATCTGATTTTACCATAGGAAGAATTTTCATTCAATAATTCTATCAATAAAAGTACTGGTAAATTACCATTCTAGATTGTATATGGGAGCAGTCCTAGAAATGCTTCTGAATTGAGGTAGTTGCATAAAGGAGAAATAATTTGTGTTGATGTTGATGTGGAAGATTTTGCCAAACATTTGAAGAACATCCATGAGGAGTTCAAGAAGCATGTTACAAAAATGAATATGTAATAAAGGCTAAGAAAAATATGAAAAGGAGGTATAAGGAATTTTATATTGGAGATGAAGTCATGGTTCATTTGAGAAACAAGCATTTTCCAATGGGTACATATAATAAGCTAAAAATATAGAAGTTTGTAATGTGCAAGATAGTGAAAAGGCATGATTCAGAAAATTCCTATGAAGTGGAGGTGCCTTTTGACCTAAATATTTCACCAATATTTAAATTTTCAGATTTGATAAAGTAATAAGAAGGATGTGATGGAGATGAAGTTACACAAGCACAATGGAGTATTCTAGTAGTTAGGTTAGCTAGAAAGGAGATTGAAGAGATATTGGACAGTTGTGCTGGAAAGAGTACAAGGAACATAACATATGAAAGTATTTGGTCAAACAAAAATGGTGACTAGTAGAGGATTCACCATGGATAGCAAGGGAGGAGGTTGACCATATTGGTTTTCCTTTGAATACCTGAGATGTGACAGGGTCACTTTTCAAATTATCTTAGGTGTCTGATGTAGGATCATTGTGGGTGTAAGAGCAATCTTGCATCAACCAAAAATATTTCCTTTTTATTTCTTGAGTAAGGTTTGTCTTAGTGCAAATTTGTTGTTTTTGGAGGCCTTATACTTAGTAGGTAAGTCCTATCAGCTTAGAGCATCCTAATTTTAGAGCTAGATGTTCATCTTGAATATATTAGCCTACCTACTGAGGCTCGATTCCATATCATGAGTATTCATGAAGTCATTGCAAATTTTTGGTCTACAATTTTGGTATAAAAAATTAGGCTCATTTTTGAAGAATTTAGAGGTCATTGATGGGCTCCAAAATTGGGACGACTAGAGCTTGCATGAGTTGGGCCCGATAGATAAAAAGATGCAGATTTTGAAAAGGGGTTATAATAGCCAATTAGAGCAATGGTTTGAAAGTTACAACCTTCCAAAGTTGAGCTAACCAAAATTTCCAAAATAAGTGTCAAAGGTGTATCTGGCCAACTCTATATGTAATTTTAGAGGTAGTCAGTCTCAAGGGTTAGGGTTTGATGTTAAGAAAGTTCTTAGGTAGTGTAAAAATGTCTATATAAGGAATGCGTGTACATTGTCTAGGACAACTCTAGGTGATAGCTTGTAGCTCTGCATTGTAAATTATTCTAAGGAAGGCACCCATATGGGTTTGTATATTCTATTTCAAAATTATGTAATTCCACATTTGCAGCAATAATAAGAAGTCCATATTTTTTCTTGCAATTTGTTGTTATTTCTTTATTTATATTATGTGGCGTGATATTAAGGGGAGCACCCTTCACTAGTTTAAACACCCTTTGTGATTC
This sequence comes from Cupressus sempervirens, assembly GCA_028749045.1. Taxonomy (NCBI): domain Eukaryota; kingdom Viridiplantae; phylum Streptophyta; class Pinopsida; order Cupressales; family Cupressaceae; genus Cupressus; species Cupressus sempervirens. Next base: position 554,163,934 of record CM053789.1, on the reverse strand, counting down.
CATAAAATTTCATCATTTTGAAACCTTCCCTATCTATGCTTTGCAAAATTGTGATTTCAAGGGACCAATATTAAGTCTCCTATGAAATGGGAAAAAATCACTATTTCTCTATGCTCTGAACATATCTCATGAAAAATTCCAAAACTTGACATGTTTGTTGTGTTGTTGATTTACTATTTACAAAATAGTGAAACTTAACTGTTTCACTTTTCTATTGAAATCACTTTTTTGAAAATGCAAAAAAGGTTCTTTATGTAAAATTTTGATGAAAAATATGGAGGGTCTATCACCTCTAACATTTATTTCATGAGTAGGAGGGTTTTCTAGAAACATAGTTGGAGGGCAGCTGGTAATCAGGGTTGGGCCCAAAGTGATCATTCTAGGGCAACCTATTGTATAACCTTAATCAACTTGTAGCTTAATAAGTCAATCAATTTGGGATTTACTTTAAAAAGATAATTTCCTCTCTCATAGCCTTGAGAATTTGTATGGATAATTTGTATTTCAACATTAGGAGCATTTTCTAAGATCATGGTTAGAGGGTGACTTGCAATAGGGGTTAAGGACCAAAGTGGTCGTTATAGGGTAAGTCATTATGTAGTCTTAATCAAGTGGTAGCTTAATAAATGAACTGAGTTACGATTCACTTTGAAAATATAATTGCCTCTCCAATAGCCTTGAGTATTTGTATAGGTAAGGATGGGATGGAGAAAGCATGGTTGTCCTTGGGAAGTTTATTTTGGAAAATTGATACCTTGTCCAGATGTTAGAACCTAGCATACTATGAGAACCCACAAAAATCAATCAACATATACTAAACCTTCTAATCTACCATGAAAAACAATTAAAATAAAGAAAGTAAAACAACAAAATCCCCTCTTCAATTGTAGTTCTCATATCGTTCTTTCTTCTCCATTTTGATGTAGCTCCAATTTCCTATAGTCCACACAATTGAAAGAAAATGACACAATGATGTGATGAATATTATTTAGAGTACTAGAAGCATGGTTTGGGCATGATGTTAAGGATAAGGGTTGAAGACTGAAAATGAGTGCAAGGTGGCTCAATTTATAGCCAAAATGCAAGAGGTGAGACATGAATGAGGAAAGGGACACTTGTCAATTTGAATGTACAACTTGGCATGGTATTCCTTAGTATATCTATGGAAAATATGACACAATATACCAAATTTAGGATTCTATGACACATAAAAGTTAACATGGCTAAAAGTGGAGGAGAATCTATGATGTGCAAATGACACATCAAAGTCACTTGTAGACAAGAATCTTATGAAGAATGTGGCTTATTATAGTCATGCATAAGGAATAATATATGACACATATTATCCAAGTGTAGAGAGATGATCTATGAAACAATATGTCCATGTGTCAAGACTAGGTGGAATATTTGAATAAAAATTTCATAAATCCACACAAATGGAAATTAGTAAAATAGGAATTAGAAGTAGGAAAATAGGACTTAGGAAATTGATAATTCCCATAGCTTGCAAAGGTAAATCAATTAATTAATAAATATTAATAAATTGATAATTTTGGTTAGCAAGAATAATTAGTAATGTGGGATGAAAATGATTGAAATGACATAGGAATAGATTATGTGTTATCTAATTCTATACAATATTAGTAAATGATTAACCAATTCGATTAGATAAGTGTAGGATTAAACTTTTGATGAAATGTGATGATTAAGTGGATCTATTATGATGATGGTGAGTAGATCAAAGCCATCATCAAATTCATTGAACATGCCAAGGATACATGACATGGATTAAGAACATGTGACATTTAAGGAACATTGTAAATGTTGCATAATCGAAGTTGATTGATGTAATAACATTGAAATACATTGTTAATGTTATTAAATTAATTGGATAGGGTCATGATTAGACATTGATGGACTCAAAAATGTCGATGATCAAATGATAAAGATGAAGAATTGACCTAGCACCAAGGGATGTGATAGTGCTAAGGTCATATTTGATAGGTCTAATAGCTTGCCAAGACACTAAGGGACACAATAATGCTTAGGGATGGATAAGTGATGATTGATTTGAGATATTTAACATGTTTTGGGTTGATTAGGGTTGATTTTGGATGGTTATGGGTTCATTAGAAAGGATTCCAATGATACTAAAATGGTTTAGGGTTGATTGGGTGGGATCCTAATGTTGTTGAAATGATTTAGAGTCAATTCCAAAAAAATAAGATAAAATGGGCACCAATTCTAAAATGATCTATAGTTGATTTGAAATTGGGTACAAGTGATGAAGAATATTGTTGAAATGTGTTCGATTGATAATAAAGTTGGCCAACATATTAGAATTAGTGAAATGATAAAATGGGACATGTCAGTGTGAAAATGTGATTAAACCATAGATGTGAACCATTTTTGAGCATCTACAGTAGTCAACTCTACATGATCTCTATTTAGAGGTTGAGTCTAAAGAGATTCTCGTGGATTCCTAAGAGAGTGGAAGCTATGTAATGATACCCTTCAAGTATATTTCCTAGGATTTCCTCAAGTGTGTTTTAGTTTTTCCTCTCATCTAGAATGTCCCTTTTGATTGTCTATGTATTCACTTTTATTGTTATTTCTTTGATTTTATTATGATATTTTTTTAGTTTCATGTTGCCTTTTTTTTTTTCAAAGTTTTTTCATGTGTGGGAATGAATTCTATCTCCTATCTTGGGGGAGTCAACGAATAGATCCATGTGATTGAGTGATGAATAGGTTTCCACTGAGGTTCCTATTTGGTTTCATCTTTTGTATGATTGTGTTGTAGTCTAATGGCTTCTTCTTGTCTTCATGTTTACTACTTGATTCACAATCCTTGATTAATCATTGTATCTAATTATATGAAATATATATTACCATGGATGTTACTTATGTACTTGTAATATTTGATTATAATGCCATGATTTTTTATTATACTATACTACCTTGCATATGATGTAGTTCCCAATTAGAGAGACCTTAGGGAGATTAGTCCAATCAAATAATAAGAGTAAACACATTATAAACAATAATATTTTTTATAGAACCAAGAAAGTTCAATATTCATTAATAGTTAAACATATGTACATGGGTTTGACAATTAGCATTCTATGATTATTTTCTCACAGTATTTGGTCAGAGACCTAAGATCCAATTACAATGATATTCAATCTTTGATCCTATAAAATAATTATAAAATTACTACCAAAGAGATACAATATCTAACTAAGCCCTATGACATGTAGGTCAACCTCAAGATCTAGAAATTTCTCTAAGAATAGGAAACATGTTATAATACATATGTCTGGTGCCAGAACATAAAGAACAAATGAAATAACATATTTGAAAGGTTTTGGTCCTATATTTTATTCCTCACATGATCCAAGAACATTATTGAATGTTCCAATAAAGATCTACAATTATATACTTCCATCACAACCTAGAAATCTAGCAATAGCTATAAAAACTAGCAAGGACATGCCACTCGAGGGAAGAAGAAATGTTTCTTGAGAAAAAAAGAACCAATTGAGTTGTGAACCTACGAATATGAACTAGACTAGATATAGATCATACTTTGAATGATGCAAGTTATTCCTTGACAAATAATAGTTGAAATTATCAACATATTGGACAATTTGTAAAACATAAAAAATTGAACACAATTTTTTTTGGATGATGCAAGATTTTTCTAGACCCAAGATACTTCTACATTAGATATCTGGGGTTGATAAGAAAATTAATCTCTCACTTTGATGTATGAGATGAATCCAAATGATCCAACTCAACTAAATAAATGTATGAAGAACCTTCCATTCACCTATCTTTCTACTAGATCACATACTCCTTGTATTATTTAGCTCTTGTACTCCTTTAGACTCCTCTCCTCAATATCCTTTTTATAATGTTTCTTGGCATATTTCTCCTCATCTAAACTACCTTCAACCTTATGATACTGATACAAATTTGGAATATTAAATATAGGTAAAATATCCATATCATTGATAAGTCAACTTTACAAGCATTCACAGAATCTAAACTCTTTAGAATCTTATAAGGTCCAAAATTCCCCATCTTAAATTTGTTAGAAGTTCCTACTATAAATATTGCTTTCTTCAAATGAACCATAACTTCATTTCCTACCAATAAATCCTTATGTCTCCTAGTTCTATATACCTTATGTTTATACTTCTAATTCATGCTTTCCAAATTGATGTATAACCTCTTCGTGTAATAACTTCATCTAACAAATTCCTTTTGTTGAACACTCCTCATATCCTCTATTTTAATATCCCTCAACTTTGAAACTCCTTTAGGACTCATACCAATAACTACTTCAAAAGGTGTCTTCCTTGTTCTTCTATTCATCAAACTATTAGATCCAAATTCTTCTTGTATCAAAACTAAATCCTAATTACTAGGCTTATCTCCAAGCACCTTCTCAAAAAATTACACAAGCTTCTATTCAATACCTATATTTTCCAATTAGTTTTTGGATGAATAGTAGAATTAAACTTCAAATTAGTACTTGGCTTTTTCCAAAGTGTCCTCCAAAAATAACCGATAAATTTTCTATCCCCATCAGAAACTATAGTCATTGATAATCCATGTAATCTTACAATCTCATTAAAAGAATAAGTTTGTTACCCATATTGCATCAAAATATTCTTACATGGAATAAAATGTGACATTTTTTAGAATCTCTACCACCAAATATATAAAATCCTTACCTTTTTGTGTCTTCGTTAATTCTAAAACAAAATCCACACTATTGTGCTCCCAAGGTTTTCTAGGTATAGGAAATGGTATATAAAATCCCACATTCTAACTACTACCTTTAGCAACTAAAAAAATTCTATAAATTTAAACAAATTTCTTGATATCCCTATGAATATGTAACCAATAACACGTTTCACTTATCAAACTTATTGTCTTGTTAATAGAAAAGTATCTACAAAGTCATCCACTATGGTTTTCCTTAATTAGATCATCCCCCATTGATCATATAGGTATGCAAACCTAAAATTATTTAAACATTTTATCATCCTAAATAAAATAATTTGACCATTTTATTTAGTTAGCTACTATTGAATCCTTACAATATTTTCATGCATCTAAAAAGTTAGGATTAGAATACAAAGTCTTCAATTTATCAAATCCAAGCACTTTCACCATCATTTTAGTTAGTAATTTTTTTTTACTATTTAATGCATCAAATAATCTATTTTACTATCCACTTTGGTGTTTTAACACAAAACTATAACTCTATAAGAAATAAACCCATCTTATATGTTTATAATTTAACTTCCATTTATTACCTAGATATTGCAATGCCTTATGCTTAGTATACAACACAAATTTCTTCATAAACAAGTAATATCTCCACTTCCTCAAAGCTTGAAGTATTCCATAGAACTCTTGATTATAAACTAAATATTTTATTATAATCATTTAATTTCTCACTATAAAAAGAAACATGTCTAGATTCTTGACATAAAACAACTCCAATTGCATTCCCACTTGCATCACAATCTACTTAAAATACCTTATGGAAGTTTGATAAAACTGGCTATTCAACTACTTTTTGTTTCAATATTTCAAAAGTATAGTTAGCTCTATGTGTCCACCTAAAATTCTTCTGATCATCTCCATAGTCTTTTCATAGGATTATAAATTGAATTGAAATTTCACATAACTCTTGACCTAAAAACTACCCAATCCACAAAATGATATGACTTCTCCAACATTGTTCATTATATGCCATTCCAAAATAAGTTTAAACTTCTCAAGATACATCATTTAACCCTCAACTAAAATCACAAATCTCATATATATTATATCTTCCCTCAGAAAATGATATTACTTTATATTAATTAACAAATTCTCTTCCTTAAATCTTTGCAATACTTGTCTTAGATACAATAAATGTTCCTCTTTACATAAAAATCAAAATAAAATCCAATTATACAGTACAAAATTCACATAACAATTTCTTCAATACCTAATTTATCACCCTTAGGAAAGTACTAGCTGTGCTAGTTAGACCAAAATGAATAACCAACCATTCATACAAACCTTCATTAGTCTTAAATACAATTTTTCATTCATCTCCTTTTCTAGTTTTGATATGATGGTAACCACTCTTCAAATCAATCTTGGTAAATAAATTTTTTCTCCACTCAAATAATCCATTATTTCATCCATTTAATAAAATGAAATCTATACCTTATCATATTCTTCTTGATAGCTAAGGAATTTGTAAACAATCATAATTTGTTAAGATTAACCATGGGTAGGAATAATAGTTACATGAAAATATAACCAATATCAGAAAATAATAGATTGCATAGAAGAGAACACAAGACACAAGGATTTAATGTGGTTCATACAATCCCCTAGGCTACATCCACCAACAACAAGTCCAATATTATTATTATCTAGTGATTACAATCCACAATCCCTTATAACTCAATACCACCACAAGAAGCTACAATGTCATCATAGATTATGAAATCCCTAACCCTAAGCCATTTTATACAAGTTTTTTCTGCTTACAAAATTAGGGCTATAATAAGTCATCCAATAGAAACAATAACACTCGACACCTTTTACAATAGTGAGTCATTTTTGGCTTTGGGGGTGTTGCCCCCCAAAACCTCCACAGGTAGCATTTCCCCTTGACCCCACCCTATACTATGAAAAGGAGCACACTTGGGGCACTACCCTAGGAACCTACAAGGGGTGCTACCCCTTGACCCCATCTTGGGGGTGCTTCCTCCAAACCCTCATAGAAATAATATTGGGGGAAACTGTGCCAAATAAACCTCTGAGTTCGATTAGGCTTCACATCACAACATAATTCCCCAATTCTTCTTAGTACCAATATTGTAGGTACTACACAAAGACTCAAACTTTCTCTAATCATACCTTTCCTTAATAAATCTTGTGCTTGCTTATTCTATTCTTCACTCTTTATTAGTGTTAGATCCAGTTGGGGCTTTATCCAATAAATGTCCTCCCAAAATAAATCTATACAATGATTGTTACTCCTAAAAAGTGGTATTCTATTTAGTAAACTATTTAGAATTTTATTCTTAAAATATCTTAGTGAATTTTTTATTCTTAGGATATCCCTTTATCATATCCAATTTAGGATTCTTCAAAATCAATAGGATACAATCATATAATTGTATGTTGTCTTTGATGTTACACAAATGTCAAGTATATACTGAGCAATCAGTGTATGTCGAGCTCACTCAAGAGTCAAAGGATGTTGTAGTGTATGACAAGCATCTCAGTGTTAACTGAGCTCACTCGACTACCAAAGGGAGTTCGCAAGAAGACAATGTCTACCAAGTTCACTTGGAAACCAAAGAAAATTGGCATGGAACTAGTGTTAACCAAGCTCACTCAATTACCAAATGAAGTTTGAAGGGAAATCTTTTCCGAGTTAGTGTTGACTGAGTTGGGTCGGTTAACAAAGGATTTTCCTATATTATTTTTGTTGGTTAGTTCTGGCTGACTTATGGGATGAATTTCATTTATTTGAAATTGTATTCGAGCTGACTAGACAAGGTAAAACATATAAGGTCAAGTTGAGGATTGAAAAGATAAATCAAGCAAATTGATTGAGCTACAAAGAACATTTTAATCAAGGAGGATCACATATTCAAGCTAGAAAAAAGATCTGAAATTAAAAAATATAGTTTACATCAGCAATAAGGTCATATCATTGTTACTTTCTAATAATTGTAGTAGTGAATCAAATCTCTTAATAGTGTAATCTTAACAAATATTTGCCAAATCCTCTAACAAGGTGGCATCTCTAGATTGGAGTGTCTAAAGACCTCTAACAAGGCCACTCCTAATAGAGTGAATTTAATCCTTTAATAGGGTCACACCTAACAATGTTTTTCCTAACCTTTAATAGGGTTGGATCCTAATAGGGCTCACTTCAAAAGAGTGAAAAATAGTAACAAATTGCAATATGTGCTTTTTCCAAAATTGGGTTTCTAAGTTAAATCCTGGTATCTCTTGTGTTCATATTATTTTCTTTATGATTCTACAACTAAGTTAATTAAAGTTAATCATGCTTAATATCATAAGATCTACTTATTCAATACTAACAAAGTAACAATTCATATTTAGTATTAATCGAGTGTTTATTGAGTGATAGTGATTGTTAGTTTAAACTGAGTTACTATGTTAATCGAGTTATAGTAGTATTTCAGTTTTAGCATAGTATTGATTTTGTTTTGTATTAACATCTAAAGGGATCTGGGATTTTTTTTGTGGTAAATAATTCACCCCTCCCCTCTTAGTTACTCCTCTTACATTTCCAATATACTTTCCTTCTTTATACCCTCCAATAATCTCCTATGTTCAACCAAACAAATCCTCAATATAGTGTAATTCTTACTTTTAGGATCTTCTACCGAAGGTAAAATACTTGCTTCATCCCATTTTATGTTGTAGTATACATATTCAATCTACCATCATGTATAGCTTGTATATTATTTTGTTGAGGCATTCCAAACAATATTTGGCAATAATTCATGGACATAGTATCACAAAGTTCACTTCATCATGACAAGACCCAATCTTAAATTTCACAACACAATATTCACTTACTAAACCTTATGTGTTGGAAATAAAATAGGGAAAGTAAACTCTTTGGGGGGGTGGGGTGGGGGCATGGTGGTGAATTAGTCCTTCAAAACTTTAACCACAAATTCATTCACTAGACATCTATCTCACAATTTGCATGTAAACTAAAATATCTAGCTAAACATATTCATCCATAGTATGAAAGAAAATAACAATCAATGCATATATGAAACAAGATATTTGGTTACCCAGAAACCCTCCAATGAGAAGGTAAAACTGGGGTGGGGATAACACCCACAAATCTTCACTACTATAGTAATAAAGTGTATCCAATGAAGGCTACAATGTTTGATCATAAACTATGATCTACCATATGAAAGGTCTATTGTTAAAGGCTTACAAGATTGTTAGATCTTACCCTGTTAAAGGATTTCAACACCCTGTTAGAAGTGTACCTGATTAAAGGAATTTAACTTACAATGAAGTAAGCATCTTGTTAAAAGATTTACAACAACATATTATGACTACTTTGTTAAGAGATTTAACTAATTCACCTACTAGAATGTATCAACAATGATCCTTTGATTAGCACTCTACTGCTAGATAATAGATCATCTCTTTCTTGATGTGTACTTGATCCTCTTTGATCAAATGCATCACTTTTTTCCTCTAATTCCTTTCCTCTATTCTCCTTTAACTAATTCTACAATGTATTTCAATTCACAACTCCTTAGCCACCATGAATACTTTGTTTGCACATGTAAACTTCTCTCTTCTTGCATCCTCCTTAAGAAGACTTAGGTATGAATCAACGATTGTGATTCACCATTTTTTTTTCTTAAAATATCCTTTTAATTGATTGGGTGTATGTACTACGTAGGGATTTGCAATATGGATTCATCCTTATCATCTTAGAATCATAAAACAATCCTTAAGTCAACTAAAAAAAATTTACATAAAATTTTGTGCCATTATAGACAACTATGTCTAAAAATGTTTACTCAAAACTTGAAGTGTCTAATGCTCGACATCCATTGTATCTTAAATGTTGTAACCCAGCCTCTAAATGACTTAGTATCCATTGATCACTCAGCATCTGAATGACTCAGGATCTACTATCTGCTCAGCACTTGAGTGACTCGACACTTAGTAGTTACTTGACATATACTATATATTTCAACATGAACTAAGCAAATGACTTAAGTGTGTTGTCACTCATATGTCAAAATCAATCTGAGATTAACAATCTCCCCCTTTGGCATGAGTGGCAAAAACGCTTGGTCATGCATGAATAACCTTAGCCTTTGAGCATAACTTAGAGAATATTCATATAGTGATTGGCTTAAATACAAAATTTTAAAATTTTGCAAAACACTTATGACTTAATAGTCATATCTTAGAAATTCTATAACTCCCCCTAAGTTGATTTTTTTGTTCTGATTCTGAAAGTGAATACTCCTGCTGAGTAGATCACTCTATTTCTGGTTCTATATTATAGTCTCCATCTATGTTTGATCTCCCTCAAAAATTATGCTCTCCTTTTATAAATTCTTCCCCTTTCGTATTTCTCTCCCCTTCATTCATTCTCCCCCTTTCTTATTTCTCTCCCCTTCATTCATTCTCCCCCTTTTGACACTTATGTCATGGGTTGTACATGAATTGTGTGTTTGTTCAAGAAAGATTTATGGACCTCCATCATTATCTTCAGTGAAGCATCCCAGTTGTCACATGCTACCTCTAGAAATTTTATTTGTATGTTTAATTCAACAATAAGGGTGACTAAGCCTTCTAATAAAATAACATTGGGGGAAATAATTAAGAAATAGTTAATACTTTAAAAGGAGTCTCAACTTGGTCTAATCATGTCAATTCGAGAGCGTAAGCTTGTGAAAGGTGTTCAGACAATATGTCATCAAGGGATGCTAGCTGCGAGATGAGGGATTGTGAATGCAACTACAATGCACAAAAATGAATCTATAAAAAAATGAAATAGAATTGCAGCAAGAACTATCACTTCCTATGATAGGAGCTCGAATGAAACCTACGAAAATAATTTGGACAATAAAAAAATCAGAAATAAAAATGTCTTTCCAGCAATAATAACAATATAATTATTTCCATTGAATGAATTAAAAATATGATGAAACACTACTAATTGTGTCACTTAATGCAAATCAGATTAAAATCTGATAAGGAAACAATACTCAAATCAATTATTAACTCAAATGAAACTTTATACAAATGAAACACAAACTCACTACACTGAAATATGAAATCAAAAAGCACACTAGACTTAATTACAAAAATCACCAACATACAATCCAAAATAACTCACAATATTAACAACCTCACCAAACATTCCAAGAGTGGGCCTTTTCTCTAGTCTACAAGGTAAGTGAAGAAACTATGTCTTTCTACGTTGGTTTGATTAGCAGAACAAATATTTTATTGATCAAATGAAAAATGAAGAATAATAATACATTTCATTCTACATTGTGTTGTTTATGTATACAAAACTATAACCATTATAAAACCATTTTGATAATGTAGACCATACAAATAATAACTAATCAAAAAATACACCAAAAATTGGTTTTGCCAAGAATAGCCAACTTATTGTTATCATTCCAAAAAATAGTTTTGTCTTCATCCATCATTTTGTCTTCAGCCATGGTTTTGAAATGATTTGCAAATAGTATGATTTTGAAACAGTTTGCAGTATTCTGATTAGTGAGTTTGATTTCCACATGAGACTTTCACTATTAGCAAAAATATGGACTAATATTTGATTAGGCTATTTTCTATTCACTTGTACATTATCCTCCTCAATATCTTCTTGATGCACAAATTTTTTTAGCACAAATCTAAGGTGGAGAGAACCATGGATGCTTTTTAGTTAATAAATATGTAGCTTAGGTTTCTTAACATCTCCATGGTTTATTTTGAAGAGGTAATGCCACCGTGAAAGTTAGAATAACATTTTACAATAATAGCATGAATAAGTTGTAGGCCAACATTATCCACAATAATTTGTGTCTCAAATGTGATGGGAAGTTCTTATCAAGGAGGCGACAAGAAGATCTGCACCCAAAACTCAACATGCTACAATAATAAAGATTAGTAAAAGAAATCAATAATGAATTTTTGATATTTAAATTCCAAAACAATATTAAATACTACTTATAAATATTAAATCATATTAAATGTAAGATATTAAAATGGAACGAAATGGGATGGAAACGGAGTACAAAAATGAGTGTGAACCTAAATGAAATGTATTAAAATATGGTATAAAATGGGTCATAAATGACTCTCATCATTCCCCCCAACTTAGCATATTGCATGTCCTCGTGCAATCATTATGATCAAGAAGATTTTGGTGTGAATTGAAAGCACTTTAAATTTATGGTTTTGGCTTTGTCTCTACCCTGAACCATCATAACCCATATATAAACACAAATCCCTTTCTTTGCTTCACATGACAAGCTTTGTTATTTTATTTTATTTCTTTAATAGGGATATCTCTTTCAAATTTTCATAAGTTGTTACTCTTTTCTTTTTCTTTTCTTTTCATTTTTTATAGCATCATGGTTCAAATGGATATATATAATTTGATCTCACAATGCAAAAGATGATTTGAAATGGGTGAAATAGGAGAGATGAGAGATAAAACAAAGGCTTATTGTACAATGGATATAATGGATAATATGATGGATTTATTAAGGGTGATGGATGGAAGATAATAGGATGACTTTCCTCCCCCCAAATTAAGGGTTAACTATCCATGGGAAACAAGGAGAGGATAGGGAGGGGTGTTGCATAGTGATCAACATAATAAGCAATATGAATAAATTTAAGAGATTATAAAATAATGGAAGAAAAATTGATTGTGTTACCAACATGCACGTGCAGAGAGACCAAGGTGGGAACGTAGAGAAACTCAACAACTGGTGCCTCCAAGATGGAAAAATCAACAATAAGGAGTGAAGAGAGGCATCCAAAACTACAACACCACAAAGGAGTATCGTTTGATAGAAAGCACAAGAGAGAAGATCAATGGAAGTAACCAAAAAGTGTGACAAAAATTGCAATGTAAGGATCTATCAGCATCAAACTAAAGCATTATAGAACAAATAAGAGCTAGCACATTCCATAAAAACACCTCAAGTAGTACATTCTATAGGTGACCAAAGCTGGGTAGAACACACTAAATAGGAGGTGTAGAGTGACAGGAGGTGCCCAGAACCACAAAACCCAATGAGTGTCCCTTAGAAGAATGATTAGCAAAAAAGCCATGAGCATTTTTTTCTATTTTCATTTTTTTTTGTTTTTGTTTTTCTTCTTCTTCTTTTTTTCAAATGTTGATAATGACAAGTAACTGCTAGCAAGCCAATTTTCAATCACTCACCACTTAATGGCATTGTAAGAACAATTTTCACCACTAAGAATTTATTTTTCAATAACTGGCCAAAAATGCTCGAAGGTTTTTGTTGTTGGATCTTTAATTGTTTTTTTCTCTTTTTTCATTTGTTTTTCATTTTTTCATTTTTTTTCTTTTTCAATAACTGCATAGAATGACCAAAGAACAAAAAATGCTTATATGGATGATGAAAAATGATACCATCCAAAAATTGAGTTTTTTCCATGATCTTATAGAAGGTACTATTGAAACTTGATTGCATAATGAACTTGGAATGATGACTATGAATAATCTCCACAACCTTGGAAATACTGAAACACTTCATAGATCAACCTTGATCCATGTATCTCACAACACTAAATCTGAAATCGTCTTGGAGAAATTAGAACACACTAGCACACTAAGGTAAGAGAATGACTCACAATGATGGTGCTACTCACACTTTTCTATGATAAAATAGGATGACATCACATGAAGATCTAAAACCCTATAATTTTGAAGCTTAAGTGATATCCATTGTAGAAAAAAATAATTTTGTAAGTAGCACACCTTCATTACCAAAGACATGTGTATGGAGTGAAGACTAATAGTAGTCACCAATGTGTCCATAAAACTTCAAAGAAGAGGAGACACATCTCAAGGAGTAAGTGTGGAAATGGACAATATGTTCAAGATTATTGTGCATGTCTTCAAAGATTTTTCAAATGTGTAATGAAAAAATAGTACCACATTGTGCATGGATCTCATAGACCAAGTTTCACATTGTCCTCTACTTTACCAAACACCAAAGAAATCCCATATCAAAGTGTTGAATATTGTATGCTAAGATCTTCCTAGGATCTTGAATAGTGAAGCACAAGTGAAACTAAGATGCGCCAAATAGCTATCAATCCCACACAATGTTAACAAAGCCAACATAGTGTGTTATGGAATGCTTATGTAGAGAAGTATCATCAACTAGTAGTGATGCTAAGATCATCTCATCATAAAAAGAGACTTGTTAATGTAGAGGTTCCACCCATGCAACTTGGGGCCTGATTGCCTGAATGTATACTATGTTGCAATCTACCATGAAACATGCATCATCTTTGTAGTCCTCAACAAGTTTAGGAGGAATCCTAAACCTGTTGTTCATCCTTTCCTTGAATTCTTCAAAATATTTATCCATTATACTATCAAAATTTACATCCATTTCTGCTATAAACTCATTAATCTGATATAGAATGGGAACATCCTTTCTCCATACGACAAAACCTTTGGAGGGAAAGAATTTTTGTACATAAAAGAATAAACATGTTAACAAAGAACCAAATTTATAGGGGTTATTCTTGGATGATCTAATGCTATCCATGTTCTTGTTCATTTGCCTTAGCAAAAGCTTAGACAGGTCATATTCTAAATTCTTCTTCACAACCTTAAATTCCAAGTCTACGGCCTCACATGGCACACTATTCAAACAAGTAGAACTGCAAATCTTTTGAGCAATTACATGAATTCCATATCTTAGTTCTACATCAATAACAGTGCTAATCTTTAAGCCTCTATCATCCCACTCGGCTAGGGTTTTCTTCTATAGTTCATCCTGACCTAGGGTTTTGGTAGTTTTAGCTTTGCTGAGAATGGGAAGTCTAGTAATCTTGTGAATCATCTTCTTGGTGATTAATATGGTTTGTTCCAACCACAACTAACCATTGTGAACACAGTTGAGAATATATCTAATCCATTTTATTTGAAAGCTTCTTGGCAGATGAGATATGTAGGTCAATCCTTTTATCTCCAAATGCTTATGTTCGAGTTTCAATGATCCATATACACACATTTCTTCTAACACACTATCCATATCTAGGGTTCCTATTTCTTGAATTGAACATTTGGAATGAGTTCGAAGATCATTGATCAGAAGTACCTTTGGTGGAATTCATGATTGTGCACCATTAGGGTCGAGTGCCTCTACAACTGTGGGAACCAACTTAAAGTTTGGTGCTTTCCATTTTGTGCCCTTGACCAACATTTCTGATCCATGTTTTTCCTTGCCAGTGCTTGAGCTTGCGGAAGCCATTGTTGCTCAATAAGTGATGGAAATCTTTGATCACATTTGTTAACTGCAAATTTTCTCAAAATCACCTTGAAGTCACTTGAATGCACCTAGAAATCTTTTAGCTCTAAGAATACGATGAAAAATGAAGTTGAATTTTCCCTATTTTAATGAAAAGTTTACCATTAATGCTAGGTACCATGTTGTCATAGTGTGTAATAGACTGTCATCCACTAACCTAACTCAAAAAGAGTATCAACTCAGTAGACGAACAAAATTCCTTTTATTCTCAACCTCACTTAGTAAGGTCTTTAACCACTTTTCCTTGGTAGACTCTGATGCACTCGGTGAAAGATAACCTTTCTGTGATCCTGATGCATCTGCAATACTGATTGGATCATTTTGCATTCCTCATATTTCTTGGAACTGCTTATGATTTTCTTGCTAAGTACAGTTCCAACTCATTCTTAGGAATTTAGTTTGAGGGGATGGAGTCACCCACTTCTTGAGTGACTTCACTTCTATGATTTGAGCTTGCATCTTTAGTGGATTTAGGAATCCATTGTTGCTTCATTTGTTTCCTTATGTTATTAGCCCTTGCTTTCTTTTCATCTTCAATTCTACCTATATTCATGTAGTTTTTAGCTATATGACCATGTTTAGTGCATGTATAACACCTTAATGTTGTATCTCTTTTTCTTAAGTGATGCCTTGAGTAGTCTTTGCCAATGTGTCCATATTCTCCACAATAATGACATCTACACCATGTATTTTAATCTCATCCAAATATTGTCTTTACAAGTTGTTCAGTTGGATTGAATTTTTTGGATCTGCATTGAGATGCCTTGTGACCATGCTTCTTTCATTTGTGATAATTGCCTTCAAATTTTGGTTTTTCCTTGCATTCATTAGCTTTGTGACCATGCTGATTACAGTTGTAGCATTTACCATTGAATTTTGCTTTTCCATTGCTCCAACATTTGTTTGATGTATGACCTAACTTACCACAGTGATTGCAAGTAGGTCTTTGATTCCTTTGGGCACCTTGTTTGGAAGATTCACCTTCTTCATTATATCCAAGTCCTACTTTACCTTTTTGTCTATGAAGATTCTTCTCATTTTTTTGAATCAGTTGATTCATGTCTTCTTGTGACTTCATCATTCTTTCATTGATTTATTTTTTAGTATTTAGGTCACTCTTTAATTTTTCAACAATTTTCTTTTCACATCTCAATTCTCTCAATATTATTTCATTAATTTCCCTTTCATAATTTAGATCACTTCTTATTCTTTCATTCTATGCTTTGAGAATCTTGATTTCTTCATTTGCTCCAGAGATTTGATCCATGAGGTCTTCATGCTGATTGGATTGATTATTTCTTGCCTCCAAGTCTTCATTTGCCTTGTTTCTTTGTTCCAAAACTTCACATAGCCTGATTGATTGGATTTCGTGTTCTCTTTTAAGTTTTCTTACTTCTTCCTACAGAGAGCCATTCTTTGCTAGGAGTTCCTTGATTGCCTCATTAGCTTCATCTGAACTGCTTGATGGTAAAAGGTCTTCAATCTTTTCTTCAACATAATAATGGTCATTCATTTGTCTTGCAAGTTCCTTCCTTCTTTCCAAGGATTGGGAAAGATGCTCCTTTACTTCTTTGAGTTGAGCCATGGCCATTTCCAGATCTAGCTTTTCATTTTCAATTGCCTTATCAAGTCTGAATATCTCCATCTATCCTTAGATCTTTGCTCAAGCTACTAAACTTTTATTCTGAGAACCACAAAGCTCTGATACCAATTGTTGGAAATATTCAAGATATGACAAGTTATTGAGAGGGGAGGGGTGAATCAGTAACCTTAAGTTTTTTTATCAATTTACCACACATCCATCTATGCTACTGCATGCATTAGTTTTGAAACATAAAACAATCATTACACAAGAGAACACAATATTTTGGTGACCCAGAAACCTTCCAAATAGAAAGTAAAACTGGGGTGGGGATGATACCCACAAAACTTCAATACTGCAGTATAAAGTTGGCCTGTTAAGGCTTACATTGACCACTTCTGGTGATTTTCCCTATTAGGAGCACAAAGGACTACTAGGTCCACCTTGTTAGAGGATTTGAAAACATACAATGAAGTATGCACTCTGTTAGAAGATTTGTACAAAGACTGTTAAGTCTACCTTATTAGAGGATTTAGAAAATTTGATTCACTAGGATGAAGTAGTGGATCTGCTTGCAACTGATTTTTGATAAAATCCTTCATGTATTGATCACCTCATGTGATGGATATAACTTTTCTATCTCTAAATTGACCTTGCTATGTTCCTTGAACTATTGTTGATGATCTTTCACATATACTTCACATTAATTCACAATTCCTTCTCATTCCATGCATCATACATACATTCATACATGATATCTTACAATACATCTTACATATATACCTTTCAAACTTACAAAATTACAAGGTCAGCCAAAATACAAGGAAACAAATACATTACAGAGTTGGCCCAATAGTAAATAACTCGGGTTCATTGAACTGACTTGGTAACCTTCTGATACTCGACATCCATTGCATTACTCGACATCATCATGCACTTGGTAAAAGTGAAGGCTCATTCCATACTAAGCACTCGATGTAGTTCTGAGCTCAGTAACCACTGGTGACTCAGTAGATACTATACACTGGGTTTACCTTTCTTCACTCGGTAAACACTAAATCTTTCATCGCTCAATTTGCACTAAATCTTCATGACACAAACTATCTGCTTGGTAGACACTATGAAGCATGGTAGATACTGAGAAGCTTGGTAGACACTGCTAGACTTCACATTGTCTGTATTTGCTCGGTAGCCACTGTCTGCTCAGTGTAAACTACTGAACTGCTAAGCTTACAAGGTAACCACTTGATGCTCAGTAAGCATATAGAATTGACTAAGTGTTGTCACTAATGACAAAAATAATCATAATTCCAACAATTATGTCCTTCCTTTTATATACGACAATAAACATTGTAGGTTGTACCTTTATAGATTGGGGGGTGGGGGGGTAATGGATAATGCTTGTTTTTTCTCCCCTATAGATGCCAATTATGCCTTCTCAATCTCATCCACACTCACCAGCATAGGATGACTACATAATTGTGTCTTGGTGGTGGAATCCATCAGTATCTTTTGTATATTCTATTCAATTAGGGGATTGATGTTTAAAACATTGTTTTCATAGACATCCTAAATCTTTACTACATATACTTGTGGACTGGCACTCGACATGTGTACTTCTAGTACATTCTGGTCTTGCTATTTCTCTTCCTTAGCTATGGCCTCTATAGTGCCTTCCTCATGTGCTTCTATTATAGATTCTTCATTTGTACTTCAACTACCTTTTCCTCTTCTTTTTCTTCACCTACTTCCTTAGGTTCTTGCTCAATAGCCTTTTGTGTTGTCAGCCCATAGATCACCTTCCATATTTGTGTACTTTTCTGAACAACAACTTCAATCTTGTTCTGTAAAATGTTAAAAGCTTATTACTTTGGAGAAAATCTCCCCTTATACCTTTTAAGAGATTTTTTCATTTTAGATTTGTCCAAGTTTGACATCACTCATACAAGTGTAGTCTCTCTAATGTTTCTCTTTGTTGTGAGACTATATTTCCACCTTTGCTCAATTATTGTAATTGTTGGTAGTGAAATGCTTTGTACCTTAGTGTTGACATGTGAGGGCATTATGTCCTTCTATTTATATACTACAATAGAAATTATAGTTTGTACCTTTATAGATTGAGGGGGGAATAATAGATAATGCTTTTGTTTTCTCCCCTACACATGCCAATTCTACCTTCTAAATCGCATCCACACTCACTGACACAAGATGACTACATAATTGTGTCTTGGTGGTGGAATTAGTTAGTATCTTCTACATATCCTCTTCTATTAGGGGGTTGATGTTCTAAACATTGCTTTCATAGACATCCTTAATCTTTACTACATCTGCTTGTGGATTGCAACTCGACGTGTGTACTTCTAGTACATTCTAGTCTTGTCGTTGCTCTTCTTGAATTTTTGCCTCTATAGTGCCTTCCCCATGTACTTCCTTTATAGATTCTTCATTTGTTACTTGAACTACCTTTTCCTCTCTTTTTTCTTCACCTAATTCCTTAGGTGCTTTCTCAATAGCCTTTTGTGTTGTTAGCCCATAGATCACCTTCCATATTTGTGTGCTTTGTTGAACAAAAGCTTCAATCATGCTCTCTAAAATGTTAAAAGCTCATTACTTTGGAGAAAATAACCCATTATACTTTTTAATAGATTTTGTCATTTTAGATTTGTCCAAGTCTAACATCACTCCTAAAAGTGTAGTCTCTCTAATGTTTCTCTCTATTATGATACTATATTTCCACCTTTTCTCAACTCTATCATATAGGCTCTTGGGTAGAGAGTTGGAAATCTCAATTGGAGTCTTCTTAAAAGTTGCCATTGTCACATATATAGACTCTTCTACTTTATCCATTACTAACTTCTCAAGTTTATCAAACTCAACATGTGTAAATCCACTTAAATTAGTATTATTCTTAATACTTTCACATAAGTTGTCCAAATCAAAAGAGGGACTATGACTTACCACTTTAAAGCCACTTTAATCAGCATTATTCTTAATATTTTCACACAAGTTGTGCAAATCAAAAGAGGGACTATGACTTACCACTTTAAATTGGTTGTTATCATCTAACTTATTCCTCTCCTCATCTAATTCAATTGGGGCAATATACTTCCTTCTTTTCTTCTGCTCAAGTTCATCTTCTCTTATAGTTGTGCTAGCTCTATTGCCTTTAGGCTTTTGAACTTCTTAAGTCTTCTTGGAAATAGCTCTTGTGCTTGCCCTAGTAACAAGAACTATAGGATTTTTTTGTGAAGGTTTCACAACCTTTTTAGGTTTTCTTATTGTTGGCTTATTTGCTTTCCTCTTCTTCTCTTCTATTCAAACATGTGCTTCATTGGCTTCTTCTCCCTCAACACCTTCATCAAGTTTTGCATCTTCCTCTCCTTGGTCCTCACCTTGACCTTGTGTGAGAGCAAGTGGTGCTTGGGTAGGTGCATCTTCATCATCTTCCTCTTCATCTCCTTCTACCCCTTTACCAAATTATTCCTTGAGTTTTTTCACAAGCTTATTCTTTTTCCTCATCATAGAAATTGTCTTCAAATCCATTATGATCTAGTTTCCAAAAGTAGTAGCATCCTTATCTACTTCCTCTACAAGTAAAGAAATGATGGTTGTAGATGCCTCATTGGCATTAATCTCATAAGACAATGGTCTAAGACATCTCGCCCTTTGAAAAATAGCTTGTACATATGTGAAATCAACATCAACTAGAAAAAAAACATCATTAAAATGCTTCTCTACTAGTGATACTTGAATCCTTTGTCTTTGTTTCATTGACTTCTTAAAGTCTTCAAAGTAGCTATTCATCATAGACTCAAATTTGTCTCCCAATTGCTCTATAAATTCACCAATCTACACTACAACTGACCTGTTGGTCTTCCAAGCTATTTTCCCAAATCTGGGAAAAGTGTTCTATACATTGAAAAATATGCAAACAAGTATTGAACCAAATTTGCATTGTGGACCTTTTGTTTTCCTTATGGATCCCAAGTTTTCAAATAACTACTAGAGTTGTAACTCAACAAGGTCATAAGAATGGTCTTTCTTCACTACCTTGTAACCTTAATCCACAACCATACATGGTACACTATTTAACCTACTGGATTGAAAGAAATTATGTGCAATAATTCTCACTACAAATGCAATTAGGGGATCAATAATTATATCTATGGTTATCCCTCTCTTATTACATAGGGCCCATGTATTCTTCTCAATTGTCTCATTTGCATCACTTCTCATTGTCTTAGGTCTATCTAGGGTTGGATACCCTATTACTTTGTGAATAATCCTCTTTGTGATTTTGATGCCATCCTCCAACCATATAGAATTGTCATGAATTCTACTAAGAACAATCTTAATCCATTCTATCATGAATACATTTGGAAAATCTAGGGCATGGGTTAACCTTTTTCTCTCTACAACCTTGTATTCTTCTTTCAATACACTATTCTGACTTAATTTTCAATCTAAATCTCTTATTTCCATGTCTCCAATGCTTCCAACCTTACAAGTGTAGCAACACCTTACATCTTGTATCATTAAAACTTGTGGTGGTATCATAGATAACACACTAGACAGGTCTCCTTTATATGCAATGTCAAGAATTACCAAAAATTATGGTTGTTTAATCTCATTACTTATCAATTGAACATTTAAAACTTCCTTTCCTTCCTTAATTACAAAAGCATAAGAGCTAGATGCCATAAAAACTAACTAGGGTTTGCGTAAATTTAAACAGTGTAGCTTGGCACACGATAAATACCTTGAAAATTTGATCTTTGGTGTCGAGTAGTAGTTGAATTCAATTTGAAAATTCCTAAATCCTTTTCTCCAATTCATCTTTAGCTCTTTGTGCTCTCTTTAATCTCAAATAATAGAAAATGAGTCAAAAATTGACCATATAACCCTTAAAACTTCACAATTAATGCTCAGTGCTTACACAGATGTAAGCTCAGCTCCAATAACAATTTTGACTCACTTGGCTTCCATGTAGTTCCTACTACACTTGGAAACCAAACTAATCTTGGCCAACACTATCACCTTTGATAGCTTGATAACGACTAACTTTTAACTCGACAACTATAGTGAAACTTTTCATGCTTGGTAGCAACATGAAAACTTAAAGATTTCTTCTAAGTTCTAACCAATACTTTGCATCTTACTTCATGAATTGATGATCTTTTTAGAACTAAATCCTTGGAGCTAATGTATAATTAAACTTTGAAATATCAGTCCCATACATACCTCTTGATTGCCTAGCTGGGGATGGTGTGATCACTTGATCCATTGGATGAAGTGATCCCATCTGAACTTGATGTGTTGCAATATTCCTTCTTCTTCCATGTCTTGTTCATTTGCACTTTGACTTCTTCAACATCAACCTTTCCTTTTCCTTTGTTGAATTAACTTCTAGGTGCTTTTGACCTTGTTGGACAATTTTTGCTAATGTAACTAGTCTTTAAATAGCTAAAACATGTAGTTTGACTCAACCATCTACTATAGTCACTTCTAAAATGTGTTCTAATTTAATTTTCAGCAACATTTCCATAATCTTGACAATAGTGATAACTATACCTTGCATTGTAATCCCAATTGTAGGATCTGCCAGTATGGTTTACCTTGGCTTGCTTATTTGATGACCAGTTAGGCTTTGATCTACACTCATATGCTCTATTTCCATACTTCTTACAGTTATAGTAGTAACCTTCAAATCTTTGTGTGCTTGATATCTTGCTCTTACATTCATGCATATGATGTCCTTGATTGTTGCACTTGTGATAGTTACCCATGAATTTCTTCTTAGGGTTCGGATTTACATTATTGATCCTACAAACATTTATTGTATGACCCATCTTTCCATAATTATGATAATCAGGTTTGTAGTTTTTACCTTTGTTGTTCCTTTGTTCACCACTTTTGGATGATTCTCCTTCTTTAGTACTAGTGTAACCCAATCTAGTAGTTTCACTGTTAGATCTAGGAGATCTCGTCAATTGCTCAAAATACTTGATGGCTTCATTAGGTCTATTGAAACTTTTAGCAAATTATTTTTCTCTTTTAGATCATTTCTCAATTGTTCATTCTGCAACTTCAGTGTTGTGATTTCAATATCTTTTCCATTCAATTCATGATTGGAAATCATCATTTGATCCAATGTTTCCAGTTGCATATGAGAAATCCTATTCACCTCTGATGTTTTCTCTTCTAGTTTTTTGGTCAATATCATTTTGTCATCTTCAATCATGATTTTTTCCTCTTCATCTTTCTTTTTCTACTCAGTCACCTCACATATCAATATTGATTAGACTTCTTATTTTATATTAAGATTTCTGATCTCTTCAATTAGGGCACCATTCTTTTCCATCAGATCTGCAACTGCTGCATCAAATTCACTTGTGTTTCCATCTATAAACAATTCAGTAGTATCAATCTCTTGGTATTGTGTGCCATTCTCTTCAATAGCTATCTCTTTCTTTCTCTTCAATGAGCACTTAAACTCATCTCTTTCTTCACTCAGATGATGTAGGGCAAGCTAGAGTTCAATCTGTTAATTATCAATAACCTTTCCCAACTTGTAAACATCCATCTTCAAGATCTTTCCTTAGAGTTGTACAACTTTCTTTCCATAGAAAAAAAGGCTCTAATAGCAATTGTAGGAAATGCAATAGGGAAAGTAAACTCTTTTGGGGGGGTGGGGGGGCGAATCGGTCCTTCAAAAATTTAACCATAAATTCATTCACCACACATCCATCTCATAATTTGTATGTAAACTAAAATAGCTAGCTAAACATATTCATCCATAATATAAAAGAAAATAACATTCAACACATATATGAAACAAGATATTTGGTTACCCAGAAACCCTCCAATGAGAAGGTAAAATTAGGGTGGGGATGACACCCACAAATCTCCACTATCATAGTAATAAAGTGTATCCAATTAAGGCTACAATTTTTTATCATAAACTATGATCTACCCTATTAAAGGTCTACCCTATTAGAGGCTTACAAGATTGTTAGATCTTACCCTATTAAAGGATTTTAACACCCTACTAGAAGTGTGCTTGATTAAAGGACTTTAACTTACAATGAAATAAGCACCTTGTTAAAGGATTTACAACAGCCTGTTAGGACTACTTTGTTAAGAGATTCAACTGACTCACCTACTATAATGTCTTAGTAATGATCCTTTGATTAGCACTTTGCTACTAGATAACATATCACCTCTTTCCTAATGTGTACTTGATCCTCTCTGATTAGATGTATCACTTATGTCCTCTAATTCCTTTTCCCTTTTCTCCTCTAACTGATTCAACAATGTATTTCAATTCACAACTCCTTAGCCACCATGAATGCTCTATTTTTGCATGCAAAATTCTCTCTTCTCACATTCTACTATTTCATCTTTTAGGGTTTGTCCTCTTTGAGAAGACTTAGGTGACTTGTGGTTAGGTATGAATCAATGATTGTGATTCACCCATTTTTTCACTTAAAACATCCCTTCAATTGATTGGTTGCATGTATTGCATAGGGATCTACAAAATAGATTTTTCCTTATCATCTTAGAATTGTAAAACAATCCTTAAGAGGCCTAAAAAATGGTTTACATAGAAATTTGTGCCATTACAAACAACTATGTCCAAAACTCAACACTTGAAGTGTCTAATTCTCAACATCCACTATATCTTCAATGTTGTAACTCAGCCTCTAAATGACTCGACATCCATTCATCACTCGGCATTTGAATGACTTGGCATCTACTGTCTGCTCGACACTTGAGTGACTCAAAACTTACTAGTTACTCAACATATACTATATATTTGACAACTTACACTCGACATACACTTGTTTGACATGAACTAAGAAAATGACTTAAGTGTGTTGTCACTCATATGTCAAAACCAATCTAAGATTAACATTATGATCATCTATTATCCATGAAATCTTATATAAATTCACATGTTTTATCCTTGGTAGTTGTATCTTGGTAGCTAACTCTTTTCATGCAAAATTATAAAAAAATTCCACTATCAATGATCACTTTGCAACACTTTACTTTATATTTAGTCTTTAACAAAATTATCCTCAATACCCATTCTTGATTAGGTTCCTCATTACACAATGCTCTTTTTATCAACAAATTTTCTCCATATTTTGGTTCATTCAAGGGTTTATGTGATTCATTCTCCAAAAAATATTTTATTTGCTTCCAAAAATCTTCTTGCTTGAACTTCCATGTGTGCATTTAAGTTTTCTATGTCCTTCTCCACATTTGAAACAAGTGCCTCTGAACAAATACATATCTTCTATTTCATAACCATTACTTCTAGGGTAATATCCTCCTTTTCTTTGATGATAATTTTCTTCCTTCCATTCTATTTTACTTTTATTTGGATTAGAATAAGATCTTTCACCTCTAGTAAATGTTCTACCTTTCTAAAATCTACCAATACTTCCTCTTTTTCCA
The DNA here is from genome assembly GCA_028749045.1 of Cupressus sempervirens. Classification (NCBI taxonomy): domain Eukaryota; kingdom Viridiplantae; phylum Streptophyta; class Pinopsida; order Cupressales; family Cupressaceae; genus Cupressus; species Cupressus sempervirens. Next base: position 554,138,734 of record CM053789.1, on the reverse strand, counting down.
TGTGCCTATCTTTTTGTCAATTCTTATATTTAGCCTTTACAGAAGATTGATAATATTTCTCAACATACTCTATATTAACCAAACTAATCTCATTTTGAATAAATCTCCTCAAGCCATTAAGATACCTTGTAATTCTTTCAACCTCATTATCCACATATTTGAGTTTGATATCCAACCTATAGAACTCTTCGATATACTCTTTCATGGAAGATTCATTTTGATTCAAATTATGCATTTTCCTCAATAAGTCAACTTGGTAATCACCAAGAAAGAAATTTCCTTTCAACTTGCTCACCTTCTTATCCCAATATACGATCTTTTCTTTTCCTCTCATCTATCTATCAGTTTACAAATGTTCCCACCATAATGATCCATTCATTTTAACTTAGTACTAGAAATTTTCACCTTCTTCTCTACATGTTTACTTTCTCAGTAATCCAATCAAGTAATTCATCAAAATATAGCTTATAATCATAGTCTGAAATATTGAAATATGGTCTAGCATTCACTAAAGTCAAGTCTCTCAGAAATATTTCATCCTCTTATTCCAATACATGTTCATAATTCACTATAGCAACTTCCTTAGTTTCCTCATCACTCACATGATCAATAGTTCTTTCTCTTCTTTAGGAAGTCTCTATTCCTTCAAGTCTATCTAAAATCTATATTAGCATATCTATTACTATTGGATTTGTATTCCTAGGTAAAAGCACAAACGCATGTCACCTTTTGTAAAGGAAAGTGCTAATAAAAGTATAACTATTCACCTTCAATGACATAAAATCGGTATTATTATTTAGAATTTGAAAATGAAGTGAACTAATGAAATTTGTAGAAATGAATGAAATTTAGGATTATATTTTTTAATAATTATTTTCAATAATAATTGATACATTTTCTTGATCTTTATATGTAATTTTTTAGTTTCTTAAAAATGCTGAAAATTAGGGGTCCAATTCTCACCACAAAACTATATGGAAATAAAATTATTTCCCTTTGATCTCAGACTATGTTATAGATAACACACACATGTGCGCATGCCCCAACACACACACACACACACACACACACACACACACACACACACACACACACACACACACACACACACACACACACACACACACACACACACACACACACACACACACACACACACACACACGCACACGCGCGCGCGCACACACACACACACACATAGTAATTAAAAATAAAATTTGGCTTAAGACCTATAATTTCTCTTTTATAATGATTCAAATTTCAACTCACCTGAAATTGATAGTTTTCATCTCCCACCACATTTTTGAAAACAAATCTATTCTAACCAAAATAAAAATTATAGACTCTAGAAGAGGACTCTCTCATCTAGAATGTCATATAATTTTTATTTTATTTTTATATGATTTAATTTATTTTTTTCTCAATATTGACACATTTTTTAGCATTAAAATTCTTGCTTGTAGAATTTTTTATTTATAATATACTATATCTAATTAAAACACTATAAAATCTATATGAGAATATTCTTGACTTTGAGCTCTATAAAATGATGTTTATATGTTATTAAAAAAAATCATAAAAATAGTAAGAGTTATTGAAACATCAATTTTCTGAAATAATTTCATTTCTTTAGTAGTTGGATACAAACTAGTATAAAACATGCATTTAATAAACATTTGCCAATTGGAAAAGTGTGAGACCATATATAACTTAGCCAGAATGAATTTATCTAGATCATATGTTTAAACTAAATTAATTAGATAGAAATACTCAAATTCAGTCATTTTGATAAGTTAGCTTGAAAGGTGACACAAATTTGTACTTTTACCCCCCGCATCCTCAAAAAATCCTTGCAACCATCTATAATTGTAGGTCAAATATTAAATATTTGACTTTATAACCAAACTTAATTAGGGCTTTACAACTATAGATTCACAACATGAGTTCTCAAGGAATAAAACATTCATCTAATACCACTTGATGTAGTCCCTAATTAGAGATATCTCAAGGAGATCACTCCAATCGTGTACAAGATTAAATACAACAAAACCAACAATAACTTAGAGAGAACCAAGATAAATCAACATTTATTAACAACTAAAAAGAGGCACATAGGTTCAACGATTGGCCTTCTCACAAGCTTGATTACTTAAAATATTTGGTCAGAGACCTTAGATCCAATTACACTAATATTTTATCTTGATATTATGAACTAAGTATCGAGCTACTACCCAATCAAATAGGCCTCATGAAACGTGGGTTATCCTTAAGATCTAGAACATTCACCATGAATAGGAAACACATGAATAAATAGGTCTAATCCTAGATCATAAGAAATAAATGTCATAATATGTTTGAAATATTTTTGTCCCCTATTCATGTCCTCACATGATCCAAGAACGTCATCAAATATGCTAGCAAATATCTTTAGTTATATACTTCCATCACAAGACCAAATCTACAAATAGCTATGTAAACTAGTAAGAACTCACTACTTAAGGGAAGATGAAATGTTACTAAAGAAAAAAAGAACTAATTGAGATATGAAACTAGGAATGGAAACCAAACTAGGTTAAGATCACACTCTAAATATTGCTAGTGTTGACTCAATCAAACAAAGTATTGCTAAAATGATCAACATACTAGAAAACTAGTAAAACATGAATACCAAACATGAAATATTTCAAGTTGATACAAAATTTCTCTAAACCTAAGATGCTCCTACATTAGACAAATGGGATTGATATAAAAGTGTGTTTGTTACTTTGATACCTAAGAAGATTATATAAGATATGACATAGCCTAAGAAATCTATGAAGAATCCTCTATTTGCTTTATCTTTCCACTTCTTATAACCTAAGAAATCTATGAAGAATCCTCTATTGTTTTATCTTTCCACTTGATTAGATCTTGATTGTATTCTTTACCTCTTGTACTCCTTCCAACTTTTCTCCTTAATATCCTTTCTATACCTTCCAACTTCTTCATAGGATAACTTTGCTCGACATTTACTTCTTCATCCAAACTACCCCTGATCAAAGAGAGTTAAAGGAGAACACTCCAATTGTAGAACAAAAGTAAATGTAGAAAAAATAATAATAATTTAGAGAGAACCAAGTGATATTCAACATTTATTAATAGTTAAATAAATGTACATAGGTCTAACATTTGGCCTTCTCACATGCTTTCTTACTTAAAATCTTTGGTTAGAAATATTAGATCTAATTACAATGATATTCAATCTTGATACTATGAGTTGATTATTGAATTACTACCCAAGAGATATAATATATAAGCCTTGCAACATGTAGGTCGATGTCAAGATCCAAAATATTCCCTAAGAATAGGAAATTTATTACAATAAATAGGTTTAGTCCCTATAAGAATTTTCCTTAGGGAAAAATCACACCAAGATCAAGAAGCTCAAGCACTAGCACAATATGGACCAATAGAGTATGATTAGAATAACAATAATTAGAATATCATTGTGTACATACACACTAGAAGAACCTGTATATAAAGGCCTCTAGAATGACTAGGAGTCAGCAAAGTGATAAGTCTCACAACTAAGCACATGTCCATCAAGAATGGATTATCCTTCATTGAGCACATAAGTTAGTGCAATGATGAGAGGATAAGCTTAACATAGGTGTATCTCGTAAAAAGATTTTGTAGACACCATGTGCTCAGTTAGAGTACAAATAATTGTGTTGTCTACATGACAACTCAGATGATTATGCAAACTCCTGTGTTGTCAACAATACAACTCATCTAACTATGCATAATTTTAGGTGTCTATATGATAAATGATAAAATAATCCATTTAACCTAAGTAAAAAAAAGTGTAATAATAATTAATTATTTACACTAACACACCCCCTTAAGTGCAACTTAGGGGAATTCACTTAAGCTCATGAAAGCTATAATGAAAATGCATGATGGGTCCTGGCTACTAGGCCATATTAGGTACCCATGTAAAAATGAAATGCCCTACATATAATGCAATGCAATGCAATCTCTCTGAAAATGGAGAAAGAGAGAAAACCTCATGGGAAAAACCCTCCCCCAAAAAGAGATGAAAAAACAAGATGCATGGATGGATGGAGTAATTAAGCCCCCCCCATTACAACATACATCATGTATATACAATAGAGAAGTATGAGAAGGAGAAAACCCCATAATAGGAAAAATTACCCTCATAAGAGAGAAGAAATAGAAGAAGAAAGGAGACAAGGTAGTCCCCCCTCAATACAAAATTCCCATTAGTGATAGTTGCTCCAAGATGAATGTAGAAGCTGATCCATGACTACTGAATAATGTTCCTCCCTTTAGGAAGAAACAATGGTATAGGTACATATGAGATGCTTCCCCAATTTGTAGAAAGAATCCCAAAGATGAATGGTATCTTTGGAAATTGCTCAATTGTCTCTATGTCGATACTGATAGTCACCCCTTCCAACACTATTGAAATTAACAATCTCAGATTGAACAAGGATTGATGTAGAACATATCCCAAAAAAGTCTCCTCGAATGATAAAGAGACCTCCTACAACTGTTGTACATAAGAATCCACAATTATATCAACCTTGTAAGATTTATCATGTAGAGAATGGACAAGAAGGTCAGAGTGTTCCCTTGCAACAACTAAAGAAGGATCTTCTTGATCAAAGAAAAGATGTATATCATCAATAATGTCTCCTAGATCTACTATGTAGGACTCCACAAAAAAATCTAAAAAATCTATCAAGTATTCATCCCCTGATTGTGGAACTAGAAGACAAGGTGTACCCAATTGTACTAAATTACATGGACCTATCACTGTAGTAATGTATGCATGTAGAATTTTTTGATGGTGTGACCTTGTCCTTTATCTATCAGAAGGATTCCCAACCAATGATCCTGTTGAATCACTATCACTATTGTCACTATCAGTTTCCACAATGTATGAAGTATGGAGAGGATTAGAGGATAAGCTAGGTGAACTTTCCTCAAAGTAAACATTCCTCTCCATGAATATATCATGAGTCTCAAGATCCATAAGTCTATATGCCTTAACACTTTATTCTTCATATCTAATGAAATTACAAGGCCATGGTGGTGGTGCCTTACATTCCCTTGAAGAACTGTGTGCCCATACTAGACAACCAAAAAATCTGAAGTGTTTCACAATTGGTTTTCTTTTGCACCATGCCTCAAAAGGAGTCATTCAATCTAAGACATTATAACGAGACCTATTAAGGAAGTGATTGTCACTACTTATAGCTTCTACCTCAAGTGATGGATCAAGAGACTTAGCTTAATTGATGCAACTTTCCATTGACTTAAGAGTTTTAATCCTCATTGTTGCAACACTTGTCTTTTGTGCATTAAATGCTACAGGATTCTGAAGAACAATACCGTCAAGTTCACAAAAGTCACTTAGTTTTGAGTTCACATATATCTACTTTCATTGTCCATATGAAGAACCTTGATGGATTTACTTGATTGCTTCTCAACATGACTCTTGAAGGCTAGAAACTTATCAAACACTTCATTCTTGTGATAAAGAAGGTAGACCCATGTGTAGCATGAAAAGTCATCATTGAAAGTGAGGACATAGCGACCCTTGCTAATTGATGTCACTGAAAAATGGCCTGCTAGAACCGTGTCAACCAACTCAAGAACAAATGATGCTCTCCAAGACTTCCCTTTGTCAAACTTCTCTTCTAGATGCATATAAATTGAACAAGTTGAACATTCACCCTTAGAAAAGTTGATTGTAGGTAGATCTTTTGCCATATTGTTTGAGCTAAGTTGATGAAGATGGCAGAAGGCAAGATGTCCATAATGCTCATGCCATAATTTACATTGTGATTGTGAATGTGTCAACAAGGCATGTGAAGGAGACTTAGGCACAAAGTGGGAGAAAGAATAAATCCTTGTGTCATGATTAACTTTACCCACTTCAACCAATGAATTATCCTTAAGATTTCACACCATTACTAAATCAGGAAGGAACTCAACTTTATTGCCACCTCCATAGTGAGTGATTTGCTACATTAAAAGTAGATTAGTGCTAAGGTTAGGAACATAGAGAATGTATTTGAACTCTCCATTCCATCTCAACTTGTCCTTTTACTTCAACTTCCACTTGTGCATTATTCCATACAAAGATGTGAGGTACCTTATATTGCTCCAATGAAGAAAAGTGTCCTTTTGAAGAACCCATATGATGTGAGGCACTTGAGTCAAGAATCCATTCCCCTGAAGAACTTGAACTTGCCATAAATGCTTACCCTTTTTCTTGTGAAGTGGATGGATTTGAATCCTTCGAAGAATTTGGCACATTGATTTTGTTCTTCCTAAGTAAGTTTTCCAACTCATCTATTCTCTTAGTTTTGCAATGATGCTCATCATGATTTGGTTTATTACAATATGCACAAAATAGTTTATCCTTCTCATTGTTATTTCCCTTCTTGTTGGAAGAAGAATTTCCTTGTTGTAAGGAGGAAGATTATTGTGTCTCTAATTGTGATTTTGGCTTCCACTACTTTTTCTTACAATTGGTAAAACTTTTTCCACCTCGATTTGTGTGGTTCTCATTACTAGCCACCAATGTTGTAGACTTGGATGACTTGAGAAATCCCATATTTATCAACTTGGATTGTTCCAACATCAAAATTTCTGCAAATGCATCAAATGAAGGCTTAGTAAAGGCACTTCCCATGGTCAACTTGTGAGTGTTGTAACTCAAAAAAAAAGATGCATACTCTGAAGGTAGCCTCTTCAAGATTTGATCTATCAATCTATCATCCTTCGTGGGATTAGCACAATCCTAAAGTAGTGCTCTCAATTCATTGGCTTTGTTAACATAGTCTTGAATTGTATCAAAATTCTTAAGATCCAAGAGAAGTAGATCATCCTCAATTTTAAATCCCTTTTCCTCATCCACCTTACCATAGAACCCTTCAAGTTTTTCCTAAGCACCCTTGGCATCCTTAAAGTTGGAAATATGGAAGAAGAGATCTCTATGAACACAAATCCTAATAATTCTTAAAGCCTGGTTGTCTTTAACTTTCCAATCAATGTGTGCATTAGCATTAGTGGATTTTACAATTTTACCATCAACATATAGATTTAAACCTTTTTCCATTAGTCTACTCCATACAATATATTTCCATGTAGTATAATTGTGTGAAGTTAAAAGTAGAGTTTTAGGTGAACCCATGATGCAAAAAATTAAAAGAGCACAATAGAGAATGAGAGACACAAGAATACAAAACACACACTCAATCAAAGAACCCCCCCCAAAAATGATGCTTTTTGCATTTTATATGAAGTGCATTTACAATAGGCCACTTTTAAAAATGGACAAAAGTGAGCTTCTAATTTTTCTATTTACAACCTCCTTTTGGAGTTCAAATCTAGTACTTAGCAATGTAGCTCAAATATTCAACAATTTTGAAGTTTAATCAAAGAAATACAATGCAAAAAATGACCTATTTCTAAAAGTGGTATTTATGTCCACACAACCATATAATCTAATTATAGATCAATAAAGTAGACAAAAAATAAAGCACTTTCAAAAAAAATAGAACCTAAAAATGCATCTAGATGAGCCCGTACGGAGCATTTGAAGTTGCAAAATGCAGGATTGGATACAGATAGTCACCAAAAATTGAAATTTATGACAAATAAATGCACCAAAACCAAAAAATAATAGAACCACTAAATTTTTTAGGAAATTCTATCCTAAATTAAAAAAATTGCTCCTGATTTGGAGTCCGGATGACTGAGATATGACCTCTCGAAGTTGGACTGTCAAATCAAAACTGCATATGGTGAGAGGTCTACAAAGGAAAACACTATTAAAAGCTAGATTTTTTGTTGTACCAAAAGATCAACCTATTAATGTTTGATACAACCACTAGACTTATAGAACATAGGAGGCGGTTAATGTTGGAAATATTCAAGATATGATAGGTTACTAAGAGGGGAGGGGTGAATCAGTAACTTCAAAACTTTAAAAAATTCAACACTTTAACCATATATACTATTCACCATTCATTCATCTAATCTACTACATATATGAGAGATCAAACATTCATAGCACATGTACACAGTGATTTGGTAACCCACAAACATTCCAAATAGAAAGTAAAACTGGGTGAGGATGATACCCACAAAACTTCGTTACTACAGTATGAAGTTGGCCTGTTAAGGATTACATTGACCACTTATGGTGATCTGCCCTATTAGGATCACAAAGGACTACTAGGTCCACCTTGCTAGAGGATTTACAAACATACACCAAAGTATGCACTCTATTAGAAGATTTATACAAAGACTGTTAAGTCTACCCTATTAAAGGATTTACAAAACTGATTCACCTGTTAGGCTGAAACAGTGGATCTACTTACAACTTTATTGCTAATTAGATCCTTGAAATACATATCACCTCTTGTGACTGGTGAATCTTTACTGCTCCTTGTAGACCTTGCTGAATACTCTGCTCTTCTACTGATTCGCTTTCCTTCTTCTCAAAGCATTACATGTCTATCTTGATACATCATACATACATTGTAAATGATATAATATATTACATATATACCATTCCAATAATTACAATTGCAAGGTCGGCCAAAACACAAGTGAACAAAATATTACTAAGTTGGCCAAACAGTAGAAAACTCAAGTTCTTCAAGCTAACTTGGTAACCTTCTGATACTCAGCGTCCATTGCATTACTCAGCATTGTCATGCACTCGATAGAAGTGAAGGCTCAGTCCATACTAATCAAACAATGTAGCTTGGAACTTGGTAACCATTAGAGACTCAATAGATATAGTATCACTCGGTAAAAATTGAATCCTTTGTTTACCTTGCTTTCACTCGGTAAACACTACACTTTCATTACTCGGTAAACACTGGACTTCCACCACTCAGTAAACACTATGAAGCTCGGTGAACATTGTGTGCTTGGTTGATACTACTGGGTTGCACACCCACTTGGTAGCTTCATGAATGCTCGGTATGAACTGCTTGACTGCACACTCACTCGGTAGCTTCAAGAATGCTCGGTATGAACTACTTAAGTGATGAACCTACAAGGTAACCACTGAATGCTTGGTATACACTGTAGACTGAGTGATGAACTTGGTAATCATTCAAAATTGAGTAAGTGTTGTCACTAATGACAAATACAATATAATGCCAACAATCTCCCCCTTTGGCATTAGTGACAAAACACTGATAAGCCAAAACATATGTACATAACCTGACTCAATGAATTTTGGTTTTTCAAAATTGATCTTTGTAGAATTGTTGCATATACATTTCTATGTACCTTCTTGATGACTTATAATGTATATACAAAGATACTTATGTACACATGCTAACTCTAATGAGTGCTAACTCCCCTTTTCACTTATAGTGATAACTCTCCTCATTTATTATTTTGAATCTCTCCCCCTTTTTGATAATAATATCAAAGGACTACATATATACACTTTATATGACTACACCAAAGTGAGATAGAAATTCTTGATGTACCTTAAGGATGGTGGAAAAAGTATTATCCCAAGTCTGCTGCAAAATTTGACAGGTGGAGAGAGCAATTTGAACTTCTGCTAATAATTGGATCATGTGATCAGCCATTGAGAAGTTCTAATCTTGGACCAATGTTTTGCAATGAGCAATATGTTTTTGCATTGTGTCCATGATAGGAAGGATCATGTTCTGGATGTCTATGAGTGTAGATTGGATCCTTGCTTCCTCTCTCAATAGTTCTACCTATACATCTGCCAAATATCTGAGTTTGGTGTGATGGGAGGTTGTGGAGGAGGAGTCCACCTTTAACTTGGATGCACTTGATTGCATATCAATGTCAATCTTATTTAGCTTATCCTTTATTTCTTTAGTAAAACTAGAAACATCACAAAGTTTGGCAAAAAGTGATGCTACATTATTAAAAGAATTTTCAAAATTACCCAAAAATGTTGACAATTCAACTTGCTTGATTGCTATCTTTTGAGCAATATGCTCTAGCATCTTATTATCAAATTTCCTTTCAGATTTTTCAATTAGTTTCTCTTGTCTGGAAGAATCTTCATTAAATTTTTGTACTACCTCTTCTAACTGAATCAAAATGTGTTGAGTAGAATCTACTTCAACACCTATAGCATCTATAATTATATCCTTGGCATTCTCAGTTATTTTGTATTCCTTATCCCTTTCTGATCTTAACTATTTTTGCCTAGCTTTCATCTCTATGAGTTGACTGGCTAACCTCATCTCTTCAATGGTAGCATTGTCACAGTCAATCTTTGGAATCACTATTTCTGTGTCTAAGTCAATGTATTCTCCAATTTCCTTTCCAATGATCAAAATTTTTAATGGATGCTTTTGTTTGACTTCTATGATTACTGGTTTGACCTTAGGGATAGACACAATAGTAGAGATAGAAGTGCTAGCAGTGAAAACTAGGATAGGACTCGAGGATTGAATGCCAATAGAAGTGCTAACCGGATCAAAAATTGAAACACTTCCTAAAAATGGTATCGCACTCAGTAGAGTACCCATAGCAATATCTAAGCTGATTGGAGTTGTTGAGGATACAGATATTGCTGGTGAAAACAAAACTGTAGAACTTATTGAAATTGATGAAAATAAAATTGTAGAACTTACTAGTACACTCATTGTTGATGAAGGAGCTAAGGAGGCTGAAGAGGTGATAGACAGCTCGATAGATGAAATGCTTGGCACATCTATTTCAAATATCTAGAGCTAGGAGGTAGCTGGTGAGGATTGAGCAATTGATGTAACTGTGGTGCTCACAATCTCACTAGTAGAAGCTATCTCCAAAGTAGATGTAACAGTCTTTGGTGGAGAGTGAGGAAGGGATGCAATAACTTCTGCTGCACTTTTTACTGGATCTTCTTCATCTTTTTCTTCCTCAATTGGTTCTTCCTCCTTGTCTTCTTCCTCTTTTTCTTCTATTAGTGCATGCAACTCTCCTGGAGTAACTATGATGGATGGAGTGTTATCAAAATCATCATTTTCACTGCTATCATCATCCTTGATTTCAACAGGATCATCACTGGGCTTTTGCAGATGATAGATGTTCTTCCACATGTTTGTTGCATCTCTCACAACATGTTCAATGTCCTTAATTAAAATCAAACATGTTTTAAATCTAATCATCATTTTACCTTCATTGTTCTTAATTGTTGCCTTTATTTCTGCTTCAGTAAGACTCAATAGAAGATTCTTCAGGGATTGCTCATATATGTCCTTGACCATTTGGGTGGTTGACTCCCATCTTGGTTGTAATCTCTCCAACAGCTCTTTGGAGATTGGAGGGGCAAGCTGGTCTGGGGAGTATTTCCATTTTCCCATCTTATTGAGTACCAGTTCCTCAATCTGCATTTTCTCTGCATCAGTCCTTGTTTCAAATTTCAATGCTTTGAAATTTGTGATGCCAACTCCCTCTTCCAATTGTTTTAGCCTTTCCTCAAATGTGAGTGGAGGCCTAACAAGTACAGTTTCCTGCTTGCCTTGTCTGGTTCTTCTAGAGAATAATACGGTAGGCTTCTTCTTAGATTTGGTGATAATCACCTTCCCTTTCTTCTTTGGTGATTCCTCTTCTTTTTCAGATTCAAGTTCTTCACCTTCTTCTTCTTCTTCTTCCTCACCTTTTCCTTCAATAAGCATAAGAGGGCCGGTTGCAATTTTCAACTTTGCTATCTTTCTCTTGCCTTTGCTTATAGCCTGGGGTAGCTTGATTTCAAGCTCAATTCTAGTCTTGGCTTCATCATAAGTGCCAAAGGTAGGAAGCTTATGATCTACAGGTTCATTTACCAGTGCTTCAATAATGTCCCTGGCTTCATCAATATTAACCTCATAAGGAAGAGGTTTCACCCATGCAACTCAGGGTCTGACTGCCTGAATGTATACCTTATCACAGTCAACCATGAAGCATACATCATCTTTTTAATCTTCAACCAGTTTGGGTGGAATTCAGAACCTGTTGTTCATTATTTCCTTGAAATCTTCAAAATAATTATCCATAACTTTTTCAAAGTTTTCACCCATGTTAGCAATAAACTCATTAATTTGATATAAAGTTGGAATATCTTTTCTCCATACAACTAAACCCTTTGATGGAAATATTTTTTGAATATAGAAAAATAAACAAATTAACAGGGAACCAAATTTGCAAGGATTATTCTTTGAAGTCCTTATACTATCCATGTTCTTGTTCAATTATTTCAACAACAATTCTGACAGGTCAAATTCAAGATTTTTCTTCACAATTTTGAATGCCAAATCAACAGCCTCATAGGTCACACTATTCAAACGACTGGAGCTATAAATTTTGTGGGCAATGACGTGAATGCCAAACCTTAATTCAACATCAGATACAGTGCTGACCTTCAAACCTCTACCGTCCCATTCAACTAGGGTTTTCTTCTATAACTCCTCCTGACCTAGGGTTTTGGTAGTTTTCACTTTACTTAGCATGGGGAGACCGATAATCTTATGAATCATCTTCTTGGTTATTAACACTGGCTGCTCTAACCATAGTTGCCCGTTGTGAACATGACTGAGAATGTACCTGATCCACGTAATTTGGAAACTTCTTGGCATATGCAAGATATGGATTAACTCTTTGGTCTCTAGATGCCTATACTCAAGTTTCAAAGAGCCATCAACACTCATTTCTCCTAGGGAATTGTCCATCTCTAGGTTTCCAATCTATTGAATAGAACATTTGGAATGTGTACGAATGTTGTTTATGAGAAGTACCTTTGGTGGAGTTTGCAATTGAGCTCCATTGGGGTTGAGTGATTCTGCAATTTTTGGAACTAGCTTGAAATTCAGCCCCTTCCACTCCACACCTTTAACTAGCATTTCTGAACCTCTTTTTGCCTTGGTGCTACTGCTACTCCCGGATGCCATCGCTGCTCGGTAGGTGTAAGAAAATTTTGAACAAATTTGAAAATTGCTTGAAATCGCTTGGAATTTCCCTTGGAATTGCTGGAAATTTCTTAGCTCTATAATTGCAGTGAAGAATGAAATCAAATTCTGCCCTTTTGATGAAAATTTTGCCATAAATGCTTGGTACAAAGGTAGTTGAGATGACATAGTGCTTGACAAGTTATCATTCACTTGCTCGGTAGAAGCTTACAACTCAGTGATCGAAAACTTTTATTGCACCTGACCTAGCTCGATTGAGTCTGTAACTAACCTTGCTCGGTATGACCTGATTTCTTGTGACCCTTTGTATCTAAAATACCAATTGGATCTTTTTCTTTCTTTCATTTTGGAACTACTTGAGATATCACTTGAAGATGCAGTTCCATATCCTCCTTTATGAATCTAATTGGAAATGGTGGAGTCACCCACGTCTTAAGTGACATTGCCATCATTTGAATTGTTATGCTCGATAGATTTAGGAATCCACTGTTGCCTCATCTGCTTCTGAATGTTTTCAGCTTTAGCTTTCTTTCCATCTTCAAATCTTCCTATGTTCATGCAATTTTTAGCTATATGACCGAGTTCTGTGCATGTATAGCACCTTACAATAGTGTCCTTCTTCCTTAGGTGATGTCTTGCATAGTTTATACCAATATGTCCATATTCTCCACAATAATGACATCTGCACCAGGTATTGTAGTCCCATCCAAATATTGCTTTAACAAATATTTCGGCTGGATTGAATGATTTGGATTTGCATTGGAATGCCTTGTGACCATGCTTCTTGCATTTGTGATAATTTCCTTCAAATTTTGGTTTCTCCTTACATTCATTAGCTTTATGACCATGCTGACTACAATTGTAGCATTTGCCATTGAATTTACCTTTTCCATTGCTCCAACACTTGTTTTATGTGTGACATAAATTACCACAGTGATTGCAAGTAGGTCTTTGATTCCTTTGGGCACCTTATTTGGAGGTTTCACCTTCTTCCTTATAACCAAGTCCAGCTTTACCTTTTTGTCTATGAAGATTCTGCTCACTTTGTTGATTTAATTGAGTCATGTCTGCTTGAGATTTCATCATTCTCTCATTGATTTTTTTTTCAAATATTAAGACACTTTGTAAGCTTTCATTGATTTGTCTTTCAATGATTAAATCATTCCTCAGGCTTCCATTTTCAAATCTCAGATTCACAATTTCTTCATTTGCATTAGATAGTTGATCCACAAGATCTTCATGCTGATTGGATTGATTATTTCTTATCTCTAAGTCTTCAGTTGCCTTGTTTCTCTGTTCCAAAACTTCACATAGCCTGATTGATTGGATTTCTTGTTCTCTTTTAAGCTTTCTTACTTCTTCCTGCAGAGAGCCATTTTTTGCTATGAGTTCCTTGATTGCCTTATTAGCTTCATCTGAACTACTTAGGTCTTCAATATTTTCTTCAACATATTGATGGTCATTCATTTGTCTTGCAAGTTCCTTCCTTCTCTTCAGGGATTGAGAAAGATGCTCCTTTGCTTCTTTGAGTTGAGCCATGGCCATTTCCAGATCTAGCTTTTCATTTTCAATAGCTTTATCAAGTCTGAATATCTCCATTGTCCTTGATCTTTGCTCAAGCTGTCAAACTTTATCCTGAGAAACACAAAAGCTCTGATACCAATTGTTGGAAATATTCAAGATATGATAGGTTACTGAGAGGGGAGGGGTGAATCAGTAACTTCAAAACTTTAAACAATTCAACACTTTTGTAAGGAAACTCAGGTGTGGAAACAGCTTCCTACACTAATCTCATAAGGAAAGTACGATGCAAATCCTATTAAAATCTTCTACACTTACAGATTCAATATCATGTAAACAACAATATTGTAGCCAACCATGCATATAGAAAATAGACAGAGAAAGGAACACATAACACAAGGATTTGCCGGTGGGGAAAAACCTTTCAGTAAAACAACCCCACCCCTTCAAAACCTGCACAATGTATTATCTTCAACACGAGATTACAATACACTTGCAATGCAAGTTCAACATCAACAACAGAAGACTCCAGTAGCTACTCGCAGTACCAACAATACACCCTTTTTTGCATCACATCTCTTCGCAACCCTAAAAATGCTTATAACATGCGCTTCACTTTAGGGCTACTCCAAAAAGGTAAACTGTCTTAGTTGCCACATGTCTTCACCTATCATTGAATCTTCCTAACATAGCTCTTACATGTCATAGGAATTCGACATAACTATTTTAGTCATGATCTCCTTACACACAATTCAAGATGTCAACACATCAACATTATTTGCAAGAAATACATTTTATAAAATAAATAATAAGAATAGGAATTATACAAGGTTGAGACACCTTGTACCTAACAAATTTAACCATATATACTATTCACCATTCATTCATCTAATCTACTACATATATGAGAGATCAAACATTCATAGCACATGTACACAGCGATTTGGTAACCCAGAAACCTTCCAAATAGAAAGTAAAATTGGGGTGGGGATGATACCCACAAAACTTCATTACTGCAGTATGAAGTTGGCCTGTTAAGGCTTATATTGACCACTTTTGGTGATCTGCTCTGTTAGGAGCACAAAGGATTGCTAGGTCCACCTTGCTAGAGGATTTACAAACATACACTGAAGTATGCACTCTGTTAGGAGATTTATACAAAGACTGTTAAGTCTACCCTATTAAAGGATTTACAAAACCGATTCACCTATTAGGATGAAACATTAGATCTATTTAAAACTTGATTGCTAATTAGATCCTTGAAGTATAGATCACCTCTTGTGACTGATGAATCTTTACTGCTCCTTGTAGACCTTGGTGAATACTCTGCTCTTTTATTGATTCACTTTCCTTCTTCTCAAAGCATTACATGTCTATCTTGATACATCATACATACATTGTAAATGATATAATATATTACATATATACCATTCCGATAATTACAATTTCAAGGTCGGCCAAAACACAAGTGAACAAAATATTACTGAGTTGGCCAAATAGTAGAAAACTCGAGTTCTTCAAGCTGACTTGGTAACCTTCTGATACTCAGTGTCCACTGCATTACTCAGCATCGTCATGCACTCGGTAGAAGTGAAGGCTCGGTCCATACTAATCACACAATGTAGCTTGGAACTCAATAACCATTGGAGACTCGGTAGATATAGTATCACTCGGTAAAAACTAAATCCTTCATTTACCTTGCTTTCACTCAGTAAACACTACACTTTCATTACTCAGTAAACACTGGACTTCCATCACTCGGTAAACACTATGAAGCCTGGTGAACATTGTATGCTTGGTAGATACTATTGGGTTGCACACCCACTCGATAGCTTCATGAATGCTCGGTATGAACTGCTTGGCTGCACACTCACTCAGTAGCTTCAGGAATGCTTGGTATGAACTACTTAAGTGATGAACCTACAAGGTAACCGCTGAATGCTCGGTATACACTGTAGACTGAGTGATGAACTCGGTAATCTTTCAGAATCAAGTAAGTGTTGTCACTAATGACAAATACAATATAATGCCAACAATTAAGCCATGTCTCAAATCCCAAAGTGGAAGGTTGGCAGTTAGTCCAACAATTCCCCCCTCAACATTACCCGAGGAGATTTGAACCTATGACCAAGCTCTGATAACACTTTTTACAAGCTAGAGTTTCCATTGCACCAAAAGATTGACCTATTAATGCCCCATATAATCACAAGACTTATAGAACACAGGAGGCAATCAAGCCATGTCTTGAATCCCAAAGGGGAAGGCTACCAGTTAATCCAACAAACACTGTGTTAAAATTGATGTCCAAATGGTCATTGTAGTAGTGCAATTTGACCTACTGGTGACAATCAAATGACCATCAAATTTAGGGTCATGAAATGCTGACATTAGCAAAAAAGGCTAGTTGGATGATGTAGTAGTATGGACTAACATGTTAGATGATGTCAGTAGTGTACGAATGTATGCATGGTAGCTGATAGAGATCCACATGGGCACAATCGATGTGGTAGATGATGTGTTCAAGGTCTGTGTGGAAACCAAGTCACCTACTGCACTGGCGGGTGACGTGTCCTATCATTGTACTGAGTTGGCACTGATTGGGTGGCCACGTTGGTAGCTATCATGGTGAGGTGCAATCATGGTGGTGACATATCCAGAGGAGCAGAGGATGCCACGTGGAGGGTCATAGCAAACATCACGTGGAGGCTGGAGCAAATGTGGCATTAGGCACCAATGAAGCTGAGGTAAGGGGTTGCGTTGGTGGGTGTGTGGTTGGTGGTTGGTGGAGGCACCGAAAAAATTTCAATGGGACGTAAGTCACCGGTGGTCGGCGGGTGTAGTGTGGGACTTTAGTCCCACATGCACTACAAAATAGTGCAAAGGTTTGTTTAAAAACAAAAAGCCAAGTAGTGTGTAGTGGCTTGAAGGTTGTCGGAGTTGTTGAATGAAATACCACCATAGTGTTCTAAACACTTGCGATCTGTGAAGAACATGTCAGCCATGTGTTGTGATCCATCAGTTAGAAGGAATATTCTAGAGAATATTCTACGGGTGTTGGGATTTGACCACCTAGTTAGCCTGCAAAAAAAATATTTCTTTGCAAGCCTAATACACCAAAAAAAATTGCAGAATTTCAGAAAAATAATAAAAATCTAAAAAATAATTGTAGAGAAATAGAAATTATAGATCTTAAAAATCAAATTCACATATCTAAAAGATCATATCCAATTTCACAAATCGGGCCTTCAGGTTCTAGTTTGCAAAAAAAATGGCCTCAATTTTGACTATGGCCAAGGGTAGCCAAATTTATACTCAAATTTCATTGAATTGATGCTCCGGATGCAATGGTGAGGTCTTCTTTGGCTCTAGACGCTCCCAATGATTGCAAATACTCTGGATCTAAATCAAGGTCCTTTAAGAGGTGAAGCAAAAATGGTCTCCAATGGCTATGTGAAGAGAAGCTCCCTTAGCTCTAATGCCATGTAGGAATTTTCCTTAGGGAAAAATCACAACAAGATCAAGAAGCTCAAGTACTAGCACAATATGGACCAATAAAGTATGATTAGAATAACAATAATGAGAATATCATTGTGTAGATACACACTAGAAGAGCCTATATATAAAGGCCTCTAGAATGGCTAGGAGTCAGCAAAGTGATAAGTCTCGCAACTAAGCCGATGTCCACCAAGAGTGGATTATCCTCCATTGAGCACAAAAATCAATGCAATGATGAGAGGATAAGCTTAACATAGGTGTATCTTGTAAAGAGATATTGTAGAGAGCATGTGCTCAATTAGAGTACAAACAACAGTGTTGTCTACATGACAACTTGGATGATTATGCAAAAACTTGTGTTGTCAACAAGACAGCTCATCTAACTATGCATACTTCTAGATGTCTATATGATAAATAATAAAATAATGCATTTAACCTAAATAAACTGAAGTAAAGTGTACTAATAATTAATTATTTACACTGATAGTCCCAAGTCACAAGGAATCAATAACATAACACATTTGAAAGCTTACACTCCTAGATTTAGGTCCTTACATGATCTAAGAGCATTTCTAAATGTGTCATCAAAGATCCATAATGGTAGGCTTCCATTGCAAGATCAAAATCCACCAATGGTTATGAAAACTAGCAAGAACATGTTATCCAAGGAAAGATAAAATGTAACTCAAGAAATAAAGACCAATTAAGCTATAAACCTTGGAATAAGAAACAAGATTTATCTAGATTATACTCTAAACATTGCAAGCATTGACTTGATCAAACGAATGATCCTAGAATGATTAACATACTGGAAAACTTGCAAAACATGAAAACTAAACACAAAATATTTTTGGTCAATGCAAGATTTCTCTAAACCTAAGATGCTCTTGCATTAATATCTTTGGATGGATATCATTCCTACGTAATGTAGCTATGTACTAGATTTTATAATTTTAATGTTTCAATGATGATTATTGCACATTGTATATTATGTTCAAATCTATGATTATTTAGTGATATGGTTTTACATTACTAAGAAGTAATATCAAGGAACATAAAAGAATGCAGGTTATATTTTTCTACATTTGTTTATCATGTATTGAATTTTATGTATACATTAAAAATATTTCACTTTCTTGTTATCCTCTCCACAAGGGTATTACAATAATGCAATAAAGTCTAGATTTTAACCACAAGGTATTGAAGGTGTGATATCTCAAATTTAGATACATCACTATACAAGGATTATATAGGCTGAAAACATAAACAACTATATAACTATATGATGTGCACTCATAGGCATAAGACATGCTTAAACTTGTGGAACTAGGCGGAGTCAACTTTTGACACTTGTTTACTAAAATATGCACATGTCAAGTGTAATGCAGTAGAAATGGTCAAAGAACATAAATATAATAATCCAATGTGTGTCTAATGAAAGGATGCTTAGCATCATAGTCATTTGTATGTATTTAAATATGTGTCATAATTAAATTAATTATTTTCAATTAAAGCATTAAACAATAAGTTTGACAATGTGAGCATTATATTAGTGAAAGCCCCAAATAAAACATCCATTACTATGACAAGGCAAAATATCACAAAAAATAGTAATAAAAACATTATAACCATAATCAAATGTTCTTGAATACGAAATACACCAGATATCATCATAAAAGATATATCACATCACAACTATTTATCATGCAAATATGATCAAAGTACAAAGTACGTGTATAATATGTCTTCTAGGTCATAATTGATTTTGATAAAACCAAAAGAGTTCAATATAGCTAGAAGCATCTCACAAAGATGATATATGATCACATTGTATGAATAGTCATGTGATATAGAAAGAGTCTAGCTCATATAAAAATAATACAAAATAGAATGCAACCACAAGAGGCAATATATCCTCCCCCTTAGGCATAGGATTACTCTTTGAAGCTTGCAAAAATATAGGGCTACAACTCTCAATCGTGAAGCATCCTCCCAAGCAGTCAAAGATTCATCATTTGGGTCCCACTATATGCACAAACCAAGTACTATTATGGTGGTAATAAGAAATAAAAACACACAAACCATAAGACTTACTCTTTCAAAATTTCAAAACTAGTATACAGTACCAATGAATAATAATTTTAGCATTCATGACTATGTCCTATCTAAAGTATTTGAGAAGCCTATAAATGTTACTAATATTTTCATAGGAGCATTATGAAAAGAGGAAAACAAGTTTTCAAATAAGAAGCCAAAGAGATACTAAATTTCTAAGAAGATAAAATATGTAAAGTAAATTTTGCAAATAATATCTATGAATATGAAGTAATTCATTGTTTCTTAAGTAGAGTGAAACCTATGGCATATTTGACGTAACTCAAATGGTTCTTATTTTATCTTATGTATTTTGCATATTTGAAGGCTTTAGAAGTACTCAGTATTTTCTAGTATTATGTGTTACGAAAAAGCAATCTCCATTAATTCTACTAGCACAATTATCTTATATAAATTAATGTAAAAAATAGCAAAAATCTATTTTTTTGAGATTTTATTTCATACTTGATTTATAATATAAATGAAATAAATATCTAGAAAATGATATCTTTTAGCATAGTTTAAATACTTTTATCATAAGAACATATACTTGTAAATATAATAATAGTATATTTGAATATAATATTTATTATATACATATAAAAATAGAAAATAAAGAATAAAGTTATTAAAATAATTATTTTGTATAATTAATAAAATAATAAATGTTTATTTAATTTATGATTTATTTTGTAATGACGATTTGCATGATTGACAAAATGATTTTCTAGTAATCATAAAAAGAATAAAGAATAAAGAAGAAATGCTCATGTTGCTCAAACTCCATAGAATCTTCGATTAAGAATTGAAACTGGTTTGTTTACTTGGAAGTACCTTCGATTTTTTCATTTGAAATCCTTATAAGGGAAGCCCCTTTTGAAGCCAATTTCTACATCAATAGATTCTCATTTTATGCCGACCGTTCAATTAGGACTAAATGCTGCACTGACTTGAAGAAATCAATAATTAAAGAAATTCTTGAGATTTAAAATATAAATGCACTTTCAACATTGTTTCCCGCCGCAAACAGAAGACTATCCATAAATTTGGGTCTTTCTTCTTGTTCGACTTCCAAACCTTTTCTCCTGCAAATTTAGATTCAATGAGAGGTCAGGAGAATTTCGAAGTATCAAGCATGGCTTTACAAGACTTTAATCTACTTATGATATAAAATTTAATCCAATTCTACAGAAAATAGATTGTGTCAGAAAAAATGACACGATAACTTATCTCATCCTGGGAAAAAAAACTGCAAAGCAACAGTATCAACAGATGGAACTCCAATAAATGTATTGATATCGCATTTACCCGTTTGACCTCTGAGTAACCGCGAGTATCTGCATTTGTGAACTCAGGCTTCTTGTTCATGACAGTCGAATTGTTAGCGCAGTTGCCCAATTTAAGGCAATCCAACACCGTGTTAGCTGTGTCAATGCCTGCTCATATCATAAAAGGTTTTAATATTTAGACAGCTGAAATATCGTTGTATCAAAAGCGAATGGGCGGTTACCTGCAAGATAGGCACCATGCACATATCCATTGTACTTCTGGCTCGTATGTTCGCCAGTGAAATATACAGGACCAACTGGTGCCTGCATAACCCATTAATGCCGTTAAATTATAGATCGGCTATGGAGAACTTATACCGAAGAAAGGAAAGGAGCAAAAGAAATTTGAACATTATGGAGTTGGGGCATTTTTATGTAGACTGCAACCTTCAACTCGTGAAAATCTTGCACAGAGACACCGACCGGCCAGTTTGAAAATGTTCCCCTGTAAAACCGATCGTGTCCCCATTTGGGAATCAAGATTTCTGACATCTCTGGGATGCCATTGCCGAACATCTTTCTCAAAACTTGCATGATTTCAGCTTTGGTCTCTTCTTCGGGCTGCTGTTCTATCCTTCGCGCTTCCTCGTCTTGCACTGTCACCATCAGAAGGTTCCCTCCAGGATACTCGTTTTCCAGGTGCTGTCACATTCATGAACCATGTCATGCAAATAATCCCCAACCTGAGCAAAAATTCAAATGTTTGGGTATTACCTGCCAGAAAGTGTAGTAACCTCTTTTCTCATGGGCGTACATGAAGAATTCGGTTCCTGGTCCTCCCGTTGGCCAGAATTTGGAAGGGAATCTCATGAAGATCTTACAGTAGATCGCCATATCCCATTTGTATATTGCCAGCAGCTTCCACATCTGCCACATTAATAAATACATAGAATGTCACAAATCTTTCATAACAACTCTAACTTTGAATTAGTGAAATAGTCATTCTTACGGGCAGATCTGGTTTAAAATCGATGAGCTTAGTCTGCAGCACTCCCGCGCTGACAGAGACAATGCTGTTCTTTGCACTGTAAACTGAGCCATCCTCTGTCGACACTTCCACGCCGCTATCAGTATACTCAATTTTACGCACCACCTACAACAAAATATTGAATGAATGAATATACTCGTTAATTTACCATTAATACTGCTCGAGACGAAGGAAATGAAGGGAGAAGAATTAAACCTTGTTGAGTTTGAGGCGATTGTCGATAATGTCTCCGTTTTTGGACTTGAGAAATTGCTTAGCCAGTTGATGCACAACGTGCTCGTACCCTCGGCTGTCTGCTACGAAGTAACTGTCCTCGCCAAAGTCTTCGAACGTTGCGGTGGGTTCCACATTCTTTAAGCTCGTTACACGCGGAGGTTCTGCACGTACGCAGACATGTCCATCCGGTGTTATATATAACTCTTAAGACATTGGAAATGCAATGCATGACTGAGATGTATAAAACAAATTACAACCTGCAGTTTCGAAGTCGTAGAAGAAGAAGTCGATGGCCATCTCCAGAGGAGTAGTTGGAACACTGCATTACAAAAAGCAAAACCATTCATATTCCATCTTTGTCTGAAGAGCGCAAATGAATAATACTAATGATACTCACTGCCCGAAAAGACGCTGAGAGGCCAAGATTGAGATGTCCTCCTCTCCATTCGCCGTAAACTTCGAAGACAGATTCGCACTGAAATCAGACGACGCACTCGCTTTCTCGAACGGCCCCGCCACCACCGATTGCGGCAATAAGCTCCCCCTGCATATACAATTATATTTATCTGAAACCGTAAACAATGGTGTTGCCGAAAGTAGTAAACAAATTATTTGAACTGAAATCAATAAAAACGTAACAGAATTCATGAACACTAAATAATTTGTATGTGAAATAACTTACTCCTGATCATAGATATTGTAGCTGAGATTAGTACTCCACTCAGACTTGAAGTTCCGGAGATTGTATTTCTTGGCGAGTGGCCAAATCGGATTCATTTTCTCTCCTCCAACGCCTTCCACCCAGTTGGCACCCATCTCAACGGTGTACCCTCCCACACTCTTTTTGTGCATTCTCCCCCCGATTCGATTTGTCGCCTCCAATATTATAAAATCCTTAATCCCCTTCTCAGACAGAGTCTTTGCCGCCATTATTCCTGCATCGAAAAAATACAACGCAGAAAACAGGAAAAAAAATCAAATGAAATCCACAAGCCAATGATAAGCATTGTCACGATCTAAAGGTAAAATATGAAAGTAGAACAGTGCACACTAAATCATACCGGACATGCCAGCGCCCACAACAATGGTAGTACAAGCAGTGGCATCGCCATCACTAGAAAATGACAAGCACAGCAAACAGATTGTCAAAATGCAGCGAAACTGTATAGTATCCACACCCATTGTATGATGCATGTAATTTGGCTTGCAATCCGCTCGCTCTTGGGTTGCTATTTGTAGATGAAATGGGAGGGTTTTGCAGAGAGTCGAGCCATTTAATTGAGAGAGAGATAGAAAATCTTATCTTCTTTGAGAACCACACAAACATCGGGACTTCCCCTTTTGGCATGTGCAGATGCAGGGAAAACGCGGAGGATGAGAAGATGATTCATTACGCAGGTGAATGTGGAACTTGGTGTTGGATGCCATACTGCATTTGGACGTCAATACTATAGTCTACAGGCTGGCGACGTTTTCTCCTTTATTCATCAATGAATGAATCCAAACAAGCTCCGCAGCTTTTGTCATTTCGTCTCTAATTTGGTTCCCAAAGCACATTGGATCCTATAACTCAACGTTCAAGGTGTTCTCCTAGATTTTAAATCTTAGTTTATGTTTACGTCTCCCATACGGTACATAGAAATCTTGGCTATCTGATTTTTATTATTTGCAATAATTCCCCTGTCGGAATTAAATTTTCGTGATCATTTATTTCTAATTTTTCTATTTGATTAGCATTTGTATCAAAAGGAGGTGTAATATTTATGTTCATAAAGACATATATAAATGACATTATCATGAAACATTATAATGTGTATAAATATTATATGTTGTTTATTTATTTTTCTTGGTGTTAAATACATGATAATAAGTGCAAGGATGGTACAACTTTTTTTTATCTTAGCAGTGTATACAAGTTATTTTGCATCTTTACATATTTTCAAAGGAAAACATCAGTTGAAGGCTTCTTAGTGACTTGACTCTTGACATGATAGTACTGTCAAGCCTTGCCTTTCAACCCTATCAATGTCTATTGTCTCTTTCGGTAGCGTCAAGCCTTGAGATTTGTGTGTTTTTATAGCTCGTGTCATTGTGATTGGTGTTTTTCGTCAACTACCTAATGACATGGGAAGTTTTGATAGAAATATGGGACGGTTTTCATGCCAAGCAGATTCAGAGTAATATTCAGGTCTTGATGCAAAGTACATCAAAATGTTAGGCGAGCTACAACCAGGTCTATAAATAATTTTTTTTTTTTTTTCAAGAGTGACATTGATGAGCCCTACTTCTATCCATACATTTGACATTGGCATTATGTTGGAAATATAAGAGTAACTGAGAGGGGAGGGGTGAATCAATTATCACAAAAATAAATCTCAGATCCCTTAGATGTCAATACAAATCAAAACTATGTGTAAATTGTATTCTATTCATACTTGGTAAACACATAGGCACTTAGTATACACTAACAAATGTTGTAACTCGGTAAACACTGAAATAACTCAACAAATGCTTATCATGAAAATCTTAAGATATTATCTGTGATTAATCTTACTTTAACTTTGTTGCATACACATAAAAGACATAACGTGAACACAATTGACAACAAGATTTAACATGGAAACCCAATTTGGGAAAAACCACCAATTGCAATTAGTTACTGATTTTTACTCCTTTGAAGTGAGGCCTATTAAGAGCCAACCCTGTTAAAAGTTACAAAACACACTATTAGGTGTGACCCTATTAGAGGATTTAATCACCCTATTAGGAGTGGCCTTGTTAGAGGTCTTTAGAAAATTCAATCTAGAAATGTCACCTTGTTAGAGGATTGATAAATAGCTGTTAAGAAAACTCTGTTAAGAAATTTAGATCACTACTACAATGGTTAGAGAGTAACAATGAGATGACTTGATTTCTGATGCAGCTAAATTGATGATTATAGATCTCAATTCTGGTTTATATACTTGATCATTCCTGATCGAATGTATCTTTGTAGCTCAACAAGGATATTCTACTTGGGTAAAAGCACAAACCTATGTCACCCTTTTACAAAGGAAAATGCTAACAAAAGTGTAGTTGTTCACATTCAATGACATAAAACTAGTATTATTATTTAGAATTTTAAAATGAAGTAAACTAATGAAATGTGTAGAAATAGATGAATTTTAGGATTATAATTTTTAATAATTATTTGGAATAAGAAATTATATATTTTCCTATTTTTTAAAGATAAATTTTAGTTGCTGAAAAACGCTAAAAATTATGGATCTAGTTCCCACCACAAAACTATATGGAAATAAACTTATTTTCCTTTGATCTTTGATTATGTTATTGATAATATAGGTAGCTAGAACAATCAAAAATAAAATTGGGCTTTAGACCTATATTTTCTCTTTTATAACAATTCGAATTTCAACTTATTCAAATCAATAGTTTTCATCTCCCACCACATTTTTTGAAATAAATCTATTTCAACCAAAAGAAAAATTATAGATTGTGGAAGAGGAGTCAATCCTCTAGAACTTTATATAATTTTTAAATTTTTTGATATTATTTAAATTTTTTTTCTTTCTCAAAATTGACATCTTCTCAAGTGTTAAAATACGTACTTGTAAATTTTTTTAATTACAATATACTATATCTAATTAAAACACTATGAACTCTATATGAGAATATTCTTGACTTTGAGCTCTATAAAATGGTGTTTACATATTATCAAAAAAATATCATAATAAACAGTAAGAGTTATTGAAACGTTAGTTTTCTAAAATAATTATATTTTTTTAGTAATTGGATACTAACTAGTACAAAACATGCATTTAATAGACATTTCCAATTGCAAAAGTGTGAGACCATATATGACTTAGCTAGAATAATTTTATCAAAGATCATATGTTTGAAAAAAAATGTTATTTAGATAGAAATTCTCAAATTCGATCGTTCTGATAAGTCAGTCTGAAAGGTGACACGGCTTTATACTTTTACCCACTTATCCTTCTAATTTGCTTCCTCTAAGCATCATCAAATCTTATATTATGTTCTACACATTCAATCCTCAACTTGACCTTATATTTATATTTTACACATTGTCAAGTCAACTTGAATACAAATTAGAATAGTTAATATTCATCTTCTTAGTCAGCTAGAACCAACAAAAAAATGAACTGAACTCAATATGCCAAAACAAGAAAAATCCTTTGTTAGTTGATCCTACTTGTTAGATACTAACTCAAAGCAATTTTCTTATGTTAACCAAGTGAACTCAATTAACACTACATATTCACAAAGTTCCTTTGGCAACCAAGTGAGCTCAATTAGCACTAGTCCCATCCAACATTTCCTTCATTAACCGAGTGAGCTTTCTTAATACTCAACTTTTGCAAACTTTCCTTTGTCACCTGAGCGAACTAGGTAGACATTATCTTCTGAACTAAGTAAACTCTAGAATGCTCGATAGACATAGGGAACTATCTTCATCGTCCAAGTGATCTCGACATACACTGACTGGCAATGATATGACATTTGGTGTAATATCAAAGACAATACACAATTAACCAATTGTTTCCAACACATTATGCCTTGTACATTGTTAGAAAGTAAGATTTATTTCTCAAGTTGTTCTTTTCTCACTACATTCTCTATTGTGCTTGTTGCAATACTTATTACTACTGGTAAATTCAATAGTTTTAACATCCTTATACTATGTAGTTTGGTTGTATCATTAGTAGTAAATAAATGCATTGAGTTGTCAAATTCTTCTTTTTCCACTATTCTTTTTTTTTTGTCATCAAAATTTTTCAGTCATTTTGCCTTGTCTCTACTTCCCATATGTTTACCAATATCTGATGAAATTGTGTCTTTCTTGTACTTTCACCTTTAAATGTCAGGCAATTTTCTTTAAGGTGGCCACTATTATGAGTTTTCCTCATATTGCTCTAGTGGTAGAGCATGCTACAAGTGGTAGTTATTTGATATTACCAATTAAAACAAATATGATGTGGAATTCATGCTCTTTTCATTAGGTTCCCCGTCATCATTCTCTTCCTTACATGAAAATGGTGTATCCTCTTCTAGTTTAGTACTTGTGATCTAATTGGAGAGGATTGCTCTTGCTTCAAGAATCTTGGCTAAATTATTTATAGCTATAGTGACATCATTATAATTTGGGTCATGTGTAACTCTATACAATAGTTTTTTGATGGAAAAGGTAGGGAAGGGCCATGAACCCATATAATAATAACAACCTTCAAGCAATACCATGGGCTATAATAACCAAGCATCGAGCTAGGATAGCACCAGCCCAAAATAGTCAAATGCCAAGCATTCAAACAAAATTATAAAAAATATCCATGTTTTTAAATAACTAGCTAACTGGAAGGACAATGGCAAGCAGGAGCGAGATCAGAGTAGGTGTGGTGAGCAGGAAGAATGGATTCAAAATTTCAAGGGGGAATGGGATTGGGAATTCAATTAGGGACAATTGGAGACAACTCTGAAAAGGTAAAGGGTCTCGATGAGTGCGAGACAACTAAGGATCTAGGAGCGAGAGTCCCAAGCTAGCTGTTGTTCTGACAAAAAAGTGGTCCAATCTATTCGGCATCAAACTAGCAGGCAAGTCCTCCTTTCCACTGGTAAAGAATATTTCTTCAAATGATCAAGGTATGTTTGCAATAGAAATCTTGGATCAAATTATTGATAGAAATATTTCTAGGATGGACTCAATTTTGGTAGGGAGGTTTTTAGGTGCCAGACCCAATATTGAGGTTGTTTGGGCCTTTGTTCGAAGGAAGTGGGTTCTAAAAGGCCAAGTGGGCATTGCTACTATGGAAAAAGGTTGCATATCCTTTGGTTTCTCTTGTGAAGAAGATAAACAAGAGATTACCTACAGTGGCCCCTAGGTTGTGGGTAAACACACCTTGATTCTGCAAAAATGGGCACCAAATTTGTACTCTATTGATGAATCTAGGATTCAAGCTCCAGTATGGATTAGACTAACAAGGTTACTACTAGAGTTTTGGGTGGAGGATGTGTTTCAAGGTATTTCTAATACCTTTTGTGAACTCCTTTCTATGGACCCAATCACAGTGTTGAGAAGAAGAATGACCCATGCTAGAATTTGTGTGGGAGTTCTTCAAGGTTCAGATATGCTAGAGGTTATTTCTCTCAAATCTAAACTAGGTATCTAGAAGTAGAAAATAGAGCATGAGTCAATTTTTCCCTTTTCTTGTTTTCATTACAAAAAATTTGGACATTGGGCTAAAAAATGCCCATCTTTGAATGGAGCTCCCAAAAATGTCAAAAAAATGGGTTCGCAAAGGGTTGAATGATCAGGATGAAGCTGAGAAAAGTAGTTGCAAGGAAGGAAATACCCAGGAAGTAAGTGGTTTGGTGAAGGGAACCTTGGTGGTTAATGAATATGAACAAGTGGAAGCATCTCAATCGGAGAGAATTAGCAGATTCCTCTGGATCAAAGTAGTGATGCTAAAATTAATATACTAGCTCAAGAAGATGGTGTGATTAGTCCGAACAAAGGGGATGAAGAAGAAAATGGGGAGATTTAGATTAAAAATACTAATGAAGATGATCTTGAATCATTTGAGGAATGTGACTATATCATTACAAGTAAGGTAACTTAATGTCTGGTTAAACCTCTTATAGATGTTATAGCTATAGAGAGTAATAAAAAAAGGGGGGATGTTGAGGAAATTTCTAAAGCTTTACAGGGGGTAGAGGAGGACTCTGGTGTAGACTGGACATGAGTGGGGGGTAAAAGAATCACTAAATTAAAAAAGAAAAATGAGGTTGTGTTTTTTAAAAAGAATAAAGAGAATGCTTTGTTAAAAACTAGGAGTAATAAGAAAGGAGATATCCCTAGCACACCATTGGGAAAAGGCATCAAAAAAGGTGATTTTAAGAGCAACAAGGATGGGGATTTTTGTCTACCTTCAACACCATCTAGTAAAGATATCAAGGCTGGAGATGTTATTCTATCTCCTTCCTCAGCAAGAACACCATCCAATGTGCAAAGAAGAATTGTTGAGACTAACAGACGTATAGCAGATGGTAGTCAGAGGACTATCTTAGACTCAAAATATTTTCATAAGAAATGAAGTTCATATCATGGAATATCAAAGGATTAAATAATCCTCACAAGCAAGATATAATGAAAGATATGATCAAGGATAACAAACCGGATATTGTTCTAATTCAAGAAACAAAAATTTTAAAGGATAAAGTGGAAGGTCTTTTGGTTTTTTGGGGAGGTAAGATTATTGGGAATGATTTTCATGGAGCCTTAGGTGGTATGGCAGTATATTGGAATGACAAATGTATTAATGGGGAACTTATCTCTTAGAATAGAAATATGATGAACATTAGATTTACCAATTCTATAATGTTTATGCTCCCAATTCTAAATGAGGTAGAAAGGCACTATGGGAAGATATTACTACTCAAAGAAAAGAAATTGTGGATGAGAATTGGATCGTTATGGGGGATTTTAAATCTCCATTGAAAGAAAATGATAAGATGGGAGGGAATCAGATTAACTCAAATAACAAATTGGATTTAATGGATTTTATTGACAATCATCTCTTGCATGATATGGATTTGCATGGGATTGATTATACTTGGACCAATAGAAGAGATGGGAAGGACCTCATTCAAGTTAGGTTGGATAGAGCTATTATTAGTAGTGTTTGGTTTTTAAAATATAAATGCTATCTTTATACTCAGGTTCACGTTGACTTGGATCACTACCCCATTTTTCTTGTGGCTGATTTGTTAACCTTAAGAAGAATTATCCCTTTAGGTTTGAAAAAATGTGGACTCTCCATCTGGGATTGGAAAACCTTATTAAGGACTGGTGGAGCATTCAAGTGGAGGGTACTGCCATGTTCAAATTTGTAAGTAAGTTGAAAAATGTTTAAAAGAATATTAAAAGATGGAATAAGGATACTTTTGGGAACATTTTTGACAATAAAAATAAGGTTTTTAAGGAGCTTAAAGAGATTCAGGACAATATTCAGGGTGATGGATATGGGACTGTCTTCAAGGAAGAGGAGAGTGTGAAATTGATTGAGGTGCATGATATTATAACTAAGGAGGAGATGTTCTAGAGGCAGGGATCAAGAAAAAAAAATTTGAAGGAAGGGAATCGGAATACTAAGTACTTTCACATGACTACTTTGAAGCATAGAATGGCTAATAGAATATCCAAAATCAATGCTAATGGAGGTCCTATGGAAGATGAGGAGATTATAAAAGGGAAGCCATGGATTTTTTCAATAATTTATTGCAAGATAATCCCAATCTAGACAAGGAGAAGTAGAATTTGTTTCTGGACTTTATCCCAAACTATATATTAGAGGATCAGAATGAATTCCTCACTGCTATTTCGTCTAATGAAAAATTACCAAGGGTATTCTCCTTTGATGGAGACAAGGCACCAAGGCAAGATGGGTTTCCTTTCTTTTTCTTTCATAAGTATTGTTATATCATCCATGAAGATGTTTGTAATGGGGTTAAGGAGTTCTTTGGATCTATAAAAATTCTCAAAGAGCTTAATGGTACCTTCCTTGCTTTGATTCCAAAAAAACTAGGTGATGATCTAGCATGGACTAGTTTCGACCAATCAGTATTTGTAATTCTTTTTTATAAAGTTATATCTAAAGTGCTAACTCTTAGAATTTTGTCTTTTCTCCCTAATTTGATTTCCAGGCAATAGAATGGTTTTGTTCCTAGTAGGAAGATCCTAGATTCTATCATCTCAATGCATGAGAATATTCACTCCCTTACCCTAACCAAGAAAGAGGGGTTTCTCCTTAAACTTGACTCATCTAAAGCTTATGATGGATTGGGCTTTTTTACAAAGAGGGCTGGAAGCTTTTGGTTTTAATAAGAGATTTAGAGAGCTAGTCCTTATGCTGGTTTCTTCTGCCACTTTCTTAGTGCTGGTGAATGGATCTCCAACTCCTTTTTTTTTGAGCTTCTCATGGTTTGAGGCAAAGGGATCCACTTTTGCCTATCCTCTTCATTTTAATAGCTGAACTCTTGGGAAGAATTGTGGAAAAATGGTGTTTGTTGGGGATTGTTTTGGTCTCAAACCCTCATCTAAAGAGCTGATTTGTTCTCATCTACAATTTATGGATGATTCTATAGTGATGGGAGAAGCTTCAGTTGGAAATGCTAGAAATATAAAGAATTCTTTGGAGGGTTATTGGCAAGCTTCTAGTCAAATTATTAAATGGAATAAAGTTGTGATATATTTCATCAATGTTAATGATAATAGGCAGAATAAAATTAAAAGAATTACTAGTTGCGAGATAGGCATCTTACCGGGTTCTTATCTGGGATTAACCCTTTGTATGGACCCACCTGAGATTTTTTGGAGTCCACTAATTGATAAAATTCATTCGAAGTTAGCAGGGTGGAAAGGATCCCTCCTTAGCCATGCCGATAAGGTTATTGTTCTCAAATCCATATTACAGAATCTTGCATGTTGTCTACCTTGAGTATTTTTAAGATCCCTAGAAAGTTTGCCTTGGCAATTGAAAAAAATCATAAGCTTTTCTTATGGATGGGTATGGGAAAAAAAAGAAAAATTGGCCTTGATTGCATGGGAGACTATTTTCATTCCTTTCAATAAAGGCAGCCTTGGCCTTAGAAGAGTTGCCACTATGAATGATTCTTTGCTTGCAAAGTTGTCATGGAGATGGAAAAAAGAGGAAGGAGAATGGTGAGATATCTGAAATGAAAAGTACAATAGGGAGAATCAAGATCTTAAACACTTCCTTAATAATGAGACTTTTCAAGGGGGTTCAAAGATTTGGAAACATGCACAAAAAAATAAACAAATTATTAAGAAAGGGGTTAGATGGAAGGTGGGAAATGGGAGGACTATTATTTTCTACCCAATGACATTTGGATTCTTGATCACCCCCTTAGTACTGATCAAAGATGGAATGGTTTTATGGAGCAGTGTAAGAATCTCTTTGGTATTTTTGTAGAAGACTATTGGGAGGAGAATAAGTGGTTTGACCTCAATAGAGTGGATAAAAACCTTAATGATCTCAACAAGATTATGAATGTTGTCTTTTTAAGCCATGAGGAGGATGCTTTGATATGGAAATATAATCCTAATGGATTATTTTCTGTGTCCTTAGTGTATGCTAATGTTTTTGAAGAGAATTATGAGCCTTGCTGGGCTAAAGCTTGGTTTAAAGGTATGACTCCCAGAGTTAACATATTTTTTTGGATTCTTCTGCAAGATAAAATTTTAACAATGGATAACTTATTGAAGAGAGGACTCAACATTGTTAATAGATATTATCTCTGTAAGAATGTTGATGAATCAGTTAATTGTTTGACTATTCATTGTTCTTATACTAGAAGATTATGGGAAAAGTTTTGTGGCTTGTTGAATATTAACTAGGCTTTCCCTGCTACTAGTCAAGATTTTTTCAATGGTTGGAAGTCACCCTCTACTAATACCTTGGTTATGAGATTGTGGTATTTTATTCTCCCATTTCTTTGTTGAGGTGTTTGGAAGGAATGTAATGATAGGGTGTTTAGGGGTATATAAATTAATCCAAGTCAATTATTCTATAAAATTAAGAATATGGTGACTGAGAATATCAAATCCTGTGGAAAAGGACACCAAACTCAAAATGTTTAAGAAGAATCAATGTTTTAGAATTGGAATTTGAATGGTCTTAGTTTGA
Source organism: Cupressus sempervirens (assembly GCA_028749045.1). Lineage (NCBI taxonomy): Eukaryota > Viridiplantae > Streptophyta > Pinopsida > Cupressales > Cupressaceae > Cupressus > Cupressus sempervirens. The sequence continues at coordinate 554,105,415 of CM053789.1, read as the reverse complement.
TACAAAAAGGTCCTAACCTTAAGGCTCTAGCAAGATGGGATTGTCCTCCGATGGATTGGTATAAGATAAATTTTGATGGGGCCTCAAAGGGCAACCCAGGAATTGCTAGTTGTGGTATCATCATTAGGAATATGAATGGGGATAGAGTGGGTGTAATGGGCATTCCTATTGGATTTCAAACTGACCATGTGGTAGAAGTAAGTGCAGCCCTCTATGGTCTTAGCCATGCTAAAAGCTTGAATGTGAATAAGCTATGGCTTGAGGGGGAATCCTTTAATATAATTAAAATTCTTAATAAAGTTACTAATCCTTCTTGGACTATTAATAATATTATAGGTAAGGCCATAGATCTTATCAACTCCTTTGAAATTTGTGTTGTCACTCACAACCATAGAGAAACGAACCAAGTTGTTGACTAGGCAGCTAATATAGCATGCATAAGTGATGAATAGTTAATTTGGAATCACAATGATATCATCCCTATTGAGGGGTGTTTATTGATGGAGCATGACAAAGCTAGAAGTAAGTAAAAAAAATTCATTAATAATGAATATGCCAGTAAGGAGTAATTATTATATGGGTAGAATTAGGAAGTAGCAAGCTATTATGAGAAGGATAATGTATTACCATTCAATACCACACAGATTGTGGGTCTTTTTTCCCACAAATTTCCTTAGCTACGATTTTGACTCTAATTTTTTGTTGCAGAGGGTTTTTTTTTAGAAGAGAGAATCTCTATTTTAGAGACAAGAAGATGGGAGGAAAGAGAAAAAGAATTGAACCAGCCAGTTGCAAAGAGTGGAGGAAGAAGAGTGAGATTTGGGACATATTGGAGCAACGAAATGTTACTGGTTATATAGAAAAATTGAAAGGAAGTAACCTTGCAATTACTCAGTAATTTATCAAAACATGGAAAGACAAGAGTGTTTTGGTGGGGAATCATAGGATGGAGGTTTCTAAAGATATCATAGCTGAAGCAATGGGGCTCAATATGAAGGGTATTAACTTCTACCAGGATAGGAAGCTCTCAAATCAGGTGGTTGATGAGTTTGCAAACTCGACTAAGAAATGCAACAAATTAGTGAAAATAGTTAATTCCTACTTTAGCCTCGGTTCCATTTTATGCCTCTAGAGATTTTTTATGTTTGTGATGAATGAGTATCTTACCTTAGATGGTCATTTCACTAAGATATACGGTCACCATTTCATGTTGGTTAACCATTTTAGGCATAGTGTTAGGATAAATTTTCCATTTTGCCTCAAACAGTCTCTAGCTAATTATATTCTTACTTTTCAAAATGATCTTGAGGGAGATCATGTTTTCCATTAGGGGTTAATGGTTTTAATAATGAACCTTCTAAAGTCAGAAAAGGTGGATAGGCCTAGGCAGAGTAAGAAATCGCTTAATTATGAGACTAAGGGTAGTGATTCTAAGGAGAAATTTGATGAGAAAACAAAGGATGAAGTGGATGAGGTTGATATAAAGAAGAGGAAGAAAGGTGATCTTAGAAGCTCTTCCAAGAAGAAAGGAAGGAAAAGGAGAGTGATTCAAAATGAGATACTAATTATGAGGAGGAGCGAAAAAAGGGTTTTGAGAAAAGAGAAATATTGGGAAAGGCTTCAGGAAATAGGGGAAAGAATGTTGAAAGAGATTTTGTCCCCTCTGATGATGAAATTGCAATTAAGAGGGTTGAAAGAAAAATAAAAAGGATATTTCTCATGATGCAGGTGATGAGAATGATATCAAGGAGGTGGACCTAGATAGGAACAAATAGGGGGAGCATGAGGAATACTTTGAGCATAACATGGAAGAGGATGACCAGGGGTTCCTAAAGGGAACCATGTGTAACCCAAGGACAATGATGAAGGATATTGGTACCTTAAAATAGAAAATGTAGGATATATCAAGGGACTTTGATCATCTCAGCAAGATGGCAAGGGGAAGAGAACTTTGGTTAGCACATTGATAGACTCTTTGAGGTCATTGGCAATGTAGAAGAGGTAAAGAATTTGATGAAGTGTGTGCCAGCAATTGAAACTAAGAATAGGAATTTAGATCAGTTAGGAAAAGATCTTCAAAAAAGGATGGATGGTCAGGATTCTAGAGTGGGTAACATGGAGAAAATAGTCAAGAAACTAGCAGATCAAAACTATATTATTTTGAAGACGGTGGCTGACAACTTCAACACCCTATTCAACAAGTTGGAATAGAGTAAAGGCAAAGACTGCATGCTGTGAATGAGGACCAAGGCCTGAGCAAGTGCCTAACGGCTATTTCCAAGAAGAATGAAGGAGCGGAAGCAAAAAAGTTGGATGACATAAAAGCTTTTGCATAAAATATGAACATCCTAGTAGACCAAGCAACAAACCTTTTGAAGGTATTGTAGTTGTCTCAGGGCTGTATTTTCTCTTTTCTTTTGTTTCCTTTTAGTGCATAGTTGTTTTCTAGCCTCTTGTTTTCTAGCTTATACTTTCTATTCTCTTTTGGCTTTGAGGCCTTCTGTTCTCTAAAATTTTATGTTCTTGTTGCTCTAATACTTTATTAAAGGTTTTGGATCCTTCAAAACCTATTTTTACATAATCAAAACAATACCATCTAAGCCATAGACCACCATAATAAAACATAACTACTATATTAGTCCAATAAACTTATCTAAAACTAAACCAGAAAAACATATTGTTGTCACAAGAGTCCAAACCCAAATATTTTAACATTACATTTTTAAACATAAAAATATGGAAATAGCCAAGAATTTGAATTTTTTATAAAGAAAAGCAGAGACTTCCTCGTAGCCAAGCCTTAGGTCTTCTTGAATGCTTCCTAGTCCTTAACTAGCTTCTTGAGATCATCAATCATGTTCATGAGATCTCCCAAACCTTTTCCCTTGCCTCAATATCCGTTTTTTCCTTGTCAACTTTACCCAAATTTCTCTTTCCAATAAAGACCCCAAATATGGTCTTCTCCATCATTTCCTACTAGATTATGCAAATGGTAGAAACCATGAGGCCGAATTCTACTTTGGTGATTGCATCATAGAGTATCATATTCAAAGAATTGGCTTTTCTCTTGAGGTTGTCACTATGGTTCATAAAATTATTTTCCAATTCTTTCAGCTTCATATCCATCTAGTTAAGATTGGTTTCCTCTATCTCATGTACTCCCTTTTTTCTTGTGTTTCTCCCCTGTTCATTCTCTTTGAATCCTAGATCAACCTCAAAACAAGTCTCCTCATCTTCTTCCATTTCCTCTTCAGCATTTTTGACTAAGCTTCCTCAACATAGTCATCATCTTTGGAATCTGACACCTCCTGGCTTCCTTGGGAAACCTTAGCTTTCATCTCATATAGTGTTTCCTCTTCTATAGTATCCTAGGTTTCATTTTAGTGTCCTTCATATAGCTATTTTTAATCTTTTTTATCATCCTTTTTTATCTCCTTTCACCGGAACTAGAATTATATCTTTTATCAGAGTCAATAGGTTTCATTCTAGCATTCTCATGGTCAATATCTAAGCCCTATTTTTCAACATATATAATTTCCTTTTCATTTTACTATGTTTAGGTGTAGAAACAAGGTTGTTCTTGGGGGTCACAATGTTTCTTTTTGAAGGGGTTTCCACCATAAGGGTTTCTTCCATAGATAGGAAATTAGTTTTTTTAACCTAGGGATTCTTAGGACCTTTCTTATTGGGACTAGAGGACGAGGGCTTTTTAGGCAAGGGTTCCAAACCTATTTCTTTAATTTTAATTGAGGATCTCCCCCTCCAAATTTAGCAAATTTAGTAAAGGCTAAACATCTCACAAATGTCAAGCACTGAGAGAAGATGTGTTGATACATAACAAAAATAAGACCTTGGTGAAGCGGGGGATTATCACCATTTTCTATGCTATTAGGTCCAAAGAAGTAAAAAATAATAGAGAATATTAATTTATCTCCATGCCCAAGAAGGCTTAATAGAGGGAAATGATACCCATGACAAGTAGTAAAATTTCCTTCTAAGATAAAATACTTCATAACCCATAAGAAAATGATAACAAAAGGAGGAGCTAGTGATAACCTGTCATAACTATTTTTGGGTTTAACATACATTGGTTTTTCCTTGTCAACAAAGAATCACCTCCTAATCTTGTTGTAATCTCATGTACTCTTGTGTTCTATGAATTTTCCTTCACATTTAAGGCCCATAGTTTCCACTATCATCTCAAGAGTAAGGAAAAATTTAATACTACCTATCATCGCATTTCCCTTATGCCAAGAGTTAGCAAACTTGATGGACAAAAGGTTTTTAAAACTTCTCATAGCCATAATGTAACTATTGAGCCCACCATTTATGAAATAATTCCATATTTCTATATTCTAGACCAGTTCACGACATTCTCTAAGCTCAACTTTCTTAAAAGGACCTCTCATCACTCTCACCTTTATGCATGATTTCTTCCTTGCCTCTTTACAAAATAAAGCCACTTAGTAGAGAACCCTTAAGAATAACACAATCATATAAGAACTTAGAGTGAGAGATAATTGTAACTAGATTAATGATTATTATGATACCCATCTTAGAAAGATGTTTATCTGACTTATGACATGACCTTTTTGTGTTGGCATCACTCCAACATTTATCCTAAGATAGAAAATTCATTTTATGCAAAATAATATCACACTTCCAATCTTTTCCATTATCACAAAAACCATCATTACTCAAAATTTGAAAGAGTAACAATTTCTAGAAAAGACAACTTTAAAATTATGCTAAACAACCACTTCAACAAACCAACAATTTTTCCATTTAGGATGGTCTTATTATTATTATACCTCTTAATAAAATTTATCTTTCAAAATAAATATGAAAATACAAAAGTTTGGACTTTCTTGCCAACCTTTAATTTAAGAAAATGGTAGTCCTGAGTATCAACATGAATACTATTAAGAAAGATTATCATGTCAAAAAATGTATAAAAATGATAGTTAGGATAATAATAGTTAGGAAAGTATCTACCATTCACCTATATTTCTCCATTGAATTCTAACTCCCAAGTAGCCAGATAATCCACAACTTTATTTCCTTCCCTCAAAGTTTGTTGAATCTTCACATTTCTAAACATAGAAAGTCTTGTAATAGAGTCCTCCAGCAATCTTAGAATTTTCTAAGGGCTTTTAGATTTCCTTAGGAGGATATTTGTAATGAGCTTGGAGTCTCCCTCCATTATGATATTCTGAGCATCACATTCTTGGAGAGTCTTGATTTCTTTTCACATTGCCATATCTTTTACAAAGTTGTTAGAGTTAACTCTCATGTTTAAGGTAAAACTAGAAACCATAAAGCCTTCACTATTTATCACTAATCGCCCTACTCCAGAGATACTAGGATTCCATTTGGAACAACCATCTACATTGAATTGCAACTAATTAGAATCAGGAGGATGTCATTTGGTTTCTTTTATTTTTGAGATACTAACATGGTTCAAATAATGAGGCTTTGATTAATTCTAATATATAGAAGAGTAGGAACGAGGTACATTTAGGGTAGATTAAAAAATTGACACTTTTGTGTAGATATATTTACACCATGTCGAAAAGGGAGAGAACCGGACAATTTTTTTCTCTAAAAGTTCTATTGTTGATTTATTACTTTTAATAAAGTATATTGAATAAAATATTATATTATATATTTATGTTTAAATATTGTAGTATAATATTCTTAATCCTTAATAAAATGTATTTAATAGAATATTATATTTAATATTTTCTTTCTTTCTTTCCAGAATGTCCATGTCATAGTAGGAAGACTCTACAATCAAAGATTAACCATAATAGCATGAGACATTAGGGAGTTATTCCAAAGATTGATCATTTGATTTAGGGATCTCAATGTAGCCCAATGGGTTTGTAGAGAGTTTAGCATGAGACTCAATAATTCCAAAGAAAGGGGGCAATGCATAAAAATGTGCATTATCAACTATGCCTCTTTCTCACAAAGAATACATCTATTAGGGAGCATGGATCCTTTCTTAGACATATTGCCCAAATTAATAATTTTATTGTGTGTTATATCCCACCAAAATTAGTTAACCTTAGTAGTTAGATTTGGATTTCAAACCTATTTCCAAAGAGGATCTATAACTTCATTGAAACCTTGGGATGTGAAGGTGGATCTAACAAAGAAGGAACCATTTATATTATGTCTCAAGATCCATCTATCTTCTAAGTTTATGTGAAACAAAATAGGATTAGGGAGCATTTTTACTAGGTTACAAACATATTTCTTTTTATATTGAGGAGTCTTCTCATACTTTTGTGATACTCCCATAGGGAAATTAAATAAATTCATCTTTCTTTTCCATCATATTCTAAGTAGTTTTCTGCTCTATCCCCAAAAAAATTGACAAGATGGTCTTTGAGGAGGAAATTATGGAAAGCATTCTCAAATTGGTTGTACTCCTTCCATAATTCCAACCAAAAGAAGGTATTTCTTCCATTACTAATAAGCCTCCTTCTACCTCTCCTTAGATTCATTTAGTTTTAGTAATGCTTTTCCATACAAAGGAAAAACAATTAATGGTGTTCCCATCAAGGAGCAATTTGGAGGGTTCATAATACATGTAATTAGCTCTTGAAAATGTTTCCATTATTTTTTCCCCTCCAAAAGAAACAACCCAAGTTTAGTGATAAGAGCCTTATTCATATCTTTGACTCTTGTAATGCCAATTGCTCCCTAAAATTTAGGTGCGATAAATATCTAGTTGATTGGATTAAAAAATCCCCTCATTAGTAGTATCATATTATTCCTCCCATAAATTTGATAATCTGATAATGTTGGAAACTAATTTAGGTTTAAGAAGGATAATTCCAGTGAAATTGAGCTTCTTAGACAATAATTCTTGATAGGTGTTCCCTCAATGTTTATAGGTCCAAGTCTATTTCATGAGGATTTATAGAACATTGGCCCGTACTATATATTGGAATACATCAATTAGTTGGAATTTACCAAAGTCTCTCGTTAATTACATCCTACTCTTTATTCCTTAATAGACAACGATAATAATATTGGAGATAGCTAGTTTTTCATAATAATTATAATATTAGAAATTAATGTAATTTAATAATAGGGAGTTTTTGTTTTTATAAGACATCCATGGAAGAGAGTTTCACATTCTCCATGAAGCTTCAATGAAAAGCTTTACCGGGACTTCTGTCTAAAAGGAGATTGGAGGTCGGCTTAAAATCTAAATGAGGAAGATGGTGAATTTAGTGCTAGCTATGTTGGGGAATAAATTTTAGGAGCATTGGAAATAGAAGATCAATTTGGATATTATTTTTATGTTGTTGGCATAGGGATTACAATTTGAAAAAGATGAAGACACAATAAAGTGGGTAATTTTTAGTTTGTTTAATGAGGGAATAATTTTGGGCATGGATTCAATTCTACAATGTGCAGTTCCAGGGTGGCTAACTAACATTTCATAATGTTATGTTTCAAAGGAAGATGCAAAAGAATATTGATATATGCCCTTTATGCAATGGTGGGGTAAGAATGATGTTGATGCCTACACACAAGAATGATGGGATGCCTGGTTGGTGTTAAAAATGGAGTTGCAAAATTGGGAGGGGGTGGCTCCAAGGTTTCCAACTCTAGTTCCAAGGAGAGGTTAGTCAAAGGGTTGAAGAGGGTAGGTTTTAATGGCCATTCTAGGCCATTCACTAATGTCTTAACTAGAAACATGAAAAAAAAAAAAAAAAATTGGTGATAATTAAGTGTTTTATGCTTCAAATGATCACGTTTTGGGAAATTTTATATGTGCTAGTACAAATGGGAATATGGATATGGATTTATTTTTTCAATTGGTTGAGTCAATATGGTCATGTGGTTTCCTGTGTGTGTGGCTTGGAGCTACAATTTCATATTTGGGGATTTTTGTTGTTGATACTAACTAGGCTTTTGAGTTTGATGCCAAAGATACTAAAGTGAAGATGGAAGAGCTTGGAAAAAAATTTTGGGCATCATAGTAGGAATACTTTTTTAATTACAACATGGCCAAGAGGCTATGTGGGGTTACTATGTTTTGTTATGACATAAAGATTTATCCATAGGCTCTATCATAGTAGTAGTAGTAGTATGTGAAGGTTGTGTAGATGGTGGTTTTAGGATTTGGGTTGGATGTAACCATGCTACTTTATGTTCATGTAATATATATCCTTTATATTTAATAAAATATTAAAATTTTACTGATCAAAAAATAATATAATCATTATAATCTAATTCCTTATTTGTATATGAAATATATTCATACTTTATTCTCACCTTTATGTAATCCTACATAGAAATGAAATGTAATCTCATACCATGACCCACATCTTCTCCACCCTTTAATTTCTACTTTTCCTATTAATTCAACTTTCCCATCTGATTTTGTAGTGTTTTTCTTCCTCAAAATTGTGTCTTGAAACTTTAAAATCTTGCATTATTTAGAAAAATATATTTCCCTCCAGCTACTTTTTCGGTGGTATTTTATTATCTTTAAAAAAAAATTGTTATTGTAATCCACATTATGTTAGGATGAAGGAATATATTTGTATGTCCCTTTATTTCGTATTTTTTATAGCCATGCTTGGTTAGTGGTAGATCCCTCCTTTCCCTCATCGCTTATGAACTGGTTGGAGAGGAATTTCTTTATTTTTAAAACTCCTTTCATGTTTGATGATATATCTCTTTTCACAACATATCTCACAATCGTCATTTTATCCACTTAATATATACTTTCAGTTATATGATTTAATTTAATTTAATTGTACTTGTTATCCTTATATCTCCATGCAAAGTTTAATAATATCTCTTTATTATCTCCTTATTATGAGGGTATGTGCAGGATCATGGTGGGCCAAAAATTAGTGATGTGGAAAAAAACTAGTCTAAAAATGTCCAAAAGTGATTTGGAATTTGCTCTAACTTTTTTCCCCCATTCCTAATACCAAAGCAAAAAAAAAAGATACCTAGGCATATCAAGTATATCAGATACTTGAAACCTGCACATAAATTTAAAAAGAAATTTGAGTGTTATTTTGCTCATTTGTTTCCAACAGTCACAACGCTAACATCGAGTATCAAATAGAAAATTGGGTATACGATAATGTCTTACCAATTTCTCACTCCCAATTGCATCCAACTATTTGCAAGTTCATTTTTTATCATTTTTAATTGATTTAGTTTTTTTAGTTTTTTTAATTTAGGTTTTTATAATGAAAATAGAAGATTTTTATTTTGATTTATAAATTTTTTATTAAAATTGTAATTATATGTTCATTTGCATTATAAACAGACATGGCCAACCCTAACTAACCTCCAAACAATCCCCTGTCAAACAATGATCCTCAAAATAATCCAAAACCATCACTATCCCCTCAAAACCCTCTCCAAATTCAAGACCTAATTGAAGAAAATCTAAATCAATTGAGGGTTGTGCAACAATCATATATCACTATCCCTAGTTTATCTCTCATTCTAGCCACCCTTAATACTATTGTGGTTAATATTGAGACCCTGATCAAGAAACATGATGCAACTCTTCATTGGTGTGATGAGATGCACCACTAGTTTGATAATGGTTTGGATTATCATGGAGTTACAACCCTTAATATTAGTAAAAAGGAATTAACTGGCCTATTTTCCAACCCAAAAAATGGTATAGTAGTTGGCCCTAGAAAGAAAGAATTATCAATCAAATGGTACACTAATGAGGACATTAGAAATCATTTTTGAGATCGTTGGTGGATGATTTTTAACAAACCACCACACAAAAAATTGGAGGTCCCTATATATTTCTTGAAAAAATTATATGCTGAGTTTGTCAAAAGGTTGAAAGTTAATTATTGGGGCATGAGGTCAAATATGGATGTAAGAGGCAGAGCTCCGCAAGATAGACCTAGGGAAAAGTGGAGGAAAGCTACTACATTTTTCACCCCCTTGATATCTCTACCCCTCCTCTAGTCTAGTATTGTGATGTCATCATTAAGGCTAGTGTGACATATATTATATCCATTCATCATTTGACTAGGATACTAGTCATTGAGACTAGGTCATTGTTGCATCCTTGTGTTGATGATGTTTGCACTAGTACATCTAGAACTTCCTCACATGTTTTTTTTCTGCACAATTGTGTTATGTGTAAGAATATTTGTCTAGATCCCATTAGTGATTCTGAGTTTTAGTTTGAGGTTGGGGATGATGAAACAATAGACATGGTTATAGAGATAGGCATAGCTCCTACAGGAGACAAGGAGGGGCGGGCAGAGACATGGGCTCCTTCTGTTATGGTAAGTCTATAAATTCGATTCATCATATTATTGTTAGTTTTAAATCAATATTTATATTAAAAAATATTTTTATAACTTCATACTTATATACATTATGTGATTCATTTATACATCCAACTAATGATAGATGAGGAGATGAGATATTTGGATGTTTTTTGCCAAGTTTTAATCTTACCCTTAAAAGCTTGAAGTTATCAATATTTAAGTGAGTTTGTGTTCAAATGTGATGTCTAAGTACCCTTTAGGTTCCTTAATTCTCATATTTCCTGAGTCCCTCACTTTATTTTCTTTCCAAGTCTCCCTTGCATTACCTCTACCTAATCATTCTATGTGGGTTTTCTATTATTTTTTATGCGTGAGGGGTCTAGGTGGTCTAGGCATGGTTGGGATGTGTTTTGGCATCTTCTAGATGAGAAGTAAGTTATCCTCATTTTATCATCTTCTATCTCTCCTTAGCATCCTTTTTCCTATGGGTTCTAAGCAATCAAGATGGTTTTCCTAATTGGTGAACCTAATCAAGTGCATATCCAAAAGATAAAGCCATGAAAGTGATCTAAAAGTTGTGTATATGATTATGTCATGGTGAAAAGGACTCATGAAGCCATGGATATAAGTCAGGAAGAAGCTCATTCATATTGCAAAGGTAAATTTTACCTTCAAAAGACAAAGAAAATCTATGGGTTTTTCATTACTCACTAATAGAAGTGAAGATATTTTTCTCTACTTTCGAAACTACAATTGTTTATGTGAAATCCAAGCCTTTACATATAACTAGTAGAAGCACAATGTTAAAAGAATTGTTTTAATTTCTTAATTAGTGAGACATTCTCGAGATCTATCCTTATGATAATTAGATTGAGATAATGATCATTAGTTGTACTCCATTCTAGAAAATGTTGCTAAGAAAGGGGTTTTCCATCCCAAGGAAATAAAAAGGTTGCTTGTCCAAAGAATTTGGGAATAGAAACACAAGCGAATTTAAATCATGAATATTCTTCGAAGATGCTTGAAAGATACTTCCAAAAATGTCAGTACTATGAATGCAACCCCAATATAAAGGAAATGTAGAGTTAAATGTATAAGGTGGAAGGTGAAAGAATGAAGTGCACAAGCTAACAAAGGATCACTCCCCGTATTGTGATTTCGAATAGAAGGAAAGTTGGTTTGTGGAAAAACTAAGTTACTCTTTCTCCCTTGTAGAACTTAAAGACTTGTTTTAAGTGATTTTTAGTATTAGTACTTTACTCTAAGTAAATTAATAAAGCTTCCAAAAATAAAAGTTTTTATGTAAAATTGAACATAAAGTTCAAATAGTTGTTGATCATGGAATCAAATGCAAATCTTGCCATTATAATCATTGGCTGAACTTAATTTCATTTCTGTGGTGCCAATGTTCAAATTTCTATACCCATTTCATCAAAAAAATTGGAAATTGATTTCCCCAAGTATTTTGAAATGATTATTTATTGAGAACTTCATCCTATGGAATTAGAGCAAATGGCAATCAGAGTTGTTGGTTATGATAAGTTAATAGGCCTAAAGAGTGAATTAAAAGAACTAACAGACACATCTTTCAAATTCTATGATTTGGGTGATATTCATAGTGTTGGAAATATAAGAGGAGTAACTAAGAGGGGAGGGGTGAATTAGTTACTACAAAAATAAATCCCAGATCCCTTAGATGTCAGCACAAAATGAAAACAAATAACTAATTACTGTTGTGGCTTGGCAAACACACACAGAATGTTGTAACTTGATAATAATTGGATTAGCTCGGTAACAAATAAACCTTTAGATGTTATCTGTGATTACCATTATTTTAACTTAGTTGCAAACACATAAAATAAAATAGCATGAACACATTTAACACTAGGATTTAACATGGAAACCTAATTTAGGAAAAACCACCAATAGCAAGTAGTTACTAATTTTCACTCTTCTGAAGTGAGCCCTATTAGGAGCCAACCCTGTTAAAGGTTACAAACACACTATTAGGTGTGACCCTATTAGAGGATTTAATCACCCTATTAGGAGTAGTCTAGTTAGAGGTCTTTGAGAACAGTTCAATGGAATTGCCACCTTGTTAGAGGATTTGCAAATAGTTGTTAAGCCAACTCTGTTAGGAGATTTAGATCACTACTACAATGGTTTGAGAGTAACAATGAGATGACTTGATTTGAATGCAACTGATTTTCCAAATTTAGATCTTTTTTCTAGCTTGTACTTGATCCTTCCTAATCAAATGTGGCTTTGCTGCTTCAAAAGGATATTTTTCTTATCCTTCAAATTTTCTTCCTCTACTCATCATTAGATCTTCAATCACATCATCATAATTCACACACTTTCTTCTACTTCTCACACACTTTGAAACCACAACTTGACCTTATACTTATATCTTCCACTTTTTCAAGTTAGCTCAAATACAACTTAGAATAATCAATATTCATCACCTTAGTGGGCTAGAATCAATAGATAAATCAATTAAGCTTAATACACCAAAATAAGAAAATCCTTTGTCAGTCGACCCTGCTCAATAGAAACTAACTCTGAAATAATTTCCTTTGTTAACCAATAGAAGATCGATTAACACTGCAAACTTATGGAAGTCCTTTGTTAACCAAAAAAATCTTGGTTAATACTAGTTCCATCCAACTTTCCTTCACTACCTGAGTGAGCTCAGTTAACACTCAATTTTTGCAACTTTTCCTTCGATGCTTGAGTGAACTTGATAGACACTGCCTTCTAAAATAGGCAAACATAGGAATGCTTAGTAGACACTAAGAACTATCTTCACTACCTGAGTGAGCTTAGCATATACTAACTGCAAATGATATGACATTTGTGTAACATCAAAGACAACACACAATTAATCGATTGTATCCAAAAATATCCCTCTTTGGCATTGATGGCAACACAACATGTCATAGCACAATAAAATTTTGAATTTTAGATTTGAGAACTCCCTCTTTCAATATGAGCTCTTTCTTTCACTAGATTATGTCTTCAATGGTTGTTACCAAGTTCATTTAGAACATCTTCCCTCTTTTAGCATACTTCTTCTTTGGAAGACTTCTCCCTTTCTCGTTTCTAACATTATTCTAGTTCCAAAAATTTCTTAGAGATATGACAGTAAACTTCTACCTCTTTGATAACACATGCAAAAGATAATAACTATGTGAATACCAATATACCTTAAGCACTAATTCATCTACAATATGTCATTGCCAATTCTTGCACCAACTGAGTGATCTTCAATAGGTTCTAATTGATGCATTCACTAAACTTCATTTAGTGAATTTTAGATAGGGGAATGACCCCTAGCTTACCTCTTAGATACATAAATGCATCCTTAGCTAATGGCTAGGTGAATATGTCTGCAATTAGTTCCTTTGTATTCACATATTTCAATTTGACTTCTTTATCTTGCACTAACTCTCTTAAGAAGTGATATTTTATAGCAATATGATTTGTTGTGGAATGTGTTACCAGATTCTTTGATATGTTGATTGCACTAGTGTTATCACAATATATGACAACTAAATATTTGATCTCTACCTTCATTCCTTCTAATAGTTGTTCAAACCAAACAATGTTAGAACAATTGACTACTACTGCTACATATTCTACCTTTGTTATGGATTGAGATGTAAAATTTTGCTTCTTGCTTGTCCAAGATGCTAGTCTTTTACCAAGAAAGAATGCTCTACCACTAGTGTTTTTTTTGTCATCAAGACTTCCTACCCAATTAGCATCAGTAAATACTTTCAAGTCCAAATTGCCTCCAAGTTTATACCATAAACCATAGTCAGCTTCAGTACCTTTTAGATATCTCATGATTCTCTTGATTGCCATCATGTGATTTTGTTTAGGATTTTTTGAGAATCTTGCCACTATTCTAACTGCTAGAGCAATATTAGGCCTTGTGTGTACTACATACTATAATTTTCCAATCATTTATCTATAAGTGGTCTTATCTACTTCTTTGGAATCATCATTTTTAGAAAGCTTATGTCCAGTAGACATAGGTATTCCAACTGATCTTGAATCTTCCATTCCAAATTTCTTCAGTATCTCCTTGATATACTTAGATTGAGTGATGTAGATACCATTCTTTTTCTATTGTATTTGCAATCCAACAAAGAATTTTATTTCACCAAACATGGACATCTTAAATTCTTTACTCATTTCTTCTAATAATTCTTTTCATAAGTCATCATTTCCTATAAATAGAGTATCATCAAAAAATATTTATGCCAACACAATCTTCTTATCTAGTCCTTCCTTGATATCTAGACTATTGTATCATTAGTCCTTTGAAAACCAATCTATGCCAAGTAATTATGTAGTCTTTCATACCAAGCTTTGGGAGCTTGCTTAAGACCATATAATGCTTTGTGTAGTTTGCAAACCATGCCTCCTTTACTATGATCTACAAAACCTTATGGTTGTTTAATGTAGACTTCCTCATTAAGAATTTCATTCAAGAATGTAGATTTAACATCCATTTGATATACTTTAAATCCTCTATGTGTTGCATATGCTAGTAAAGTTTTAACACCTTCTAGTCTTGCTACAAGAGCAAAAGTCTCACCATAATAAGTACCTTGTTCTTGAGAATAACTTTTGCATACTGATCTTGCTTTGTTTCTTTATACCTTTCCATATTCATTTAGCTTATTTTGAAATACCCATTTTATACCAATCACATTTTTATCCTTGGGTCTAGGAACAAGAGTCCAAGTTTTGTTCTTTTCTATCTGTTCTATCTTTTCATTCATTGCTTCAATCCAACTTTCATCTTCCAGAGCATCTTTAGCACTTCTAGGTTCAAATTCAGTAAGTAAACATGTACCTTTTGATTTGCTTCTTGTCATTAATTCCCTCTGATTTTTCTCCAATGATCTAATCAGGTGCATGATGTCTTCTAACATATCTTGATAATACAAGCTCCTTGGTCTTTGAATGAGTTCCACCATCTTCTTCTTGAATTTTTAGTTTCAAGCTCGAGTCCTATCTATAACTCGGGTCCATCAGGCTTGGTTTAAACTAGCTCGGTAGCCTCTAATTGTGTCTCAGGTCCTTGTAGCTCAAGTTGCACTATCTGCAACTTGGTAACTATTGGAGTTTCTGAGGACTCGGGAGATGAAGCTTCTTTCCTATCAGATAGATTTGGCAGGCTATCAAGTTCATAGTAAACAAATCTTCTATAGTCTTTAGGTTCCTTGTTGCTTTCTTCTTCACTCTTTTCTAAAAATTCATCAATTCTGACATGTGCACTTTCTATAATTTTGTAAGTAGAAAAATTCAAACATCTGTATGCCTTACTTCTGTAGGAGTATCCTAGAAATATGCCTTCATCACCTTTTACATCAAATTTTCCTTTTCTAGATTCTTTCAATATATAACATTTGCTGCCAAATACTTTCAAGTAATTTACATTAGGTTTGTAGCCATACCATAACTGATAAGGTGTCTTGTTTGAGTCTTTCTTCAATTGAACTATGTTCAAGGTATGAAGTGCAGTGCTAACAGCTTTCTTCCAGTATTTGAGAGCATCATTCTTTTCAATCATTAATGTTCTTGCACAATCCATGATAAATCTATTTCTTCTTTTTGCAATATCATTTTGTTGTGGTGTACTAGGGGCTGATACTTGTCTTTTGATTCCTCTTTCAATGCAAAAAATATTGAATTCATGGGAGATGAATTCACCACCTCTATCTAATATTAAGCATTTCAACTTCTTTCTAGTTTATTTTTCTACTCTTGCCAGATACCACTTGAATCTTTGAAAGGCTTCTGATTTTTCTTTTAGGTACATTACTATCATCATTCTAGAATAGTCATCAACAAAGATAATGAAAAACTTTTCTCTACTATAACTCTCTATTCCAATAGGTCCACATAAGTTTTTATGAACAATCTCCAAGACTTCTTCTGATTAATAGTCTTTGCTTTTGAAGTTTATCTTTCCCATCTTACTAATTTAGCAATTCTTACATAGACCCATGTCAAGCTTCTTCAAACTAGAAATACCTCTTACTCTTTCATGTTTGCTTATCTTAACCAGATTATCAAAATTCACATGACATAGCCTTTTCTACCATAACTAGCTTTCCTCTACTTGAGCAATAAAACATGAACAATAATTGAGATTAAGATAAAATAGATTACCTTTTGTTTGCTTGCCAAATCCAACTAGATTTCCTTTACTATCTAGTAGTTTGGCCTGTCCATTCATGAATTCTACCTTGAATCCAATGTTATTTAGTTGTACCACACTCAGTAGATTATGCTTTAGTCCTTCAACCCAATAAGCATTATCACACACAAGTTCTTTGGTCAACAAGATACATCCTTTTCCTTTTATGTTACAAGGTTCATTGTTTCCAAATCTTACACTACCTCCATCATAATATTCCATATGTTCAAATTTTATTTTGTCACTAATCATATGATGTGAGTAGCCATTGTCAATAATCCATATATCATTTTTGCTAACATGAGAGATAAGTGCCATCTTATCTCCTTCATCATCAGATTCATCTTTCATGGCCATATACCATTTCATCTTCACTATTGTCAAAATCTTTGGCCATAAAACAAGATTTCTTACCTTTTTCCTTATAGCTCTTATAATTCTTGGAGTCCTTTCCTTTATGCTTATTGTTTTTATTCTCATCCTTAATTTTCTTTTTTGGACACCTAGCAACAATGTGACCAATTTCTTCATAAGAAAAGTAGATCAAAGGAACTTTGCCTTTGTACTTTCCTCTTTCTTTGGAATACTTCCTTGCAAGTAGGGCTTCAAAAACTTCAATATCACTATCTAAACTTTCTTCTAATGATCCATCTTCTTCACCACCTAATTGACTAGATTTTGACTTTTTACTCTTTTGTTTGAGTGTGAGTTTGGCTTTAAATGCAAATTCAATATTCTTTGAAGTAGGAACATATTTATCATAATTGTCTAACTCAAAAGCTATTAATCTTCCAACTAGAGCATTCAAACCTATCTTATTATTTGGATCACATCTCATTTCTTGAATAACATATACTCTAATTACATAAATGGGAAGAAGAGTTTTGAGCACTTTACTTACAATAGTTTCCTCCTTGATGTCTCCTCTAGATGCTTTGATGGTACTTTCACTAGCCTTGATCCTTTCCACATATTTTTCAATGTTTTCATCTTCTCTCATTTTCATTTGATCAAATTGACCTCTAAGGTTTTCTTCTTTGGCTCTTCTTACATTGTTATCTCCTCCATAGATATCTTTCAGTTTGTTCCACATTGCAAAAGTAGTTTTACAATCTTTTACCTCATCAAATTTAGCATAACTAAGAGTAGATGCAATATCAATCATCATAATATTATGATTCTTCTTTTCAACAATGTCTTCAACTAATAAAGTTCCAGTGGGAGTCTTATATTCAGTATCAAGATACTTACAACCTAAATCATTGATGGTAGCTAGATGTAATATAATAAGTCCTTTCCATGCTACAAAATTATCTCTATTCAGGTTGGGAATCTCTCTTTTGTAAGACATCTTGATCTTTAGCTTAGGTTCTTGAAACCTGCTCTGCAAGCATCAAAAGCTCTAATATCAATTGTTTTAAATATAAGAGGAGTAACTAAGAGGGGAGGGGTGAATCAATTACTATAAAAATAAATCTCAGATCCCTTAGATGTTAGCACAAAATGCAAATAGATAACTGATTACTTTTGTGGCTCGGCAAACACACACATAATGTTGTAACTTGGTAATAACTGGATTAGGTCGATAACAAATAAACCTTTAGATGTTATCTATGATTACCATTATTTTAACTTAGTTGAAAACACATAAAATAAAATAGCATGAACACATTTGACACTAGGATTTAACATGGAAACCCAATTTGGGAAAAACCACCAATAGCAACTAGTTACTAATTTTCACTCTTTTGAAGTGAGCCCTGTTAGGAGCCAACTTTTTTAAAGGTTACAAAACACACTGTTAGGTGTGATCCTATTAGAGGATT
Source organism: Cupressus sempervirens (assembly GCA_028749045.1). Lineage (NCBI taxonomy): Eukaryota > Viridiplantae > Streptophyta > Pinopsida > Cupressales > Cupressaceae > Cupressus > Cupressus sempervirens. The sequence goes on along the minus strand of CM053789.1, from coordinate 554,087,080 downwards.
TAATCACCCTGTTAGGAGTGGCCTAGTTAGAGGTCTTTAAGAACAATTCAATGGAATTGCCACCTTGTTAGAGGATTTGCAAAAAGTTGTTAAGCCAACTCTGTTAGGAGATTTAGATCAATGCTACAATGGTTAGAGAGTAACAATGAGATGACCTAATTTGAATGCAACTAATTTTTTGAATTTAGATCTCTATTCTAGGTTGTACTTTATCCTTCCTAATTTAATATGGCTTTGCTACTCCAAAGGGATATTTTTCTTATCCTTCAAATTCACTTCCTTTGCCCATCGTTAGATCTTCAATCACATCATCATAATTTTCACACTTTCTTCTACTTATCACACACTTTGAAATCATAGCTTGACCTTATACTTATATCTTCTACTTTGTCAAGTTGGCTCAAATACAACTTAGAATAATCAATATTCATCACCTTAGGGGGCTAGAATCAATAGATAAATTAATTACACTTAATACACCAAAATAAAACAATCGTTCATTGACCGACCCTACTCAGTAGAAACTAACTCTGAAATATTTTCCTTTGTTAACCAATGGAAGCTTAGTTAACACTAAAAACTTATGAAAGTCCTTTGGTAATCAAAAAAAGCTTGGTTAATATTGGTTCCATCCAACTTCCCCTTGTTACCTGAGTGAGCTCGATTAACACTCAGTTTCTGTAACTTTCCCTTCAATGCCCAAGTGAACTCGGTAGAGACTACTTTTTGAACTAGGCAAACACAAGAATGCTTGATAGACACTAAGAACTATCTTCATTTCCTGAGTGAGCTCAGCGTATACTAACTAGAAATGATATGACATTTGTGTAACATCAAAGACAACACAAAATTAACCAATTGTATCCAACACATAGAAGACTCAATTCTCAATCTATTCACCCAATCACTCAAAAGCTTAAAGAGAGTGGACTGGTTGAGGTAGATGGTTTTCCAATGGTAGTACATGCACTTGAGCTTATGAGGGAATGTATTGAGAGATATGACCCAAGAACAAAGAAGATTTTATTTCCCAACCAATATATCCTCATCTCAATCAACAAGGCACTAATCTAATCTACATTATGCATCTCTATGAGAGAGGATTATTGTGATATTGACTTTGGAACTTATGTGTCTATGTTCAATGAGAAGAAGACCCTCAGATAGGAAAATATGCAGAGGACATGGTTCTAGACTACTCGCTTGAAAAAGAGAAAAATGCCCAAGACCCTATTCAGCACAAATTTGAAAATAGAGATAGTGGATATTCTTGTTCTACTTCTCTAACTAAAAGGAAAAGAGGAGATCTCGAAGTTCATTGAGCACCATTTCTTCCTAGTGCAAGCTATATATGTCAAGGACATGCAGATTGACTAGGTGCAGATTATTTGTGATGTTCTCACATCGTGGTTGAATTTGGCCAAAGGATTTAAGAAAGTTTACATGTCCTCCTATCTAATTTATGCCTTGGCTACTCACCACTTGTGTCCTTGCCTCCCTAGCATCCAAAGCTATGATGAGCACACTAAATTTTATGAGTTCCATCCACATCTATAACTGTAAAAAAGTTTTGAGGAGTATGCGGATGTAAATGATGCCTTCACAATGAGGTTATGTTGGGAATTGCAAGGATGCCCTAAAAGGAGATTTTCACTAGAGACAATTTTGGCCATCAGCCAATTCAGATGCTTATTCATCCAGTTTTTGATTTTATCTTATTTGCAGATAGAAGCATACAATGACTTTCCTAAGAGGTTTCCAAGGTATCTAAAAGATAAGGTGGTTCTAGTCAAACTATGTAGACAGATCCTTGAAGTGAACACCTTGTGTTCTAATGTAAAGAAAATAGTTAGGATTCCCTTCCCTATTGTGGTTGGACCCTATTCCCATGCTTCCAAATCCAATGCTTACAATCTGGTGAAGAACTTTGAGAGTAAGATCAAGTTGGTGGACTATGAGGTATTTCGTCAATATGATCTAGTCAACTTTGTAAGGGATCGCTCAAAGTTGGGATATGCATATAGGCATGTTTTAGATATAGAAGACTACTATGCTAGGTGTCTCAATGAATATCAAACTCAGGACAAGTTTTTTTTGTGGCTAGAAATTAATGAGATTAAATTATATAACAATTTTGTTGATGTTTCTAACCTTGCAGATGATGGAACCTACATGCATCCCACATTCTATAAGAAGATCAAAAGAACCCCAATTTTTTCTACCCCACCTACAAGTCCTATCATAGACATTATGGAGGTTCTTATGTGGGGAATAATAAAAAGAATAGACAAGTGGTTGGATTAGACTTGAGTGAGGAAGAAGAGAACTAGGAGCATTGGTTCTATAGGTGGAGTATCTTCTAGAGCTGTCTAGTGAACTGCAGTAGCGACCACCATAGCTACTGCTTCAACATATGTAGGTCCATTACAATCCATTGGTCAAGGTGGAGACCATACTCTAGAGAATAATGTGCCAATCACTCCTACCTATAGAGGTGGCTCTCTTCTGGACACTGGGAAAGTTGGGGAGAAGGAGGGAGACAAGGACAAAGGAAAAGGGAAAGAACAAGAGAGATCAGTGGCCAAGCTATCTTCCCCTATCCAAGTCATCAATTTGGATGGTGACACCAACCCCATGGATGGCCAAGAAGAAGATGCATCTCATCAAGGGGATACTTTGGCCCTCTCAGTTACTAAGGTCATCACCTTCCCTATTACTTCATAGAGAAAGAAAACTCCCCTACTACTAAGGAATCTATTTGATCCTACTGCTATGCAATTGTCTATCACTGTGCTCTCTATAGAGTCATGAATCAAAGAGATCATTGATAGGAAGAAGAGGATATATGAATATGCAGCTCCATTAAAGGATTTTATCTACAAGCCACCTCTTCTTAGCCATCCAAGAAGACTAAGAAGTAGAAAATAATTGCTGCACTAGCTACTTATTCGACAACTAGCCATATGTTTGCAGAGATTGTTGAGTCACAAAAGGAAGGAAAATTCCATGAGCTTTACAAAGTGACTTCTAGATTAGAATAGTGGATCTTGGCATCCAATTTCATGACTCTATGGTCAACATGTGGAATTCCACTAATGAGAAAATTAAAGATAAGTTGGAAGAGCTTAGAGTAAAGAAGGAAATCCTGAAAGACTCAAATAGAGAATAGATGGAGTACATAATATCTACACTCAAGAGTACTTCATCAAGCTAATTTGATGTGAATGTAGAGGAGAACAAAATATACTCCTAAAGCTGCAACAAAAAAAGTAATTCAAGAAGGTTGGTCGAGTATGAGTAGATCAGATGAAGGCTCAAGGTCCCCCATTAATTAAAAATTTGGGAAGTCTAGTGTTAGATTCTCACAAGCTCAAGGAGGTAGCTTTAAATCATTAGACCACCATACAAAAGGTAGTAGAAAAATTGATAGAGCAGTTGGCTCTTCTGTAAGATGTATTGACATGAAGACTAATGTCACTATTACCCATGGGATCCTCAAGGTAGACAAGGAGTCATTGTTTCACTTGAAATAATCCTTGGCATTTGTTATAGAAAGCTCTATGAGGTCATAAACAAGCTCAAGGATGTACATGGCCTAGTGCAGAAGTATCATGCCCAAAATTTACAAGAAAAAACACAACTAATAATTTTTATTATTATTTTTTATTATAATTAGATTTTTTTCTTTGTTCTTTTTTATTTTTATTTTTATTTTTTGCATGAAGATAACACTTAAGAGTCTCTCACAATAGGGATTGTACATTACCAACAAGGGTATAATATAAAATGTCGGTGACAATTTCATTGGGCTTAAAAATATGGATGACATAAGATGTATCATTTAGTTTCTACACTATTGATGACTTTATATGATGTGTCTAAAGGTAGCTCATTACTTTTGACCTCTTGAAAATAATTTCTTATACACAAGAAATCTATAACAATATATCTATTGTTTTGATTCATAAATCAACATGAAAATAAATTCTTCATTTACATAATCACTACTTGGACATCATGGCAATGACTATGTAGTGCCTGCCCCTGGTTCACATTTTGTTATCGTTGCTGAACTCTTTTAGAGCTAGTTTTATGTTATTGGTTAGCAGCATTGTTTTGAGACTATCAGATATTGTGTTATGGATTCAGTTTATTATGTGATGAGATTACTTAGATTTTGCATTTCATGTATGCATGATGATTATTTTCAGTGTTTACAGTTATTAATGATGATTAGTAAGATGATTTATTATCATATGTTTTTTCTTATGGATACTTACCCCATACTTGCATGTGTATGGTGTGTGTGTTTGCTTTGCGTGTTTACTTTTGTATGGTGTGTCTGATGTGGTTAAGGAAGGGAGTCGTAGTCACCTGCTAGTCGAGATCTACACGATGCAAAACTTCCAGCCATTTCCTATTTAGTTAGTATATATTGTGCTTGTACATGCATGATTTTTATATAGGTTGCAGGTACCGGGTATCGGCATCTTTGAATTTGCCAAGATGAGCGTACCCTATCACACTATCTCAATGATAAGAGAGGGGAGATAAATTCTCAAGTCCAAATCCCAACCCTTTAAGCCATTTGTCCTAATTGGAAAATTAGGACAAGTATCCGAGTTGAGTACCCTCGAAATGCGTCAGATGACGTAATTCATGATTTAAACCTTTGGTTTGATTTTGTATGTATTTTGGCTATGATGAGTTTTTATATTTTTACCGTGTGAGTCTTTAGAGTATTTTCTATTAATTAAGCCTAATTAAAAGATTTAATTAATGGTTTAATTAAATAGAAAATTAATATGGTATTTTAATATTTATTTTATTTAATTAATTGAAAAATTAATTAAATAAAATAATTAAATTTGAAAATAAAAGTTAAAAGTTTAAATTTGGAATGTGACAATATTTATTTTAATAATAATATATTTGGAGTTCATTTTTAAATAAATGACTAAATAATATTATTATTAAAGCTAATAAATATTTTATCAATTAAATTTTAGAAAATGAAATTTAAAAGTGGAAAATATATTTTAAATTATTAAAAGATTCTAGATTTCATGTGCTTAAAATATAAATATATTAAGATTGAAAAGTGGAGATATTAAAATTAGTGCATGAGACTTAATTAATTAATTAATTAAATTGGAAAGAGTAAAGTAAATATTATATTAATGATTGTGCATTATTTTAATATTTGCTCACATAGGAGTTTGTGAATTCTCGAGAGTTGTCATGTAGACAACACAGGAGTTTGCACTCTAAGAATGCACAAGTTGTCTACACTTAGAAGTTAGCATTTTATTTGAGCACATGGTGTCTACAACCTTAAGACTTATCTAGAAGGTTGGAGAAGACTCATGCTTGGTTGTCATGCTTATCTTCTAATTGTTTCTAGAGACACTCTAGATGCATCTCAGAGGCCTTTAAATAGAGGCTCTCCTAGTGTGTTTGGACAAGCTTAAATGAAAGCTTAAATGGAAGCTACAAGCTAAAAGCTAAAATGGAAGCTTCAAAGCTTACATGTATTAGAGAAGATTCATATGCTCATATATTTTCTACTTGCTTCTATGCTTCTTCTAGCACTTCTAGTCACGTGGGAATTTCGGTTGGCTTGGATCTTGGAGGAATTGCGTATGAGAAAAAGGAAGGGACTTTCTATGGACTTTTGAGGCATGGAAAATTAGCATCAGTGTCCAGGTGCACTCGTGATATTCACATATTCTCTTTGCACTCTTTTTTGTCCTGTCTTCTTCGTGACTGTTATATGTGTCTGAAACTTCTCTATGATTGAATTTGTAATTTGAAATTGGAATCTAGATATGTTTTTATTTGGTTGCAAAAGAAATCAATAGAGAACTCATTAGAAAACCCTAGCTTCAATTTAAGAAAGAAATTAGATCTGAATTGGGTTTGGGTTCGAATTTATATTAAATTAGAAAGACAAGATTTGGAATTAAAATAAAAATTTTATGGTGAAAATTCGAATGATTAGATGTAATCTTTCTATCAATTATATTTTTAAATGCCTATGAACAAACCCTTTTATGGTTAAATTTAGAGAACAATTATTTTAAGAGGAAATTCTTAATTCATCACAAATTGTCCTGTTGCTGCCCCTTGGATAGACCCGAACTCAGTCATTCATAACTTTTTATTGTGATCGAATTTATTCAATCGCTCCAGTCAGAATTGGTACAACTTGGCCCTCTCCAACATATTTCAATTTCAGCCCGATCCAACGGTTCATTAGAGAGATATGGCCCTCGTACTGGAATTGTTTTATTCAAGGATGGATATTTCTCCATATCCCATAACCAAGAGTTCTTTATGCTTAAACTTCACAAAAATAATATATCAAAGCAATATAATTAGAATTTAATAATTATTTAATTATTCTAAAGACTAATAAAAATGTTCTAAATGAATTAATGGAGATTTTTAATGAAAAGTTTGTAAATAGAGTTGATGGATAGAGATATTGAATTCAATAGAGAATGGATGACTTTTAATATTAATTATTTAATGTATATTAAATATTATTTAATATATATTAAATAATTTAAGAAATGACAATTTTAAATGAAGAGAATGTAATGGTAATGGATTAATTGACATGGAGTTATTATTATAACATTACTATAAGTAGAATTGTTATGTTATGTATTATTAGATAACTTGTCGATTTACCTTAATGGTGTTAAGAGTTAGTCAAATATTAACTAATGAGTATATGGAAGGATTCTATAGATCGAGTATTTATAGTTTGATGAGTTCATTATTTATTAATGTTTGTAAGGACTAGCAAACTATTAATAAATAATGGTTTGATTAGTTATCAATAAATACGATTAGAGTTAATCTAGTGGAGATTATTTAATGATTAAAGTTTTGTAAAAAATATTAGTTTTTGGTTTGAAGTATGATTGATTTTTAATCAATTAATATTCAATGAGTTGTCAATATAATTATATTATGAGATTGAGATTTATCTTGAAATGACTATCATTAATACAAATTAATTAAGGAAACATTAGTATTCATAAAGAATAATGAATGTGATCTATTATTAAGATTTTCAATATAGCTTGTTATTAATATTAACAAGTTATTATTATTGAATTATTAATATGATCATTTGAGTATTGAATTATAGAATTCTAGTTAGTTATTAGTCAACTGATGTTAATTGGAACGTTGCTATGGTTATGCAATTATTAATTAAATCAATTAATAAGAGTTAATTAGATTTAATTAATAATTAAGTTATGTAATGGAGATTTAATTGATATAATTCTTTTAATGAAATACTGATATCAAAATTGATAGGACTTATTCCGATGACTTGAATAACGACTTTAGATATTTTAATGGTGAAGACTTAGTAATATATAATTGAGAATTATTAGGATGATAAAAGGTCAAATATTGTGAACCGATATTAGTTGATCATTCTAATAAACTTGTGATCTCTTATTCGAAGAATGATAATTGGTCCTCTTATAATATAACGAATAATGATCCTAGAAAAGTTGAAAGAATAATCAATTAAAATATGGATCATGGTTAAATATAAAGAACAATTTAATTAAAGGTCAATGATGATCTGTTTAATATTTATCCTTAAGTTATTCTTAGAATGTAATTCTTAATAATGGAAGGATAATGCTATCGGGGAACAAATGGGTTGACTTGTAGGTCAAATGATGAAACTTAATGCAGTTGAAGTATACTTGAAAATGAAACTGAAACCCCTACACTTGAAAATGGAAAATGAAACCCCTACACATTATTCGACTATGAGATTTTAGCAAAACCAAAACATGTGTTTGCATCGTGTATTTTTTATGCTTCTTGTTTTGGGTTTTGGGTTAACTAGTGTTGACTAGTCCTAGGTTGTTACCAGAGGCTCGGGAGTTATGAGATGTGTTGGCATGTTGATCTTATTTGGTCTCGATCTTTATAAAGCCAACCATGGTTATGTGATCATGTGCTCTATGAAATGTTTGTATTTACTGATTGTTATTGTTCATCAGTCTTCATGTGTGAAGCTGAGATGTATGTGTATGAGACACTTGAGCTAATCATTTTTGAGTCATCGATCAGTTATCCTCGGATTATTTTCTAGTCACCATGATGGGACTGAAATGTGGATTTATTTCTTGATGATGTTATGTTGTGACATGTTTGACTCAACCATTTTGGAGTCTTTGATTAGTATGATTTTGAGATATATTTTGGTTATTAAGAACCAATGGATACTTATGATTATCAGTGATGCCTTCAATTACCAATAGAGAACTGTTGTGGTCATGATTTTCTATGGATACTTTTTCAGATGCTCATGGAGATTTGATGATTCTTATCTTGAAGATTTTATGATTCTTATTATGGATATTTGATACTTATATTGTGGATATTTGATGATTCTTTTTTATGGATTATCTTTTGGATTTTTTTTACAGTCACTTGTACAAGACTGTGGTGATTTATGATTCCATGAGCTTAGGGTAGGTAATCTACTTGTAGTGTCAGAAAGTGGCTTGCAATGGGGGCCGGGGCCCTAAGTGGCTGCCAGTGTAACTCATTTTAAGTTTGGTTAATAAGTGATAACATTTACACACTAAATGGGGACTAAATGAACCTAAAAAGATAATTGTTTTGATGTTCTCGCCCATGCCTTGAGTTCTTGTACAGGCTAGGATGGGAGTAGTGAGAACGCATGGTTATGACCTTGCATTCCGTAGTATGCCTCGTCAGTATGAGAGGATACTAGTGGCCACATGAGATCAATATGGACACGTGGAATTTAGCTAACTGCTAGGGTAACTTGTACGTGATAAATGCAATGACACTTTCCCGCTTGCAGAGTAGGTTTCCTATATGTCATTGTTGTGCCTCTGGGAATTAGATGTCAGTTTGTGTGATTGGAACCTTTGAGTTAGTATACTTTTAGGATTCCTGGCTTTAGAGAGTATTTATACTATGTGATTCTGATAGCCTATTTGGGACTTGAGATTATCTCCTCAGCACGGTGGGAGTGGACCACTTAGGTTCCATGCGGTCGGGTGGTAGTGTTTTACCACTCTTATCATTTGAGATTCGTCTGAGACACCGTGGCTGATGCTTTCTTGGTTGGTATTTATCTTCATTATGATCTTAGAGCATTATGATAGATGATATACCTTATGATAGATGTATTTACTAGTATGTTCTTATATTGATGATTTGCATATGTTAGATGATGTTATCTTATGCTTTACTTTGCATGTTAGTAGGATGTTTTAGGAGTGACATTCCTAATAATATCGATGATCTCTTCGGTGCTTTGGGATGTTATGCACGGAGGGATGGCTAGGATCCATAATGGTCTAATGATGCTATTTACAGTTGGGAGGAACCGTGCACTTAGTTATTTATGTTTGTAATATATGGTTATCGTTTATGATGGATGTTTATATCTTTATGATGATGATGTATCTTGTATTGTTTATGGTTTCATTTACTTTAATTGCATCATGGATTAATATTAGATGATGATGTTCTTTATTTACATGGATGTTTATTCTTTTAAGCTTTTCATACCCTGTGACATATACAGAGGATGATTGAATAATATAAAATGTAATTACTAAAAGGACACTTGTATATTGTTTAAGAAAATTGGATGTATCATTGTTATTTCATAAGAATGTGATGTTAGATGAATAGTTAATTTAGATGTAATTCAACGTTAAGGGATTCATGAAGAATGTAATCTGTTAAGTATGTTATGTTTACTTTCAGTTGGATGTTACTAATGCTTACACGAATGTTATGAATTGTTTATCTTTCATGTTTTAAAAAAAAATTGTTTGAAAAACTTAGTGAAAATTCTTTGGATCCCTTGGCGGAGCATTACAGACTATTTCTTTACATGAAAAATCTTTCTTTTCTCTCATTTACAACTATGACATTGAGACAATATTTCTATTTCAATGCAAACTATATGCATAACATTGAATCTTATAATGCAACTACCTATGTCCATATTCCAACTTCATCATTCACTTCATGGATCTATCCTTCACAACAATATACATAAAATGAAGATCTCACTTTACAATTTAGTACAAAAATAACAAAACAGAAGGGTCCAACTCTTACAATGCAATATACAATAACATGAAGTATTTCATCCCTTCAAATACACTATGAAATTTCACATTCCTTCCTTTCTACTATGCAATCATTCAATACAACAACTTGAAAAAGATGGAGTGAGATTCTCCAAAATATGTACAGTGCACAATGACAAGTTTTCTCCTTCAAACAACATCTACAAGATGATCCTTCCAATCTTTTTTTCCATTGTTCCCTTGAGCATAAAATCTGAAAATACATCACAAAATAACAACAAAGACCATGGGTACTCTCCTCCCAACCATAGGCCTCCAAAGATACCACCCCTGAGCTAGGGGGACAAGGCTCAAACTGAGTTTCATTCCAATCTTACAAATGAATACACATCACATTACAACACTTGCACAATTCCATCCTAGCAATATTTCACAATGGTTCACCGATGGAACCATGAACATAGGGTTAAGGTGTGCTTTTCAAATAGGAGACTTTCCATATCAAACAATATCTACAATAATAAATTTCATGCCCTTTTGGGCTTTCACAAATCAGCAAACTCCATGCCCTTTTGAGGCTTTCACAACCATCCTCCAAACACACTATCATCATTTATAGCTTCCTTGGAGCCCATACTCCATAAACTTCCTCATCTCCACCATACTTCCCTTATGACCCCCAAGCAAGATATGAATGATTATGGCATACAATGGAGCCCATACTCCAAGGTTCTCAACTACATTGTCAATTCCAACTAACCCCTTCACCCAAGACTTCTCTTCCCTTCCCAAAGGATGAGTGAAGTCTTGATACCCATAAAAAAACTCATGCACAAAATTATGAGAAAATAAAGCAAGAAAATGATGAGAATACAAACTTCATGCTCATCACAAAAAAACACAAGGTGATACAAGATACCACACTTTTTCTTACAATGGAATTCTCACTTCCTACATGCTCATGAATGCAATACCATGATTCAAATTCAAAATGGAAGAACATAATTACATGCCAAGAAAGACCAAGCTTGAATCCTTTGAAAAATGGAAATAAAAGGTTGTAGAAGAGCTCCCTCCTAACTTACAAACCCTAATAGTCTCTAAAATTAGAGAGTGTGTGGACAACTCACTAATTTCCCCCAAGCACTCTAAAAAGCATCCAACTTCTCACTTAGCTAAAAATGGCCCAAACAAGAAGCCTCCTTTTTCTTAAATCCTTTCCCCTTTCTAAAATTATATTCTTGACCAAGAGGAATAAACATGTGAATTCATCAATTTCTAAATTCTAAGAAAGTGACTTGTTGGGAGGGTTCCCAAGGTCATCTAGGCCTACTAAAGGTTTCATTTAGACTCCCAACCCATATTGCTATCATGAGATCTCTTATTTTTCACAAAAATAACCTCCTATGACCACTTTTTGATCCTTAAAAGTTAATAGGAAGTTGGAATTCGAATTTCCCTTGATAGAGACTTCTCCTAACACTCTACCATAAGGGGTTGACTTGGGTACTACATTGGGGTTAGGTTTAGATTAGGTGAATTTTGCCCAAAACCCTAAATTATAAGTCATCAACACATGGACAACAAAAGTGTCAAGTGACACACAAAAATAACACATTATATTTATATTGACTTGTCTCTAATCATATATGAATTTAAACTATTACACACGTACAATTCACATTTATGAAACAAAACACATTCCAATGAGATTTGAATACTTTCCACTAATTTAACCTTAGCTATGTCATGTTCACATAAGATTGAGCCTTGATTCACCATTAAATCCCATGGTTAAATTCCTACACACTAAACTTGAGCATCAGTAGTCCAAGAAAATAATATAAAAGTACATGTATATATGTGCATGACAATTCAGTATTGCATAATTCACATTAGAATATTCACATATCATATTTAACTTTCCTTTTTCTAATCATTTCATATAAAACATTCAAAACATTAAAATATCAATTTTGTTCATCAACATTAGACTTCACTTAACATGATCAGATTAATATTCTGAATAACTTCATAATCTACTTTCTATTATAATGATGAAATATTGAATCCACATATGTGAATTAGGTCCTAATGCATATCACAATATATTAGTTAACCCTAATTTCCACTTTAAAAGTACAATATGTCATTTCAAACATTTCTACAATTCAGTTTCTATCAAAGAAATTGTAATAGATTAGAACATGAATGGAATCATTAAATATATCATTTAGATCCTAATGTGCAGACATAAGTGCAGATCATTGAAATAAAGATATTAAAATAACAGAACCCTATAGTCTCAAAAGTATATCAAAACATAGAATTAGAACTATCATAATGCAAATATATCATCTACGCTATGGCAAGTTGGGTGAGGCCTCAGAAATCAGTTCATGTTTTATCCAAACTTTATAGAAATGACTCCAAATTATTTCAACATCATCAAAATCTCATCCAATCAACCATAAACCATTTTAATGTCATTAGAAGCCTTTCTAATCAACCCAAAATGACTCAAAACCATCCCAAATCAACTCTAATCAATCTAAAATGTATCAAATAGCTCAAATATATTATCATCTATCCAACCCTAGGCATTTTCATGTCCCTTAGTCCCTTGGAAATCTATCAAATATATCAAACCTATCAAATGAAAACTTAGCATTTTCATGTCCCTCAATGCTAGGTCAAATCTATCCTGTTTATCACTCAATAATTGACATTTTTGAGTCTTTTAGTGTTGGATTGTGACCTTATCCAATCAATTTAATATTATTGACAATTTCCTTCAATGTTATTATGATCAATCTTATCAATCAACTTAGATCCTATGGCATTTATAAAGTCCATTAAATGTCACATCATCTTAATCCATATCATGTGTCCTTGACATGGGTGAACCCACAATAGTGGGTTACACTTTTTGGAGGAAGAAATTCCTCTAAAATCGTGCAACTAAAAATTTTCAATTTACTAGTTTCAATAGAAATGTTTTATAAATTTTCAATAGAAACTATTTAGTTTATTTATGTTGGTTTGGTTTTTCACATTTAATAAATTTGTTTCATTTCATGGTGAAAACCCAATGGATTCATGATTTTAGAGGTAGGATGTGTTAAAAGCCCTAGATGAGAACTTTAAGTTCCATGAAACCCTTATTGTTTATGCCCTAGTTTTGAAAAAATAGGAGAGTATTGGTTTATTTTGAAAATACACAAAAAGCTTTTCACTTTAGAAATCCTTTTTATTTTTCTCTATGTTTTTTTTTTTTTAATATTTTCCCAAAAATCATTTTTCTTTTGACCTTTTTTTTTTAAACCAAAGTTTTAACCTCATGTTGACTCACTAGTGTTTTTTGAAAATGTTTTAACAATAGTATGGTCTACTTTTACAAACCATTGATCAAAGTAAGATCAATGATGAGTGCTTTTCTACAATATCAATGTGTTTGAGTTTTAGCAAATGTGGGGAAGTGCCTTGATGACATGTAGCCCTTGATGATGTCAGTTCCTTAATGAGCCACAAAATTTGGACTTGTCAAAAAAAATTCAGGGTTGTTAGATTGTTGTCAGGACATGCTAGAAAGCTTGATCCATTTAATTGGATGAACTAGGTGACTAGGACTACTTTAAGAAATGTAACATTGCACTGTAGATCATTTTAGGATCAATGATGAGTACTTTCCCATAATTTGAAGATGAGAAAACTTTAATGAATGCGGGGAAGCACCTTGATGACATGTGTACTTGATGAAGTTATTTTTATTATGGGCTGCCAAGTTGGAAAAATGTTAGGACACATGCAAAGTTAACTCAATTTCCTTGGATGTCATTTTTTATTGGTTTTAAACAAAGTAAATCTTATGAATTTTCGATCATTTGAAGATTGATGGGGGTTGCTTTCCTACTTTATAAAGGTGTTCAAACTTTATGGAATGCAAGGAAGCGCCTTGTTGATGCATGGCCAGTTTCACTAAAGGGTAACACAATCATTTGGTTTTAAAGCTAAATCATTTTATTTGTAAAAAGAAATGGTTAAATTTCAAATTCTACGGTGTGACATAAAATATGACTATTGGGGCATTAATTTTGATCAATTTTATTTCATGTGAGATCAATTTTGCAATAAGGGTTCTGAGTTTTCATTATTGAACACTAAAGTTGCAGAATTCTCACAAAGCAAAGATTTTGAACACTTTTCTAAAGGTTTTGATTTGTTGCTAACAATTTTCAAAAGAGATAAACAGGAAAACCAGGTAAGTATCTGGATTTCTAGAAAATTGAGAAAGTATATTCATAGTAAGATAATTATTAAACATGCTTCCATTAAGGGAATTCTTAAGGAAAGCAAATTACTTAAAAAGGATTGTGCATGATATTTTTTAGAGTAAATGTCACAACCCATGAATGAACTTTATAGGGGTAAAGAATTCATACCAAAGAACCCTAGGTTATTAGTTAGTGAGGGTTTTTATGACAAAGAAAACTAATTGAGAAATGTTGAAGTATATATCGGGGGTGTAGGGCTTTTTCGTAAATGGTTTGTAGAAAGAAGACTTGATACTCCTCTGAATAATGTATGGGAATTTGACATTGGAAAATTAATTATCCCAAGAGTTTTCTTTGATGATGATTTTCTTGCAATTATGTTAAATAAATATGATCCAATAACTAGGATAGTGAAGAATCATGTTGGTGATAATCTTTTTAGGGTTTCACCAGAATTGATTAGGGAGGTTTTCAAATTAAACCCTAACCATGAAGTTCATGAGAAACACAAAGGGTATATTTAAGGGGAGAACCACTATAACAAAATTTTTTCAAGATAGGACCATTACCCCTAGTTACACCAAATATTCTAGAACCATTCTTGAAAAAATATTTCAACCCTAGAGTACAAGCATTGTATTTCTCTCTTTGCAAGGTTTTTGGCATGGATGAACAAGACCATCTCCTTGGTTCTATTATTTTTTTATTGCTCAAAACCTTCAGTATGGTATGAGTTTTATTTCTTATTTTTCTACTCTCTTGGTAGAAGAGATTCATATTGGGTTAATGGGTATTGCAAAAGCTAAAGTTGATAAGCCTTTCTGTTGGTACTCCATGTTAATATACATATGTTTGTATAAGGGAGTTACCTTTTTATTTAAAGAAATAAAATTGGAATTGGAAAGAGATGGAGAAAAATCCCTATCCAATTGTAGAGTGTAGATATGACAAGGGAGGTGACTGATGCAAGCTTTGTCAAATTTGGCAGGTACTTTGCCTCCAAGCTTAGAATGTTGTTAGTAGGGGATAGCCCTAGGATACCTCAGCCTCTATTAGAACTTATTAGACTGAAAGATCATGCCAAAGGGTTGATGGTAGGTCACAATTGGGGAGACATCGTCCCATATTTAGTGTTTATTGTATTAATAGTTTAAGGTTTTCTTGGAAAACCACATATGCTACCCTACCAAGTGCCTTTGAAAGTAGGAGTCGCTAAGCTTCTATGGCACATAGAATCAGTGGAAGAAAGAGAATTTTTGGGAAGATCCAAAGGTACTTTCTCTCCCCAAGTTACTATTGTGCACAATTTTGTTTTTTGTCAAAAAGGGATGGAGGCACTTGGAGAAGTTTTTAGATAAATATCAAATGGCTCAATCCCATGCTCACTTTATAGACCCAAAGGGATTTTATGACTTATTCAGAGAAAGAACTAAAGCCAAAGCTCATAAACACATGGTGTACTTTCCAGAAGATATAGTTAGGAATAAGTTCTCATTACAAGAGTAGGAACTTAGGAAAGAGAAATGGAAAGTATATAGCAAGGTTCTAGATTTTATAAATGCTTTTGAGCCAGACTATGATCCCCTTGTTGATAAAAAGTACTGGGGTGTAAAAATAGATATGTTGATGGATAATTTTGTTAGATTTATGCAAAATTTGAATGAGGAGAAGGAAATTCTAATCCAAGCACACCTTGATAAGGCCATTAAGGTGGAGAAGAGATTGGAAAGTAAGATGATTTTGAACCTAGGGTAGTACACATTGTAGAAGAAAGTCAGGTATATAATGGCCAAGAGTTTACAACTTGTTCCTCAATACAAAAGACCACACTTTGAAAGCCCGCCTATTGCACCTACACCTAAGAAATAGACATTCAAGCAAGGATCATCTTATAAGGTTTAAGGATACTCCCCTACCCAAACTCCACTCTGGATAGATGATGAAGTATCCTTGAGAGAGTTGTTGAGAAAAATGGGAGGGTAGAGGGATATTGTAGTCACAACAGTAGATATAGAAGGAGTGCTTGAGGAACCTCCTATGCCTACACTAGCTCTCACTATGGGAGATTATAGAGGTAAGGAATAAGATCTTATAATAGCATTGGCCTCTAAGAAATTTATTGATGATGAGAGCTTTGTCAAGTCGAGAGCATTTTCTCAATTTTTGTGGAGAAGAAATATTGACAATTTTGAGGTCAAGTGTAAAATGATCAAAGCAAAGCAACTTGGCAAAAAGGACTCTAAAATTGAAGTTAAATCTAGTTTCATGGAAAAAATTTCATTGATAAACCCTAAGAGGGGAAGACAGTTGTTAAAGGATTTAGGAATCTTGATATTACCTGAATGGGATATTGCAAATGTCATGGTTTTTGACACTGTGAGAAAAGTGAAAGACACTCAGTTCAAAACTAAAGAAGAGGTCGTGTAGGTCCATAAGGGATTGAAATATAGTAATGATCATCAAGCCTTAGTGATATGGTCTATTTAGAAAAAAGGATCTAAAACCAGGATGCAAAAAGCCTCACATGTTGAACATACAGGCAACCTTATGATCTACAGGGTAGATGAGGTAGATAGTGAAAAGGTGTCCCAAATAACCAAAGCAATAGTGGATTTTGGAGTTTTTATTTCTAAAAAGGGCAAGAATAAATTCTTGGAGCTCGATGCTATATTTTAAGAGATGCTAAAGGCATATGAGAAAAGAGGAAATATGATACATCAATTAGAGGCTCAGATGGCTCAAGTGGACAAGCAATTTGGAAAAAGAATAGTGGGAGAATCCAGTCAACCCAAGATCACTTATCCTTCTCATCCTCCAATTGAACCTTTTAAGTCAACTCCCCTCATAGAGCTACCAAATACTCCACATAGGCCTCAATTTTATATAGCCAAGGACTTTGATGAGAAGAGAAAATTATGAGTACTACATGTGGAATTGGATATCCTGTATGAAGACAAAATAAGAAAAGCAATTATGTATCTAGTAGACAAGATTGGTTGACCTATATTTTATGAACAATTTTCAAGGATAATGAATATATGGAGTGAGATGAAAATTAATGAGGCCTCTTTGAATCCAACTATGAATAAATAGAATAATAGGGACAGGGATGTCACTTTTCTATGTTTCTTAGTCATTAGCCTATCTTGTGAGCAAATAGAAAAAAACCTTTGACATGACTAATGATCTCTTTGATTTTGATGATAAAAGAATTGCACTATAGAAGAGAATCATAAATTATTTCTCAAAGTACCTTGATAAAAACCTTGAGCTTTTCCCTCATGCATTCAAGAAAATAGATAAATTGAAAGACCAGCAAGAATGGGCCCAAGAATTGGATGATTTGATATGCCTTAGATTCAATAGGATCATAAATGAAGAAGGGAATGCATGGATGGAAAAAACAACTAAAGAAGTTTTTTAAGTTCAAATATTCTTTGATTCTTTTAAAGAAGATTTTGTTGAAATAAATAAACTAGGAGAATATGTTCTAAAAAAGTAGCAAGAAATATTGAATTTTAATTGGCTAGATGACACACTTTTCAACAAGTGGATGGAAGATCTTGTACATTCAAAAAAATTAGTATTTGTTGAAACTAATGAAGATGAGGTGGACCAAGAGGAACTACAAATAATTGATGCATCAGTTAAAGAAGAAGAGGAAAAAGATAAACAATCAACAACAGTAACAAATATAAAAGATCAAACTAATGAATCAGCAGCAAAAGAATCAGTGTAACTGTGGGTTTGTCAGTACATGATGACCTAAATGGAGAACCACAAGTTACACTCAACTTTCAAATATCAGAACCTAGTCCATCACAGGTAAATCCAATGGTCACATGGTCCAAGGACTGACAAAATTTTGTTGTACTAAATTTTTTCTTTTATGATACTAACCTTTTAATAATATTTTTCTATCTTAAGGACAATTGTCATTCTTCTAAAAGCTTGAAGCTTGTTGCATCTCATGCTATATAAATGAGATCCCAAGGCTAAAGAAAGGGTCCAAACTCTTATGTAAATTTTAGTTTTTTCTAGGCTTAGATTTGGTCCAGTATTCTTAATGTTAATTTTGTGATGTTTTGTTCTTTGCAAATCTAAGAGTACATTAATATTGAAGGATCATGTTGTCTTATCCTGAGTCACTCTGAGTTTTACATTAGTATTGTGTGATTTTCAAATAAAATTAATACAAAGGAGAGTTACCACCATATTTGTTTCCTCTAAATCTTGTCTCCGTTGTTATTAATTGGTTATCTTGATGTTGTGTAAGCAAAGCTTATTCAATTTAGTGTGACTAGGATAGGTTGTATATCAATTTGTTATTGCTTTTAATTCAACAAATTAAGTAAATTCTTCAGTGAGGTGATAGGGTTTCTAGTCAATAAGAAGGATATGCATAAGAATGAGGTTTAGGGTAAATTTATGATAATATTGATTGTAATGCAATTTATTTGATAAAAAAAATTGCTTGGTAGACTCTATCCCCAATGGATGAGGCATTGATCATTTTGGTTAGTTTGCATGAGAAGGGATCATAGAATTGCATGAAGCATAGATTAAAAATTCAAAATCAAATTTACTTTTCATGTATGAAGAATTTAATTTTTGGTCAGTACTTAGTTGCATTTAATTTTTGTGTTATGGTTAGCTATTTATTCAGAATCATCTATAAATCTGAGAAGACTTGTGACCAAATATCTTCTATAGGGGATAGGTGTGTGTAAAATAATATCAGTAAGTGAATGAAATGTGAAGATAATATCTAGTTTTGAATCCTTTTATCCCCAAGTGCACCCACCTTGGTTTTGCAGAACCTAAAGAGTAGAAAATCCTAGTGATGCTGTCGAAGCTAGGTCCAAATCTGAGGACTTCTTAGTTGAACATAGGAAATAGCTAATCATTAGGATAAATTTTTCTTCACCATCTTGGTATCAAGTATTTTATTTCTTAATAGTTTAAAACACCAACACTATCAAAACTAAAAAAAAATACTAGTTTCTATCAAAATTATTAGTGTCACATAGTATTTATTGGAACTACATTGCTAGCTTTGATCAAAACCTTGAATGTAGTTCTGATTGAAACTACCAAGCCCAACCGGGGTTTCTTAATGTTTGTCTTGAGCTTACTATTTTTTATCAAAACTAGCAAAGAAAGTTTCGATTGAAACTAATAAAAACTTGAAATGTAAAGAATTTCATGCGATCCCACATGTCATTTTTGACAGTGGGGCTATAAACAAAGAGTTTTGATTGGAAGCGCAGTGCAGAGAGGGGCATCCAAAATTATCAAACATCAAAAAAGTTATGATTTTCCCCTTGTTTACCCATTTTAAATGATTTTAGTTTCATTATTATTATTTTTGTATGTATGTATATGTATCATGTATATGTATACATGTGTGTGTGTGTGTGTGTGTGTGTGTGTGTGTGTATCATATATGTATGTATATATATCATATATGTATGTATATACATATCATGTACATGTATGTATGTATATACATATCATGTACATGTATGTATATATATCATTTATGTATGCATATATATCATGTATGTATACATATATATATCATGTATGTATGTTTATATATCATGTATATATACCACATGTATACATGCATATATGTATATGTATATGCACATGTGTGTATATATGTGTGTCTGTGTGTTATATACATATCATGTACATGTATATATGCATATATACATACATATATATATATATATGCTTATATGTATATATGCATGCATGCACATATGTACATATACATACATGTATATGTGTATATATGCATATATATCTATATATACATACATATAATGGATATACACATACATTTAAATTTTTAATGTACACACATGAACTTGTAATCTATTAAAATTTAAGTTCATATGTGTGTGTGTGTGTGTGTGTGTGTGTGTGTGTGTGTGTGTGTGTGTGTGTGTGTGTGTGTGTGTGTGTGTGTGTGTGTGTGTGTGTGTGTGTGTGTGTGTGTAAATCTTTAGCTTACCCCTAATATGAACTTCACCTCAAGGTCCTCACCCTAATCTTAAGTCTAATTAAACCTTGACTAAAACCTAATCTAAAAAATAAATATAACCACAATCCTAACCCTAAATATCATGTAAAACAATGCTAAGGTATCATGTAAATTTAATCCTAATCTTAACTCTAAACTTATACATTTACCCTAGAATTGACCTTGATTCTAACAATAACCATATAATCTAAATCGTAGTTCCATAATCCTAAAAGTGTTTAATCTTAGTCATGTAGGTTATACCATAACCATAATTATATAAATATTTAGATCTAACTTCAGTATGATCTTAAATATAAAACTTTAAACCTAAAGTTACATCATTTTAACCCTTGTTATCCCTAGACATAACCATGATGTGAAGACTAACTATAAATATTTACAGTTTGATCCTCACTTCTTAACTCTAAAAAACCCTAATATAAATCCTAACTAAAATCTGTAATCTAGATTTATACTAAACCTAATCATTTAATCCTAAAGATCACTAAACATTATATTAACCCTAACATCGATCATGATTCTAATGATATGCTCTAAATCTTAACCATGTAACTATAGTTGTAACATAAACCTTAATCCTAACACTAAAAATGGTAACCCTAATTATATTAACTTACTCAACATTTAACACTAAATCCTAAACCTAATCATAATTCTACTCATAATGCTAACGTAAGTTTCATACTGATATTAAACTAGTTAACGATCTAACTATATAAACACAATTATAATGCTAACCCTAACTCTCAAACCATAATAGATTACTCAACATAGGACACCATTTTTGAACACACACACTACTAACCCTAGCCCTAAATATTTTTTGAACCCTAACTTAATGAAGATTTACCATGATTAAACCCTAATAATGACCCTAAACTCAATCTTAATACTAAACCCTAATCCTAAAATTAAGCCTAGAACCATAATATAAACCATAATCATGATATTAAATTAAATTTGAATGCAACCCTAATCAAATTACTTTATGCACTATGAGGCACTTGCAACAAGAACAATACATTTACTACTAATTTTATAACTCTAAACTAATTATAACCGTAATGATAAGTCTTAACCTAACCCTAAAATTAACTCTAAAACTAATGCTAACTCTAACTCTAACTCTTACCATAGTCCTACTTATTTCCCTAGTAACCTTAGCCATGATTGTGACAATATACCTATTAAATTATATAGTTCAAATCTAGTTCTTCATTTAACCTTGTTATGTGTCAGGTAGTCCACCCATGTGATCTAAACTCTATCTAGACTTAATTGAAACAATTTTATGAACTTATCACGCACACACACAATATACACATGTACATGTTATGTTCATTTTATGTTTAGGAAATTCTATGTACATGTACATAACATATGTTTGTTTCATGTTTAAACATGTATTATTTAATTTCATGTTTAAAAAATTCTAGTTTCTTAAATATCATCAAGTACAATAAATTTCAAGTTTATTAAATGTCATATTTTAATTTAGGATGTACAAAGCACACATGTAGTACTATACATGTTACGTTTGTTTCATATTTACATGTATTATATGTTTAATTTCATGTTTACAAAATTCTAGTTTCTTAATGTTATTGTACTTGATAAATTTTAAGTTTATTAAAAATGTCATATTTAAACTCAAATTTTAGGTTTACACATTATATATACATGTGCATTCTACATGCATGACCTTCACATGGTAGATCAATAGCCTCCTATACCCCCCGACTAGCAGCCTCCTATCCCCCCCCCGACTAGCAGCCTCCTATCCCCCTCGAGCAGTAGCCTCCTATCCCCCCCAAGCAACATCCTCTTATCCCCCCCAAGTAGCAACCTCCTATCCCCCCAAGCAATAGTATCCTCCTATCCTACTGAGCAGCGGCCTGTCCCCCCCCAACAGTTGGCTATTCCCATAGATTAGTAGCCTATCCCACCCAACATGCTCTATGATCGTACTAACCAAGAGATTCAAAGACTTCATGAATCCTTGGCTAGTGGCACATGCTCTAGTGTGTATAGTAGTACATGTCAAAGAATCTTACAAAGCCTTGCATATATTACAAATGAGATTCATGGTGCTTCTCCATATTCTACATGTACTATATAGATTTTCATTGACAATAAGATTCCAGAGGTCTCTTTAGGTCTTTCATTGCAGTAGGTATAGAGCTTAGTGCCCAAAGAGACACTGAAGAGAGAATGTTTCCCTCATTCTATTCTACTAAAGTATGTAAAGGGGTATTCTCCCCTAAAGTGTACAAATCCATAGATGACTACACTTATATACCCAAACATCCTTGTTTCTCATGGTCATTATCCAAATAATGACCAAATTCCACTCTATTTTGCATAACTCTATGTTTAGGTTCACTTAGGTAGGGTTGTGAGCTACACCAATTTACCATTGCATTTAGGATAGGGGTGTGGTAGACTAGTTGATAAGTAGTTGGGTAATCCACCACTAACACATAAGTTGATTGTCAGAGAGAGGGTACCTATTATTTCCCCTATATTAGGTTCTTCAGCTGATGAGGCCATGTGTAGCACCCAATTGCAAGGGGTGATTTAGGGAGTAGGAAAGAGTTTTGCAACTATCATATCTATTTCAAGTGACAAGGTTGGCTAGTATTTGATGTCTTGTTAGCATTCTAGTTCATTGTCTAGTGCTTCATCTTTAGGAGACTTGTATAGTGCAGCATGCATCCTTTCACTGACTAGCTTAGAGGGTCTCACTAGCATGTTGGCATGAGATACTATAACCAGTCTCAATAAGGATCTATTGTATTCATATAGATTCATATTAGATCATCTTGGCATACCCATATAAGATGTTTGACATCATTTCCATGGTGGTATTGGGATACATCCTTAGCCACATTCTTCTCATCAATCAAGTAGTGGTCATGGTGGTAGTAGACATCATGATCCACCTACTAGCACTCTTTTGATGCAAAGAGACATATGCATACTAGTACATACCTTTAGCCAGTGCAAGGCATGGTTAGAGTTCAGATGTGGGCCTTGATGATGTTGACTTTATCTTGTCAACCACATGATAAATGGACTTGTTGACACATGATGATTCTTTTTCTATGTCATCTCATCTAGTCAGTCCACTAGGCTCATCATTATTAGGATGTGTGCCAACCACCACTCATGCTATCATAGATGTAGAGATTGAGCTAGATGAGGCCCAATAAAATCTAGATGTATTGGTGGACATGATCAATGCTAGGCAGTTTAAGTATTATCAGAGGCCAACATCTACACAAGTAAATCTATAGTTTTTTTACATTCATGTTAAAATTTCAATTGTTTAGCTAATAATTTATGCATGTATACATATCATGCCTTTGTAATTAAATACATGTTTTAATTTGATTTGTCATAGACATGTATGTATGTATTGTAGGGGGAAATGCCTCATTTTACTCCATCTTTGAGACCAGATCATGTACGCCACCGAGACTGATTCGATGATGTCAGTAGTGGATAGGTGAGTTTTAATTTTTTGAATTAGACACGTGATTTTAAATGTAATATATAAATTAAATGTAATTTGTAAATTTAAAAGAGATTTAATTAAATATGAAATTATGTACATTGATTTCACTTTCTCTTGAATATATATATATATATATATAGGGGTCAATACATCCTAGTGAGCATCCTGATAGCCAGTCTTCAAACCGCACTGTGAGGAGACATCATGATGATAGTCTTGCACCTAACAATCTATAGTTTTTTTATATTATAGATTATTTGATCTATAGTTTCATCCAGATTATACATCTTTTTGTTATTTTTTATTTGATCTAGAATTTCATTTAGATTATACATGTTTGATGATTGACAGACATATATACATCCTCTAGACATTTCTTTTACATGTTAGATTATGTTAGATTATGTCAAATTATGTTGGGTTATGTTAGACTATGTTCTTTTACATGTTAGATTATGTTGGATTATGTTGGATTATGTTAGATTATTTTGTGTGTTGAAGATACTCCTTAAGCCCAATCCTTTGCTTGATGATATCTCTTCTATTTGGTGAATTACAAGTATTGTCAGTCCAATATTGAATGACTAAGTTCTTAATTATTTCCATAATCCTATCAGATCAAGGACTTCTACACATTAGCATCCAATTTCCTTCTAATGTACTATCATCCAAATTGTTTCTCTATTTTAGATAATGTAATATTATCTTTCGACTATACCCAATATGAGATGATAGTGAAGAGATTTGTCTTTTTTACCATAATTTCTTATTTAAAATAGATGTTAGTATCACTCTTCATGCAATGGATTTATCTATAGATCTAGTTTGCTCCCCAATGGAATGTAACCCTTCCTTAACACTTTCAACAATATATTTTTCTAGTTTAGAAGTCTTCTTCTTTTTTATACGTGTATCTATACCCAATAGTTTCAAAGACTCTTTTAATTCATCTTTAAGAAATGAAATTGATAATAGTTGAGCTTTCTCCATTGTATCAAGATTCTCAAATTGTGCAATTATTTCTTTAGATTTTTTGTTCAATTTCCTCTTCATAGTATGTGTAGGTTGACTAGCATATTCTCTCAATTTTTCCACATCCATTTCAATTAAATGATCTATGTTTCTATGATTAATTCTTCTCTTCAAACTTTGAGCTAGATTAACATTCTCATTTGTTGTTTAATCTCAAGCTACAGAAAATTTAAAATAAAGACTTAAGATACAACTTCTCTTTAGGGTCTACATATGTGTATATACATAATAAATGAACTATTAAATACAATTTTATCTAACCTTCAAATGATCCTTCTTCGATATCCATTGCTTCATCTTCAATTTCCTCATGTCCAAAATTTTCATCATCTACTAATGCACATGCACAATATAAAAAATAAAATCAATCAAGTTTGTAAGGGGATTTTTCTATAAAATAAAAAATCAAAGATATAAAGTTTTCCTTTACACCTATAAATCTAGAGAGAGATTGTATGTTCTAGAGGTGTGTGCTTACATGTACCTATTTGAACTTGGGATGAACCTTCTCCAATCTCAATAGGTTGTCCTTGTTCACTATGTCCTAAATAAATGTATACTTTAACACACTATAATTAAAATGAACCCTAATTATAAATATTCATAATTTAAAAATCATAATGTAATGAACCTTAATTCTAAATATTCATAATTTAAAAACCATAATGTAGTAAACCCTAATCCTAAATATTCATAATTTAATATTTAATCTAATCCTAAATATTCATAATTCAATATTAAACCCTTAATATTAAGTTAATAGTAACACTAAGTTTATATTTACCATATTCCTAATTGGATAAACCCTAATCCTAACTATATACATACAAAAACTCTACAATACGATTGTACACTATATGAACTAAATATGCATTAGAAAAAAGATTACACATGTGTACCATGCCTCCTATAGTATCCTGCTAAACTTTTTTGACAATTTTCATCTTCTTGTTTGTGATTTCTTCTTCATGCATATTTACTTGCTCTTTTACCTTTATTGCCCATGTCACAAATTTTTCTTCCAAAATTTGAAAATAGACAAGTTGCAAAATATTTTCTCCCTCCTAATTGAAGTGCAAATTATTTGATTGGATTTGAATGTTACAATTGAAAAAATAAACAAATTTATTTATATGAAGAAAAAAAAATTAAATAAAAACCCCTTAAGGTTGACCTCAATTTCAATCGAAATTGAGGTTGGGTCAATTAAGTGCATGGGTCATGCTTTCTAAGTTTCAATGGAAACTAGACAATTTTGTGTCTATCAAAACTAGTTAATTACAAGTCCTCCCCAAGTGTAAGAAGACTTCCAGTGTTTTCATGGATTCTAGGCTCAATTACCATGTTCATATGGAGCACTAAAGTCATGTCATTTTTCATGATAGAAGTACTCTGAACAAGATTTATAATGACTATGAATTTGCTACATTTTGGACTTTTTAGGTATACATTTTTGCATGTGAATTGAACAAAGGTTCATTATAAAAAATAAACCTATATATTGGATGCTCATGGAAAAATAGTAACTAAGAGAACAAAAATTTTGAAAAATAACTACGGTCTCTGTATTCGAGTCCTCTTTCAATCCAAAAATGAAATTTTTTAATCAGGTAAATATATAATAAGTTATATTTGTCAAAAGCCACATATGTCCAAATTCATGTTAGGTCAACTATAAACTCTGATAAAATATAAAATATTAAGGATAAAGATATCAGATCACCTCCATGGTTTTGGTATGGATGTTAACAAACTAAATTAAAAATAATCACATTGATATCTATTGTAGAAAAAAAATTATGTGTGACAACAACAATGTCACTTTTTAAAAATCAAGTTTTTGATAACATACCAATTTTTGTGGGAGAAAAAATAATTCAATCAATTCAATTCAAAAAAAAAAATTAATATATTTGGATTCTACATGGAAAATCCTAAAATACTCTAATTTACTTCATCTTCAAATTCCTAACCATTAAATGACAATTTGCATTTGAAAGTCAAATTTTTTTTGAAAATTCATAGTTCAGTGTCAGTTTAGGAAAAAAAAGTGTAATGCATTATTGTGGGTTGTCCCCAATGTTGATGTGTTATCAATCCTAATCTCTCAAAATATTTGATCATAGCTTTGGTCTACCCACTATCCTCCTAGTTGATCTGCATTATCATCGCATCTCATCAAAGGGATAGTCTCGTATTTACTTAATCAAATTGACTAATCATTTACTAATTTGTCCTATATGATTAGATAACTCATAATCTATTCCTATGGCATTTCAATAAATTTCATCCCACTTTACAAATTATTATTATTAACCAACATTCTTAATTTATTAATATTTATTATTAATTGGTCCATCATTGCAAACTATGGGAATTCTCAATTTCCTAAGTCCTATTTTTCACTTCTAATTTCTATTTTACTAATTTCCGTTTGTGTGAAATTACGAATTTTTTATTTAAATATTCCACCTAGTCTTGACACATGGACATCATATGTCTTAAATCCTCTCTATACTTGGCCAATGTGTGTCATATTTGATATATATTATTCCTTACACTTGTTTATAATAAATCACCTTTGTCATAGATTCTTATCTACAAGTGACTTTGATGCATCATATGCATGTCATACATTCTCTTGCACACTTAGCCATGTTTACTCTTATGCATCATAGAATCCTATATATTGTATCATACTTGTCATAGATATTCTAAGGAATGTCATGCCAAGTTGCACATTTGAATTGACAAGTGTCCATCTCCTCATTCATGTCTCACCTCTTGTATTTTGGCTATAAATTGGGCCATCTTGCACTCATTTTTTATCCTAAGAACCCATTAGGTTTAAGCCATGCTTCTAGTATTCTCAATAGAATCTCATATTATTAGTCTTTTGCTTTCAATTATGTGCACTCTAGGTAATTGGAGCAACATCAAAATGGAGAAGAAAGAAGGACATGAGAACTACAATTGAAGAGGGGGTCTTACTTATGTTGGTTCTCTTTATTCTAATCAATTTTCATGGTATATTAGAAGGGTTTAGTGCATTTTGATTGAGTTTTTTTGGTTACTCATAGTATGTTGGGTTCTAACCCATTTTCTAGTCCTACAATTGGTGAACCTGATGTGAATCTCACACTTACTAACTTGGGTTTAAGTTGTTGTGTGCTTGTAGGTGCAAGGAAGGATCTCATTTGAAGAAGTCTAATGCTTGTCTAGTTATTTTGACCACATCTAGTCTAATTAGGAGGCCCAATAACAAGTTTTTGTCTTTTTTTCATGTGTTTTTGTAGCTCTTTGTCCCAAGTGTGCACTTGGTACTATCAGGGTGCACTTGAGGGACTTAGGAAGTTGTTTTAGGGGCTTAGGAGTCAGTATAACACCTATTTTTTGTTCTCACCTAATCAACTGCACTCCAAACCTACCAAGTATTCCCTTTTGGGCCCCAAGTGCACTATAGGCACACTTTACACTATCAAAGCACACTTGGTAGTCTTGCTTTTAATTTTGCATGTCATGGGTGCCATTTTGACCCTATTTCACCCTAGTTTTCCCTAGCTTCCCAAATGTGCTATGAAACTACCAACTACACTCTAACTGGCCCCAACTACACCATGGGAAAAGTTGGCACTATTTGAGCATACTTGGGAACCTCCTGAGTGTTTTTGGCCTTCTCTGGCATAGTTTGCACTGTCAGGGTGCAGTTAGTTCACAAAAAAGTCAAGTTTCAATAATAATCTACATCTAGGGTTTTATTTTTGTTCTAGAACCAAGAGTAGAGTTTTTTTGTGTTACTGATGATATGTTTCTTGCATATGGTATTCATTAGGAGAAGACTTATCCATTGAAAACTATTAATTGTTTAATGTAGGGTATTGATGAAGACATATGTGTTTGTTCAAACTAGGTGTGTGGTTTTCTTTAGATTAGTGATGCAAGGAGGGATGAGATAACCAAGGCCAAAGGCACACCCAGCTATTCAAACTTCTTGCAAGAGTAAACACAATGGAAAACAAATAAAAAATAACAGAAAACTTGGGCTATGTAGGAACAAATACCTTTCATATATTTATCAAATAACCAAATACATGCCTAGCTATAAGGCCTTCTGGGTTACGGCCAACATAAATTAATCTTTAATGATAAAACTTCAAATTTCCAACTCTACTTCAACCTCCTTGATCTATCTTCTAGCTCTTCTAATCTATACCTAAGACTCTACCAAATACTTCTTTAAATACATGCACAACCATAATTCTACTTGTTGTAATTATTAAAAAAAACTCTCATATTAAATCTAGAATAATCCATAAGTAGGATCTCAGCAAATACCTATCACTATATTAAATACAAAGGTCACCTTTAACAAGAAATCACACATAGATAACTCAGCAAACAAATAATCCCACAAATGTTGCAACTCGATGAACTTAGTAGCACTCGACAACCAAATAAATCAACAATACTCATAAACCAAATAACTTGGTAACCAAAGAAATTGGCAACACTCAGCAACCAAAGGAACTCAGCAATGTTTGACAACCAAAGGAACTTGACAACCATAGGATAACTTGGTAATGCAAGACATTACAACTCGGCAATAACTAAGTAACTCGATAAACATGCAAGATAGCTATACAACCCAGGATGCTTTAGCATTAGACAACTAGAGTTTAAAGAAATGATTCTCCTGAATCATTGAGATGTCACAACTTGAGTTGAATCCAACTCAGATTGAGAAATCCATCAAGAATTTTCAATAGGTTTGTTCTTCCACTTCACCAAATACTCATAGTAATCTTTTCCTCTTGTGCTCTTACCAACTCTCTGATTTAATATATGCTCAACTTCTTCAATCTTATTCTTAGGGTAATCATTTGATACAACAACTTCATCATTTGACTCATGATACTTATAGAAATCAACAACATTGAATATAGTAGATATATCTATGTCATCGGGTAACTCAACTTCATAAGCATTACCACTATCAAACTTCTTCAAGATCTTACAAGTTCCAAACTTCTTCATTTTCAACTTATTGTATTTTCCAACAAGAAATCTTTCTTTCTTCAAATGAACCATCACCTCATCACCAACTTCATAAACATGATGTCTTCTAGACTTATCATCACTCTCCTTGTACTTCTAATTACTTTATTCCAATTTTAGCTTCACTTCCTTATGAAAAGACTCCATAAAATTAGAAAAATATTCTCCTATGTCACTTATCTTTTATTTACCAACAATATCCCTTAAATTTGATACTCCTCTAGATTTCATTCTAGTAACAATCTCATAAGGTGTCTTCCTTATGCTCCTATTTATAGAATTATTATATGGAAACTCAACTTTTTCTAAAACCATCTCAAAATTATGTGATTCATTTCCAACTAAGCATCTCAACAAACTACCCAAGCTTCTATTCATAGCCTCTATCTATTCATCTATTTATAGATGGAAAGTAGATCTAAACTTCAACTCGGTACCCATCTTCTTCCACAAAGTCCTCCAAAAATAGCCAACAAACTTACTATCTCTATTAGAAATAATATTTTTTGGTAATCCATGCAATCTAACAATCTCTTTAAAGAAAATCTTAGAAACATGCTCATCATTTGATGTCTTCTTACAAGGTATAAAATTAGTCATCTTGGAAAATATATTTACAACAACAAATATAGAATCATACCCCTTTACTATCTTAGGTAATCCAAGAACAAAATCCGTTCTGATGCCACTCCAAGGTTTTTTAGGAGTAGTAATAGGTGTATACAAACTAATATTTTGATTTACTCCTTTTGAAACTTGAAAAACTCCACAACTCTTTACAAACTTCTAAACATCCCTATACATCTAAGGCCAATAATACTTTTCCTTCAACAAACTCAATGTCTTATTAATTCCAAAATGTATGTTTTTCCTTAATGAGATTCAATCTCATAGAACTCTTAAGAATACACAACCAAATACCCTTAAACACATACCTTCTTGAATAAAATACTCATCAAACTTATTTGGTTGTTCTATTAAACTAGGTGTTTTGTATTCTCTCCACATCTCAAAAAAATATGGATTAGTATCATACAACTTCTTCATCTCACCAAAACCAAGAACTTCAACTTTCATCTTAGTTAGCAAATAATGCCTTCTACTCAATGCATCAGTAACTTGGTAAGTGACTCCACTCTTATGTTTAATCATAAATGTAAAACTCTGCAAATACTCAACCTACTTCATATGTATCCGATTCAACTTATGTTGATTTCCCAAGTATTGTAAAGCTTTATGATTAGTGTACAACACAAAATCCTTGGGAATCAAATAACATATCCACTTCTTCAATGCTTTAACAATAGCATCATACATAAAATACTTCCTTTGAGCATCATTCAACTTCTCACTAAAGAAAGAAACAAGTTTACCTTCTTGACTCAATAAAACTCCTATTGTACTACTACTTGCATCACATTCAACTTGAAATACCTTATTGAAATCAGGCAAAGCTAAGATAGATAACTCAACAACCTTTTGTTTCAAATTCTTGAAATTGTTACTAGCTCCATGTGTCCACTTGAATTCCTTTTTATCTCCTCTCATTTTCTTAATCATAGCATTACAAACAAAATTGAAATTCCTTATAAACTTCCTGTAAAACCTAGCCAAACCATGAAATGATCTTACCTCAGCCACATTCTCAAGTGTAGGCCATTCCAAAATTTCCTTAACCTTCTCAGGGTCCATCCTCAAACTATCAACTCAAATCACAAATCCCAAATACATAATCTCCTCTTGTATAAAAGAACACTTTTTTAAATTAATCATCAACTTTTCCTCTTTCAATCTATGAAATACTTGTTGAACATGCTCAAGATTTTCTTCCTTAGTCTTACTAAATATCATAATACCATCCAAATAAACAATCACAAAATTACCCAAGAATCTTTTGAGAACTTCATTCATCAACCTTATGAAACTACTAGGTGCATTAGTCAAACCAAAAGGCATTACCAAGCATTCATAAAAACCATGTTTTGTCTTGAAAGAAGTCTTCCATTCATCACCTTCTCTAATTATGATCTGATGATATCCACTCTTTAAATCAATCTTGGTAAAATATTTTTTTTCCCTCAAACAATCCATTATGTCATCCATCCTTGGCATAGGAAACCTATATTTCACTTTGATCTTATTAATAGCTCTAGATTTAGTATACATTCTCCATTCTTCTTAGGTGCTAATATGGTAGGTACAGCACATGGACTCAAACTTTCCCTAATCAAAACTTTCTCCAATAACTCATGCACTTGTCTATTAAGTTCTTCATTCTCAGTAGGTGTTAATCTGTATGGTTCTTTATTTGAAAAACTAGCTCTAGGAATCATATCCATGAAACGACTTATACTTCTTACTAGTGGTAAACCATAAGGTATATCCTTTGCAGCAATATCTTCATAGTCCTTTAGCAATTCTATAATTTTCACTAGCACTCGATCAATACTACCAGTTTCTATTGTCATTCAGTTATTGCTAGCTTTTGCTACTCGATCATTACTGACTAGCATTCTTTTCTAATACTTAGTTGCTATTGGTACAACTAGATCTCCTAGGGATTGTAGAATAATATATTTGATTCTTCTTCATTTCCTTTTCAAATTTCTTTCCATTAACCATGCAAATTCTCATAGTAGAACACTTAACTTCATTTGGACTTTCAATCTAAGTAAGCAATATTTTCTTTTTCCCATTCACCCAAATAGTATAATGATTCAATTTTCCATCATGTATAGCATATCTATCATATTGCCAAGGTCTACCCAAAAAAATATGCCAACAATACATAGGCATAATATCACACAGCACTCCATAAAAGTAATGTCCAATATTGAATTTCACAATACATTGTTCACTTACCAATGTCTGATGCTCATCTTTGATTGATGAAACATGATAAGGTTTAGGATGCTCCAACCTCTACAATTTCAACTTTGTAACCAATTCTTCTAATGCAAAATTTGTAGAACTCCCATTATTAGTGATCACCTTGCAACATTTTCTAGCCATCTTACATTTGGTCTTGAAAAGACTTCTTCTAAGGAAAGGTTCATCATCACTTCTCTTATTACATAGGGTTCTTCTCACCATCGTATTCTCTCCAGCCTTAAGTCCACTAGGTGAACCCTCAGTGTCTCCTTGAACCACAACATTTTTACCATGAGATCTACATTCAAAATATCTATGCCCTTCTTTACCACATTTGAAAAAATTACCATGAGAACCACCTCTAGAATAAGAATTACCTATTCCTCGATAAGAACCAAAACCTCCTCAGTAGGAATCACCACCTTTCCACTCAATCTTTTCTTTTTCATCATTCTTCCATTTAGATTTCCCCTTATCTTGCATAGAACTATTAGACTTGCCACCTTCTCCATAAGATTTACCTTTGCCTCTTTGGAATCTACCACCTCTACCTCTTTGTCTTTATTCATGCTTCTTTTTCAAAATCTCCTTAGCTTTCAAGGCATATTGATATGCTTCCTCTGCACTTTCCAATTTCACAAAACTTATCTCATCTTGAATTCTAGATCTCAATCCATTTCTCTACCTTGAAATTTTCTCAACATCATCATCCACATGTCTAGATTTGATGTCCAATCTATAGAGTTCCTCAGTATACTCCTTCACAGTCATGTCTCTTTGTCTCAAATTTTGCATCTTTCTCAACAAACTAACTTGGTAATCAGAAGGAATGAACTTTTTCTTTACCTTGTTCACCATCTTTTCCCAAGTCTTGATCTTCTCCTTCCCTTTCCTTTGTCTATCAGCTGCAAATTCTCCCACCATAGTAAGGCATGTCCTTTCAACCTTGTAACTGCAATCTTCACCATCCTATTATCAAGAGTTTTTTCATTCTCAAATAACTTCTCCATTTTAGAGATCCAATCCAACACAACATTGGTATCCAATTTTCTATCATAAGGAAAAACTTTAACAATAGTTTTTGAGTTTTCCCTAGACAATACTCTCAACAACCTTGCCTCATCTTGATCTTCTTCAAGTTTTGGATTAGGGTTTGGTGTTGTTGCTTCATCATCACTCATATCATCAACATGCACTCTTCTTCTCTGGGTTATCTCTATAGCATCTAATCTGGCTACAATTTCTCTCAATGTATCCAACATGACATTGTCAACATTTCTTCTACCTTGAACCATCTTTACAATCAAGTTCCTACAAGATCATGACCCCCTGCAAGTTATAGGTCAAATCTGCAACTCTGCAACCCTACAACCCAAATTTACTCAGAGTTCTACATGATCTAATCTCCACAAGGAATAAATTAGTCTCTAATACCACTTGACATAGGGAGGCATGAGATAACTAGGGTAAAAGACACGCCCATCTATTCAAACAACTTGCAAGAGTAAACATAGTAGAAAACAAATACCAAATAACATCAAACTCGGGAGATAGAAGAACAAATATCTTTCATATATATATCAAATAACCAAATACATGCCCATCTATAAGGCCTTCTTGGTTACGGCCAACATACATTAATATTCAATTATAAAATTTCACATTTCCAACTCTACTTCAACCTCCTTCATCTATCTTCTAGCTCTTCTAATCCATATCTAAGACTCTACCAAAGACCTCTTTAAATACATGCATGGCCACAAATAGGCCTGTTGCAATTACAACAAAATAAACTCTCATATTAAATGCTAGAATAAGCCAAAATTTATCTCTCAACAAGTACTTATCACTAAATTAAATGTAAATGTTGGCTTCAACAGGAAACTATGCACAGACAACTCGACAAATGAAGAATCCCACAAATGTTGCAATATGGCAAACTCGGCAACACTTGATAACCAAAGAACTCAGCAATACTTGACAACCAAAGAATTTGGTAACACTCAAAAAATAAGGAACTTGACAATGCTTGATAACCAAAGGAACTTGGCAATGCTCAACAACCAAAGAAACTCGGCAACCATAGGATAACTCGACAATGCAAGACATTGCAACTTAGCAGTAACTAAGTAACTCAATAAACATGCAGGATACACATGAAACTAGGATGCTTCTGCATCAATTAGCTAACACTTAGTTTGGTGCTATAAAATGAACTTTCCTTTTTTTTTGGCATCTCTACATTTTTTATAACCCTAAGAGTTATATGGATGTATCCTCTCCCCTCACCAGTTGTGGATCTTCGATGTTTAGAGAGGTCTTCGTTGGAACCAAGACTCACCACTTGATGAATCCCACGGGTCAACATTGAAGTGATAATGGGCCAATACCACATCTACACTCCAACCACTATAATAGAATCAATACAGTTAATGCCCTATTGACAGTATTGATGTGTGATAGCTCTCCTCCAATACCCTTGTGGTGCATCAAACCCTAGTTCTCAGGGCTAGGAGACCTTCTGAGGAATTTTATCATTCACTTACTAAATAGAGTGCCTAAATTAAACACCATCTCTTAGTGGTCAAAATCCTTTCTATCCACTAGCTTAGGGGCTCACCCATGACCATGATGACATCCAACATTCTCGCAGTCCTTATTAGAGGCAACAATCCCTAGGGAAGTGATGACCCTTGGAAAGTGGATCTTGGTAGCCCTGAGAAGTGATTACATTATAAGGGGGAGCTTTTTGGTGCTAAGATCCTAGATTGTTCCCTCTAGATAGGTGTAGTTGAACTTCAGTTCAAGTGGGAATTCAATGGACATAGTCTTAAAGCCTAAGTTGTTATGTGTATTTTAAGTTTAGAAAAAACTATTTTTATTCATTTTATCTTGTGTGAATGCATAACCTTAATCAAGATAAACAAAAAATTTACAACTCACACCAAACACATTTGAACCTTGGATAATTTCAATTGATGTCAAAATATTACAACTCTTGTCAAAACATTTCAAATCCTTTGTCAAACACTTGAGACCTTTGTAAACATGGAGACTTGTAACATTAGGAGTCGATGGCATGATCTAGACCACATCTTTGCATAATATTCTCTTGTATTTCCTATATTTTAATCCTCATACTTGAATCCTTTAGTCCTCATTTTGCATCTCTTAGTCCTCATAGAACATCCCTTAGGCTTCATTTTATATCTCCTAGCTTTTACCTTTTAGCCCTTGATCTTCAACTTGCATTCTTGCATGCCCTGATCCTCATTTTTCATATCTTAGTCCTCATTTCTCATGTCCTAACCCTCATTTTTCACTCTCATTCTGATCGTAGCATCACTTCATGTCAACTCACTCTCTAGCACACCAGTCTAGAAGTCACCAAGTCCACAATCACCATATTTTTAGCCCACTTTACCAAATGTACTCTAAAACTACCAAATAAACTCTAACCAGCCCCAACTGCATCCTAGGAAAAGTTGGCTCTTTTAGAGTGCACTTGGTTTCCAGAACAGCCAATTTTGACCTCTAAAATGTATTTCAAGACCCTAGAATTGCCACCAAATGCATGTATAGGTCCTCATTCTGATCATGTCCTGAACATCATTTTTTCATGTCCTAACCCTCATTTTGCACAACTTAGGATTAGTTTCTCATGTCCTAACCCTCATTTTCATATCCATTCTGATCATACCATCATCTCCAGTCAACTAGCTCTCCGGCTTAACAATTTAAAAGTCACCAAGTCTAGGATCAGTAAACTTTTAGCCTACTTTTCCAACTACACTATGAAACTACCAACTACACTCTAACTACCCCCAACTACACCCTAGGCATAGTTGGCACTGTCATAGCACACTTTGTGCTTTCTAAGTGCACTTGGTTGTAAAGACAGCCAATTTTGACTTCCTAACTATATTTTGAGACCCTAGAATTTCCTCCAGATGCTTGTATAGGTCCTCATTCTAATCACAACCCTTAACATCATTTTTCATATTAGGATCCTTACATCTTGCATGTCTAATTCACATAGCCTTCATTTTTATCCCCTCTAAACCACATTTTTAACCTAAAACCCCTTTGAACATAGTCAAAAATCATAACAAAGTATGAGTCCTAAAGTATCTCCTTATGTAGATGGATGATGGATCTTGACATTAGTCTTTTTTCATCTTTTTTTTCATTTTCTTGGGTCAAACTCTATCTATGCCTTGATGGATTTGACCTTGTCATTTTTATCAACTTGATCTTTTCAAATTTTTTCTCTTTTGTTCAAGATCAGAAGTCCATCTTTATAAGGTTAAACTCCCCTTAAGAAATGATACAACCAACACTCAAAAACAAGTCTACCATGACCTTTCCTCTTAACAATCCCCCTACACATGGAATGGTTCAATGGATTCCTAATTTCAAACCCATATTTGTACATATACCACTCGGATGTGGAAGTTTACCTACAACACCCAAGGATGAACAAACCCACTCATTCAAATTCAAAAAATCTAACACAAGTACCTTTAATCTCTCAAACATACAACAAGGTACTTTTCACATAAGTGACAATTCTAATGCAAACTATGTTATCACTAACAATGAAATGGTTAGGGCATGTCAAGAAAAAACTTTTTGAAAGAACTTTAAACTCTTGGTGGCCCAAGAAATCGTCAAGTTTAATCCCAACTTGAAAAATCCTAAGTCTAAATATCAAGATGATCCCACATTTGAACACATACAACCTATGATTAGCTTAGACTTGGATAAAACCTTTGGAATTTTCAAAAACAAAGGTAACACCTATGAAATCTAACCAAGAATCAACCATTGAGATTCTCCAAGGTACCTTTAAACACATTAATATCAACCCCTTATTCAATGAACCTCCATTAATCAATGGCAACAAGACTCTTCCAAAGTACCCCAAAAGGACATTAAGGATTGACCTCAATCAAATGATGAAATAATAAGAAGTGCCTAAGGGGACATGCACCATAGGGATGCCTAACATACATCCTTTGGAGTAAAATCAAAAAAATTCACCCTTGCTCCTAACTCTACCAACTACTATGACATCAAATACTATGGAGCCCCCTATGAGTACATCATGTGAACTATCAACACTTATTGAAAAACTGCTATCAAAACACAAAGGAAGAGTCTTATCAGTATTTCACCAATTCCCTAAAGGAATATGGCCCATTTCCAAATTAATATGATGTCCCAAGGTGAAGCATCAAACCCCCAAACATATCAAAACAAGGATCCTAACATAATGTTCACCTCTAAAGGACATAGCCAGCTTCCAAGACAACAACAACAACATCAAGTGGTGCAAAACCCAACATCCCTAACACACAACTAAGTCAAAATCCACTTAACATACATGTGACATATCAACAACCACAACAAAAATAGCAACCTCAAGTGGTACGAGGACCCAACATCCCTAACATGCAACCTAGTCTAGATCCACTTGACTTACATGCAATGTATCAAAAACAATTCCAACAACAACAAGTAATGTTTGCAAAACACCAAGAAAAACTAAAACAACAGTTGAAATATAAAAAAATATTAGAAAAATAAATCATCTATCAACAATAATTGTTCCAACAACAACATGTGCTACAACAAACTCAAAAAATGCCTCTACAACAATAGTTCCATTCTTGGCCTTACATTCGACCAACAAAGGTATCTCAACAATAACCATAACAAATGGAACAACAATAACCACAACCCATGGTAAAATAATAGCAATAAATGCCTCAAGTACCAAAAGGACCTTTCTATCTTCAAGGTGACAACATACCTCCACCTCCTAGTGATACATCACCTAAGTCTTCAAATATAAAAAAAATAGAATTGAGTAGAGATATTTCTCTCCATAGGAAAAGATCTACTCGGAGACATAAAAGACTTAAAGAAAAACCTAGCATTCAACACCCTAATAAGGATTTTCTATACTAGTTAAAACAATTGGCCAAACAAGTTGAGGCATTAAGAGTCCAAAAGAAACAAGTTCTATACACACAAAGGGATTTACATCCTAATCCCTTTAACAAAAGTATGTATATGCCTCCGTTTCCAAGACATCTCGAGGAACCAAGATTTGAAAATATTTAGGAAAAGGAAACAAAATTGGCCATATCAAATAATTTTGTGCCTCTTGTACTAAACACAGTGACAAGCCCACATACCTTATGAGACTATTCTCTTGTTATCTTGGTGGGTCGGCACTTGTATGGTACTCTAAATTACCTAGTAATATAAAATCTTGGTCAGAATTAGCAAACAAGCTCATATCCCACTTTGCCTTCAACATGAAAAATGAGGTAACACTGTCTGATTATTGCTCAATAAACAAAAAATAAGAGAACCATTTATAATATTCCTATTATGTTGGAGAAACCTTCTTAGTTAATGCTCATTGGATATTCTTGAAGAACAACAAGTCAATTTGTGCATTGAAAACCTAGTTCTTGATCTAATGTACAAACTCAAGACTAAAATTCCAAGCACCATTTGTAAGTTAATTAAAAAGGGAGCTAGCATTGAAGTTGCCCTCATTGAGAAAGGCATACTAAAAACAACCAAGGAAAATACCAATACAAACTTGTCTAATGACAAGGAGAAGTTTTTCTACAAGAATAAGAATATAACCAACAATAGTATTGTGGATGCATGAATGATTAGCATAACACAACCTCAAATGACTCTCAAAGGTGAAAACCCTACAAACTCACAAATTCCTAATCAAACACTGCCTCAACAAAAGAAAATTAATACCTCCATGTAGGAACAATTGTGAAGACACCCCAAAAATAAAGACAAAAATTTTACACCCCTAGGGATACCCCTCAAGACTGCACTTCAATAATTACTCAACAGTTACTTCTTGCAATTACCTTTGATCAAGGAGGAATCAACAATTAAACTCTCTTGGTGGGATGACAATAAATTCTTTGACTATCATCGTACCAGAGGACACAAGACTACTTCATGTTTCTAACTTAAACATGAAATCCAATACCTTATTGATGATGACATGATTACCATAGACCCTTAACTAATAGTATCCAATTTTGATCATTCTATTTTCAAAGATCCTTTGGGAAATACTGACAAAGGGAAAGCCTCTAGTTCAAACTCAAACTTGTAAGCTAATGTAAATTACACATGCACTCGTTATGACTACACCGTAAAATATTTCAATGAGTGTGACTCTTGCATATCCACATTCACCTTAAAGGTTGAAGACGCTCATTGTCTTGTTACCATGCATCACACTAGGATCACCAAATTTTTTGGGTGCATCCTTCCAACATCAAAAGATCCTTGATCAAGCCCAAAAAGAGTCAGTAGTACTAGATAACATTAATGTTGCCCAATTCCATGCAATGGTTGGGAACTTATTTGCATCACAACATATCACCTTTTTGCCTTGAGATGTTTCTAAAGATATAACTAACCACAATAATCCCCTTCATCTTGAGGTCTTTATCCATAATGTTAAGTTCAGACATGTCTTGATAGATGGTAGAGTAGAACTGAACATTTGTAAAGTAAATGTTGTCAAGGGTCTTGGTTACTCTGAAGAAAACATGGATCCCTCTCACAAAATCATAATAAAATCCTATGATTATGGTGAATGATCCTCCAAGGGTGTCATTATATTACCTATTAGAGTGGGTCCTACCATTAAGAACACATTGTTCTAAGTCCTAAATATCACAATGAATTGCACCATGATACTAGGACATCCTTGGATTCATTCTATGAAGGCAGTGCCTTCTACATATCATCAATGTCTAAAGTCTACCTACAATAATGAGAGAACTTTGATTTTGTTCTCTCAATGTCCATGAGCTTTCCATTAGTAGACATAAAGGATTTTGTGTGTAAGGTCTTCAAATATTGAAACAACTTTTCAATAACCTTTTGCACTATCTCATGCACATCCTTAAGCTCATTTGCAAATCTCATGGAGCTTTCTAAACAAAATCCAAGGATTTTTTCTAGTGAAATAGTGACTCCTTGCCAGTTCAAAATCCTATGAGTAATGGCCACATTTTTCTCCATGTCTATCACTTCTTGTAGAAGGGCCACTTTCTTTGTCAGCTTGTCTACAACATTTTGTATGGTTGTTTGGTGATTTGAAGTTACTTCCTTGAGCTTATGAGCATCTAGCATGGCTTCCCAAATTTTTAACTAGTAGAGGACCTTGAGCCTTGATCTAATCTACCCATGCTCATTAAACCTACCAAATTATCTTTCTTGTTGTAGTATTAGGAGTAAGTACTTTTTCTCCTTTGCTTTTGGGTCAAGTTGACTCAAAGATGTTCTTCTGAGCATAGACCTTATGTATTCCACTAATTCTATGTTTGAGGCCTTCAATATCTCTTTCTCTACTCTAATCTCTTACACATGTTCATCATGGAGTCATGAACTGGGATGCCAAGATCCACTATCCTAATTTGTAAATAATCCTTTGAGTGCTCATGAAATCCTTCTTTCTATGGCTCAATAATCTCAACTAACATATGGCTAGTTGTTGAAACTATATCCAATCCAAAAATTGTCTTCTGCTTCTTTATCTTATTGGATGGTTGAGAGGAGGTGACTTGTGTAATCAAGTCCTTTGATGGGGTTGCATCCTCATATCTCCTCTTCTTCTTAGAAATGGTCTTCTCAAGCCATGACTTTGTAGAGAGCACATTGATAGTGGATTGCAATGAAGTGGGGTCAAATAACTTCCTCAATATTAATGGAGTTGGCTTTCTCTGAGAAGCAATAGGTAAGACAATGACCTAATTTACCAAAAGGGCTAAATTATCCCCTTGCTGAAATGGATCTTGGTCTTGGCCATCCATGGGGTTAGTGTCACCATCCAAATTATTGTCATCATCCTTCTTCCCTGTCTTCCTAATGTTCAAAAGAGGGCCAGCTCTTCAGGTAGGAGTGAGTGGTACATTCTTATCTAGAGGTTGGTCTCCACCTTGTCCAATTAATTGTAATGGCCCTATAGATGTTGAAGTAGTGGTTGTAGTTATTGTTATTGTGGTTGACTGGGTAGTGGTAGAAAATACTCCACCAGTAGAACCAGTACTCCCAGCCCTTTTCTTTCTTGCCTAGGTCCACTCCACCCATTTCTCTATTCTTGTGATTATTCCTTGTATAA
This sequence comes from Cupressus sempervirens, assembly GCA_028749045.1. Taxonomy (NCBI): domain Eukaryota; kingdom Viridiplantae; phylum Streptophyta; class Pinopsida; order Cupressales; family Cupressaceae; genus Cupressus; species Cupressus sempervirens. The sequence continues at coordinate 554,044,968 of CM053789.1, read as the reverse complement.
GAACCTCCATAGTATAAATCACTAGATTTGCAAGATGGGTAGACAAAATTAGGGTGCCTTTGATCTTCTCATAAGATGTGGGATGCAGATCTTCTCATAAAATGTGGGATGCATGTAGACTCCATCATCTGTAAGGTCACAAACATCAACAGAATTAATATATAATTTAATCTCATCAATGGTTAGTTGTGACCAAAATTGCTCCTGATTTTGGTACTTGTTAAGACACCTAGAACAAAAGTCTTCAATGCCTTAGACATGCCTGTAGGCATATCTCAACTTCAAATGTTCCCTTACAAAGTTAATTAGATCATATTGATGCCTAAGCACCTCATACTCTAACAACTTAATCTAATCTAAAAGCACATAAATATGGTCCTACCACTATAGAGAAGGGAGTCTTAGTAATCTTCTTCACATTAGAACACAAGATGTTCACTTGAAGGATTTGTCGACACAACTTGACTAGAACCACCTTGTCTTCTAGATATTTGGGTAACCTCTTAGGAAATCCATCATAAGATCCTATTCGCAAATAGGAGTAACATAGAAACAAGATGAAAGAGCATCTAAATTTGCTTATGGCCAAAATTGCCTCTAGTGATAATCTCCTTTTAGGGCATCCTTGCAATTCTTGACATGGCCTCATTGTGAAGGCATCGTTGAGAGATACATACTCCTCATATCTTCTTTACAACTGAAAATGTGGGTAAAATTCATAAACTTTTGTGCACTCATCATAATTTGGAATGGTAGGGAGGTTAGGCCACAAGTAGTGAGTTCCCAATGCATATATCAGAGAAGAGGACAAGTAGAAATTCTTGAATTCTTTGGTTGAATTCAACCAAGAGGTGAGCTCATCATAGATTATCTATATCCAATCAATCTACATATCCTTAGTAGATATTGATTGTGCTAGGAAGAAATGATACTTGATGAACTCCAAAATATCCTCTTTTCATTTTAGTTTAAAGAGGAGTGTGAGGATATTAACAATCTCTCATTTTAGATTTGTTCCAAAAAGAGTCTTTGGCATTTTTCTCTTCTTTGAGCAAGCAGTCTGGAACCATGTCCTTTGCATATCTCCCCATCTAAGGGTCTTCTTCTCATTGAACATCTATGTGGAAGACCCAAAATTGACATTACAAAACTACTCCTTTAGGGGAATGCCAAATGCAGATTGCATCAGTGCCTTATTGATTGATATGGGAATAGATAGTCAAGAAATAAAATCTTCTTTATTTATGGGTTGTATCTTTCAATACATTCCCTTACAAGCTTAGGTGCATGCACTGCCATAGGAAAAGTAGCTACTTTAACCAAATTACTCTCTTTAAGTTTCTGAGTGATTGGGTGAATGGATTGATAATTAAGTCTTCTATGAAGATCATCCAAATTGTAGAATTTGAAGAATGTGTCTATAAGCTCTTTTAACTCACTCTTCAAGCCAATTAACTTATCATAACTAGAAGCTCTGATTACCATTCATTATAATTGCATAAGATGTAGTTTTTGATAAATAGTAATTTAAATACACTTGAAGAAACAAATTGCATGAAATTCTAATGAAATAGCTTTAGAAATTAGAACGTTGGTGTCACACGAATGAAATTAAGTTTGGCCAGCAATTATAATGGTAGGATTAGCATTTAATTCGATGAGTAAAGGCTATTTAAAATTTCTATTTATTTTCATATAAAATACTAAATTCCTAAAATCTCTCTTACTTTACTTAAAGTAAAGTGATATGACTAAGAATCACTTAACAACACAAATGCTTTAACTTACGAGAAGTGCCTTACTTTGCTTCAAAATCTAGAGTCCAAATATACTTGATGATGTTAACATATGTGGGAGAGAGAGAGAGGCACTTAGCTTTTCCACAAACCCATTTTCCTTCTATTTTGAATTGCAACATGAGGAGTAATCCTTTTTCTAGCTTGCACACTTCATTCCTTCACTTTCTACTTAAAGCTTTTAATAGTGAAACTCCTTTATGATGGGTTCGCATTTTCATCACTAACTTCTCTGGAAGTATCTTTTGAGCATCTCCAAAGGATATTCATATTTTAGAGTAACTTGGCTTTCTATTTTCAATTCCTTTGAAGAAGTGGCCTTTTTCATTGCATTAGGATGGAAAATCCCTTTCTCAGCAACATTTTTTGAAATGTAGTAGAGCAACAGCACTTCATTCTTTCTCCACAAATTTGAGTGAAATTTGTTTTGGCTTCAATCCAAAGCTTTAACCTGGCAAGGATGCAATCATGATTATTGTTTCACTTCACCACTTTAACCATAAGTGAGCTTCAACTCCTTGTGATGGAGCAATTGACTTTATCTTTACCTTTTTCACCCCTTTACAACCACAAAACACAAGGCTTTCTCTAACAGTATGATGTTGCGATCATTGTCTTGATTACCCTTTTTGCACCTTCCTAACTTAAGCTTTCATTGTAAATCAGACTCTTGCAACTTTTTGATGACCATCTAAGGTAAACTATTTCCTTTCATCGCAACCTCACAACTTGAATTCATAACTCAATTCTTAACCCTATTAAGTCACGATCAAAGCATTTTGTTGCTTCACTAACTTAACTATGGGTTACCTTTAACCACCTATGAAGATGTGATAACCAGTTAACTTAACTATTGTTATATTTTGCACCTTCACAACTTGGACTTTGGGATTGTTTGACTACTTGTAATGGTATGATTATTCAAACTTTGACTATCATTTTATGCTCTTTCACATCATTGTAACTTAAAATTCTTCAAGCTAGAAATAAGTCATGATCATGTAATTTTTAGTAAATCACTCCTTCACAATTCTAACATGACAATTAGCATTAACATCTATGAGGGTGAAAAAACCATTTGCAAGATTACTTTTCTACCTCTTAAATAGCATAACATAATCATATTCTCAACCTATTAATTCTTGTCATGGCTTTATCCTTTGGATACACAATTGAAAGAGTTTTCTCAAAGGGAAAATCAGCTCAAAATCTTGGAATCTATGGGATATGGAATTTTGGGGCAAGATAGTAGAGAATGAGGTGTGAAAAACTTACTTCTCATCAAAAGGATGCTATAAAACATCCCAACCATGCCTAGATCACCTAGACCCTATGTGCACTAGAAAAATAGGAAACCTGCATAGATGGTGGGTAAAGGTAATGCAAAGGGAGGCCCAGAAAGAAAATAAAGTAGAGCACTCGAGAAAGATGAGAAATAAGTGACCTAATAGATACGTACACATCATACCAAGACACACACTCACTTTCATACCAATGACTGCAAGCAATAAAGAGGTAAGGCTAAAACTTGGCAATAGTTAGCTCTAACTGGGGACTTAGGCATTAAAATGTCTGAGAAGGGACCCAAAATATCTAGTTTCATAGAGTCAGAATAGAAAATTATATCAGGCAAATAAACTAAGCATGTGACAAAAGGGAAAACTAACCTAGGAAAGTAGGAAAACAAAGCAAGGAAAGATACAAAGTAACCTACATAGATTAATACTAACTACAGGGGTTACCTGCTTTCAATTATGAATTTGATACAACTTTAGATCCTAGCCATTATAAAATAGTGGTAGAATCTCTCCAAAAGGATACGCCAAAACAAAGGAGTTGTTCTAGTTTTCTTGCATAATCTTGAAAGGGCCCTTCTAGAGGGAGCTGAACTTGTGATGCATACTTTTGGGCTCATGCCTTCTATCCCATAATAGGACCAGGTCACCCTCCATGAACTTTCTTGGTCTAGCCTTTTTATCAAAGAATGTCTTCATACACTTATGATGTTCTGTAATATGATCAACCATCCTTTCGTGTTCTTCTTCCAACTTGGTTAGATACATAATGTGCTTCTCCATTCCATCTTGGAATTCTAGATCCTTGATTGCTTGTTGTAGTCTGCAAATAAATAGCTCTAGTGGGAGAGGAAGACTAGCTTCAACTCTATTTACTAAAATCTTGATTTCCTTCTTAGGTGTAACTCTATCTACCCAAAGTGCATCATACAATTTCTTGTACCAATTCTTTTGGTTCTCAGAGGCTAACTTCTTCATGATATTGGTCAATTTCTTATTGCTTGGTTTTTCTTCACCATTTTCCTAAGGGAAGTAATCTGATGAATGACTTAAGTGTATATTATTGTCATAGTAGAATTATATAATCTCCATAGAAGAAAAGAAAGAGGCATTGTCCATGAAAAGCTTCATTGGAACTCCAAACCTTATTAAAATGTTCTCTTTAATGAAATCACAAATGAACCTCAGAAGTATTTTTTTTAGTTTGCTTGGCCTCCACCCATTTGGTGAAGTAGTTTGTAGTAGTGATGACATATAAATGACTAGAAAAAGAGGGTGGATTAATCGATCCAATGAAATTAATCCCCTACTACTAAAATGGGCCTTCAATTACAACTAGCTTTAGATGCAGAGCATCTAATTGAGGCTTGTTGGAGAACATCCTACACTTATCACAATTGGCCACCCATTTATAAGCATCCTTGAACATGCCAAGTTAGTAATAGCATTGCCTCAATATCTTCTATGTTGTACCTATTGATGAAAAATGACCACCACATGCCTCATTGTGGAAACTATAAAGCAACCTTTGTTGTTGAGGTTTATCCAAACATCTCTAGAAGGTTTCGTCTATTACTCTTTTATACAATTAGTCATCATATATGACATACTTAGCTGATTTGATTCTGAGATCTCTCTTCTTCTTGTATGTCAGTGCATCAGGGCAATCTCCTTAAGTCAAAAAATAGGAAATGTTAGAAAACTAGGGGTCTTGGAGACTGACCATTAGTGCCCTTGAAGGTTCATCTTCTTGGCTTATGTCCTGATTTTCTACAATTATCTTGCACAAACCATTCTTGCACACCAATTTTGTTGGCTTTAAGTCAATATCATACTCTTGAAATTTTTCTATCCATACACCTCTAGTATTGTAGCCTATCTCTTATTGGGTCAATATGTTTTTGATGACCGAATCAGGTACAAACACAATAGAATGAGAGTGCAATACATAGAATCTAAAAAAGTTGAGTTTTCTTACCACTACATATAAATGCTTTTCCATTTGAGAGTATCTCAATTTGTGCTCCTTAAGGAGGGTACTCATGAATTCAATTGTTGCTTGGATACCTTCCTTGTTCTTGTGCATGAGTATTGCAGATAGTGTTTGAGCGTAGGCATAACAGTACAAAATGAACTTCTTAGTGCAATCTAGGTGTACCAACACAGGTGCTTTAGCTATGGAATATTTAATTTGATTGAAAGCATCTCTTCCAAAATTATTACATTTGAAATTTTGACTCCATTTCATCATATCAATAATGCACTTGGTGATTTAAAAAAAATCAAGGACAAAATGTCTCAAAAAGTTCACCTGTCCATTAAAGAATGATTTGGCTCCAAATTTTCTTTCCAAAAAATTTAGTTGTTGGATGTCTATAACATGCTCTGGGTCAATCCTAATACCTTCCTAGGAAACTATGTGACCTAGAAGCTTGACTTCTGTAACATAGAAGACAAATATCTTGGGATTGACTGAAATCTCATGCTCCCTACATCTTTTCAATACTTTCTCCAAGTCCCTTAGATGATTTTCTCTTTTCTTGGAGAAGATTGTCAGATCATCCAGGTAGATAATGATGAACTTGTCATTTAGATCAATGAAGGAATAATTCATAGCCCTTTGAAAGGTGGTGCCAACATTGACGAGCTCAAAGGGCATTCTATCATATGCAAATGTTCCCCAAGGAGTGGTGAACAGGGCCTTGAATTGGTCTTCTCGATTCACCTCAATTTGGTTGAAACTCAAAAATCCATCTAACAAGGACATCATTTTGGAGCTAGTCATTGTTTGTAGTAGATGATCCATATTGGGCAAGGCATAATTGTCCTTTAGAGATGCATCGTTCATATTCCTAAAATCCATGCAAATTCTAATTTCCCCACTCTTTTTCTGGACTAGGACAATGTTAGCCATCCATGATGAATGATGTATGGGGTAGATAATTCTTTCTTCTAGCATCTTGTGAACTTTCCTAAAGATGGCATCTAAGATCATAAGTTTGTAGTTACACTTCTTTTTCCTAAAGGGAGTGGCTTCAGGCTTGAGGGGAATTTGTGCTTGAACTCATCATTCATAAGGTCTTTAGATCTTCATATCCCCAAGCAAATACATCTTGGTATTTTTTCAAGAGTCCTTTTGCTTTTTCTCTTTCTTCATTTGAGCAACTACTACCAATATTAATCAACTTGGGTTTATATTCAGTGTCAATGTTCATCCCTTCAAATTATCCAAAAGTTCCACCTTTTATTCCCCTTTCCCTATTGATAAATGCATCATGCCTATCAAATAGTTTCCCAAGGGAAATAAAATATTGAGGATCTTGTTACCTTTGAGTTGTTTAGCTCCAATCTCCAACTCTTTCTTGGTGTCAAGGGAGAAATTAGTACAGGCATTTTTGCTGCCTTCAAAGTATTGGTCACTAAAAGGTTTAGATCCTTCTAGGAAAGATTGGATCTTCTTATCATCATTGAACACTTGTTATTTCTTAATGTTGTCAGGAACATTTGGTCTAAACAAGACTTCAACCTTGTAGTAATTATTTATGAAATCCAAATAGGGAAGTAGCAATGAAGATGATGTGGCTAACAAGTTCACCCATGCACTCTACTCCCCTAGAATAGCTTGAATTTAGAAAGCATCTAGGTGCTCAATCTCATCCCAGGCCCTATTTCTATAATTCCTAAGCCTTGAATTTTTTACAATGTACTGAGCTCAAACTTGCTTCACTATAAGCTTTGTGTCTCCTTCAGCTCTTTAGATGTTTATTCCTCTCTACTTTGTAGTAGTGATACCCAACAATAGGGCTTCCTACTTAGTTTTGTTGTTGGTATTTTTGAATTACAACTTGTATGTAAGCTAAGTTACATCTCCACCTAGGGATACAAGCACTACACCAGCTCTGGATCCAGAAGTAGTGCAACTACCATCGAACTATAGGGTCCAAATCTCTATGTCACTAGAAGGCTCTAGTTATTCCTTAGAACAATTGAAGTTAGAGAATATCATGTAATTCCTAAACTCCATTTCTTGATATAGAATCTGTGCCTTAGGATTATTAGACTTCAACATCGTGAACTTGGCCTTTTCCTTAGCTTCCAACTTGATCTTCTTATTACTCATAGGAATGATGGCATAAGACCAATTCATCTTGATTTCCCCTCCCATATATCTGCAAAACCTTCTACTCAAAAGCATACCATAGCTGGTCAGAATATCTACTACTAGGATGGTTAGCTTCATTCTCTTTGTAGGATAAGTGACTAGTCCTACTTGTGCATCTTGACCTATTAGAGGAACCTTCTTTACATCTATGGAGTAGTAGTGTACAAAATTTTTAGTAAAGGTCAAGCCAAGGGCACAAGGAACTGAAGAGGGCATGACATTATTAAAGGCTCCAGAATAAATAATGCAATTACTAATCTTATGGCCATTTACATATAAGGATACATAGAATCAGTCTAGCTTCTGACCAAGGGAGGTGACCAAAAATGATGCTTCTTCCTCTTTGAAGAGCAAAGGCAAAATAGGCTCTTCATCAACTAGTGGGCCACTATCTAATTCAAGTTGATCGTTGCTAATGGTGGAGTTAACATTAGGCTAAGTTTTGGCATTAGCGTCACTTTTACAATAATCTAATAGATTTTTTAATTTAGTAGGATGAGTTTTGAGATAATCAAGGGGAAACACCTAGATACAAGCATCCTTACAATATTGTATTATGTCAAATGAGGATTGAGGCTTACTATTTGGATTGAACCTTGATTGCTCTTTCCTCTAGGATGAGGAAATGGATACTATAGCTGTAGCTAGTGAAGGGCTAGTGGTTATGTTTTAGGAAGGAATAGAGTTCACTAGATTCTTCTCTCTCTGACTTCCCATGGCCATGCTCATCTAAATTTTGTCTAAGGTAGTGAAGCAATCACCTCCAACCTCCAGATCCGATTCATACTCTAAAAAGAATGTTCTAGAGTTGACATGGGGAGTAGAATCATCTTCACTTTCAGGGTACTTGATGGTTAGCTCATCACAAGTATTGAGATGCTTATATATATTCATTTCTAGATAGGAATCACCTTTTTAATCCGCTCGTAGATGAAAAATGCGCATATTTTGCTTGTTGGGAGGTGCCTCAATAGAAATTTTTTTTTGAGAAAACAACAATTGCAATGGTCTGCCTCAATATCTTGATATAGTACTAGAGTGAAGAGTCAAGTTTTCCCATTTGTCTCTTCATGGAAATCATTGCATTAGAGAGCTTCTAAAAGAATTGCTTCAATATTTTTAGTTACACTAGGGGTAGAGCTTGTAGAAGCTCCACCTTGAATCTTTGTTTTTAGTTTTCTAGCGGCTATCAAATCATCCTCTAGTTTGATTACAAAGGTATGAGTAGCTAGTATATTAGCCACATGCACATGTCTAATTTGAAAACTATGTCAGAGGGCATGGAGATAATAAAGAACATCTTCTGGTTATTAGCAATAGGCATGCTTGCAGCAAGGATCCTATTGACCATCTTATTGAATTTAGCAATGAAGCCCCTCATAGAAATATTGGGTTCCTTCTTTATCTAAGTAAGTTGAGTCTGTACTCTTATAGCGCACATCAAATAAATTTTTCATGTCATCCCAAGTTGTGATACATCCTATTAGAAGGTGCTAAAACTAGTCAGTTGCATTGTCAACCAAAATTTCCACAAATATCCTCACTATTACATCCTCATGTTGAGGAAAAATGATAGTACATGTAGCAAAGAAATCTACAATGTGCTCATCAGTAGAGACCTTCCCATCATCATTGAATTTTGGGAAATTCTTTCTAGAAGCTCTAGGCAAGTCATTATTGGTAGCAAGGCATAGAGGACCAATAGTGTTTCCCTAGGGAGCAGCCATTAAGACAAGGAGGATTACTAGTATAGCTTGAAAAGTGATAGCAAAAGGGGTAATGACTCCTTGAAGAGTGAGAGCATTGCACAATGATGGGATTTGAGTGTGGAAAATAGGAGGCAAAGATGAATGGCTATGTATTTTGGAAATAGGGTGAGGTGGTGGAAAAAGAGAACCATAGATACCTTGATATATTGGATCTAGAAAATGGGTTCTCCCTCTTCCTTTAGGATCTTCCAATATAAGGAACTTAGCTTTCTACAATTCTTTGAACACATGGTCAACTTTCCCTTTACCACAAGCACTACAGGTATATGTAGAATCTAGGGTGAACTATCTTAGATCTTAATGGGCACGCTTCTCTTAATATTCTTTCCCATAATACTTCCTCCCAATATTCAACATTGTCCTCCTCTCTTTCAATGGAAAATCTTACTCTTCTATATTGGTCAAGGGACTTTTGACTTTTCCAAGCATAGGTATTCAATTGATTTATTATGTCCTCTTTTTTGTCCTAGAAACCAAGGTTAGGTTGCACTACTAGGATTAGTCCCTCATAAGGCAACAACATTTCTACTTAAGAGTTGTTATACATGACTAAACTATTTAGGTGCCACAAAAATAATATCTAAGTCTCTCAGTAAAGCCACATACAGACTTACTTAAGAGAACTTAGAATGTATGAGTATCTTCCCAAGAAGAGTTGCCAAAAATAGTTGGTTAATAGTTTTTCTTCCTTGATATTATGGTTTAAACCTTGAGTCTTAGACTACACAATGACTTATAGAAAAAAAATAAGTTAACAACAGAATAGGTTAGTGTAGTAATCTATCAAAGACCCCTTAACTAAAAGGTACAGCTCCCTTATGAGTGCAAGATATGCAATAAACCAGAGAGTAGGAGAGGAAAAAACCAAGTTGCTTAACACTTCAAACAACCTAGGAAAATGAAGGGGGACTAACTCACATTATGTAATTAATTTAGGTTTACAATACAATGAATGGAAACATGCATAACTAGCTATGATAGCAGGAAGAAAGAAAAAGATGGTGAAATAAGTAATTCCTAGATTACACTGTTAGCTAATGTTTTTTACAATACTCAGATTGTCTATCTCTTAGCTGCCCTGCATGCTACCTTCATCCTTCCTTATGCAACAAACTATACTAAACACATAAACTATAGCATATAGCATAGAGAACAAACATGATGCTTATGCTGAAGAAAGTAAGACTTACATTCTATTGAATGAAGGAAATAGAACCAAGTTCATTCATATTCATTCAACTTTCAACATTCACACATCCATTCCATATATTATACTTTAAACTAAAATGAACAAAAAAACTTAAAATGAACTCAGAGTCTCACACAGTAGTCCCAACTAAAGGGGTTTGCCCAAAGTAAATTTTGTCAATTATATTAACTTCATAAAATGTTACATTTATAGGCCTTCTCAAAGTGGCTAGTTACATGGATGGTTTACTTCTTAGAGCATCTCTAAATAGAAATACTAAAAATAGGAATAGCTTGAATCATTGTTTGCTACAAAGACTGACAAAATGCCTAGAAACGCTAAAATTTGGAAAGAGAAGAAGGAGAATGGCAAATGTCTAGAAAAGCATTAGAATCATCATTCCTTTTTAGAAGTAATTTATTTGGCTCTATAAGCTTTCATGGCTTCAATTACTTTGTCTACCTTTTCGACATCTAGAATGATGATATTGATAAGTAGGACATGATTTCCACAGCTAGTCAAATTGTGATGTGAATATCAGGATTTAACTGTGTGATTTTGAGTCAAACTCGATGACCCATGTTTCATGAGTAGTGATTCAACATGAATCCATCTCTCATGAGAATAAATGGAACACTTAGCACTCATTGGATCTAGGTGATGCTCACAGGGGTGAAGCACCGGGACTTCCCGGGAGGTCACCCATCCCAGTACTACTCCAGCCTGAGCGCGCTTAACTACGGAGTTTCCTCCACAGTTAAACCCAAAGCTTGCAACCCCATTTGCAAAACCTTCACCAAGTGTTGTGCCTTATGAACCATTCATTAGAAAGCCCCTTAAGCTCATCAATTGATAAGTAGGACATGATTTCCACAGCTAGTCAAATTGTGATGTGAATATCAGGATTTAACTGTGTGATTTTGAGTCAAACTCGATGACCCATGTTTCATGAGTAGTGATTCAACATGAATCCATCTCTCATGAGAATAAATGGAACACTTAGCACTCATTGGATCTAGGTGATGCTCACAGGGGTGAAGCACCGGGACTTCCCGGGAGGTCACCCATCCCAGTACTACTCCAGCCTGAGCGCGCTTAACTACGGAGTTTCCTCCACAGTTAAACCCAAAGCTTGCAACCCCATTTGCAAAACCTTCACCAAGTGTTGTGCCTTATGAACCATTCATTAGAAAGCCCCTTAAGCTCATCAATTGATAAGTAGGACATGATTTCCACAGCTAGTCAAATTGTGATGTGAATATCAGGATTTAACTGTGTGATTTTGAGTCAAACTCGATGACCCATGTTTCATGAGTAGTGATTCAACATGAATCCATCTCTCATGAGAATAAATGGAACACTTAGCACTCATTGGATCTAGGTGATGCTCACAGGGGTGAAGCACCGGGACTTCCCGGGAGGTCACCCATCCCAGTACTACTCCAGCCTGAGCGCGCTTAACTACGGAGTTTCCTCCACAGTTAAACCCAAAGCTTGCAACCCCATTTGCAAAACCTTCACCAAGTGTTGTGCCTTATGAACCATTCATTAGAAAGCCCCTTAAGCTCATCAATTGATAAGTAGGACATGATTTCCACAGCTAGTCAAATTGTGATGTGAATATCAGGATTTAACTGTGTGATTTTGAGTCAAACTCGATGACCCATGTTTCATGAGTAGTGATTCAACATGAATCCATCTCTCATGAGAATAAATGGAACACTTAGCACTCATTGGATCTAGGTGATGCTCACAGGGGTGAAGCACCGGGACTTCCCGGGAGGTCACCCATCCCAGTACTACTCCAGCCTGAGCGCGCTTAACTACGGAGTTTCCTCCACAGTTAAACCCAAAGCTTGCAACCCCATTTGCAAAACCTTCACCAAGTGTTGTGCCTTATGAACCATTCATTAGAAAGCCCCTTAAGCTCATCAATTGATAAGTAGGACATGATTTCCACAGCTAGTCAAATTGTGATGTGAATATCAGGATTTAACTGTGTGATTTTGAGTCAAACTCGATGACCCATGTTTCATGAGTAGTGATTCAACATGAATCCATCTCTCATGAGAATAAATGGAACACTTAGCACTCATTGGATCTAGGTGATGCTCACAGGGGTGAAGCACCGGGACTTCCCGGGAGGTCACCCATCCCAGTACTACTCCAGCCTGAGCGCGCTTAACTACGGAGTTTCCTCCACAGTTAAACCCAAAGCTTGCAACCCCATTTGCAAAACCTTCACCAAGTGTTGTGCCTTATGAACCATTCATTAGAAAGCCCCTTAAGCTCATCAATTGATAAGTAGGACATGATTTCCACAGCTAGTCAAATTGTGATGTGAATATCAGGATTTAACTGTGTGATTTTGAGTCAAACTCGATGACCCATGTTTCATGAGTAGTGATTCAACATGAATCCATCTCTCATGAGAATAAATGGAACACTTAGCACTCATTGGATCTAGGTGATGCTCACAGGGGTGAAGCACCGGGACTTCCCGGGAGGTCACCCATCCCAGTACTACTCCAGCCTGAGCGCGCTTAACTACGGAGTTTCCTCCACAGTTAAACCCAAAGCTTGCAACCCCATTTGCAAAACCTTCACCAAGTGTTGTGCCTTATGAACCATTCATTAGAAAGCCCCTTAAGCTCATCAATTGATAAGTAGGACATGATTTCCACAGCTAGTCAAATTGTGATGTGAATATCAGGATTTAACTGTGTGATTTTGAGTCAAACTCGATGACCCATGTTTCATGAGTAGTGATTCAACATGAATCCATCTCTCATGAGAATAAATGGAACACTTAGCACTCATTGGATCTAGGTGATGCTCACAGGGGTGAAGCACCGGGACTTCCCGGGAGGTCACCCATCCCAGTACTACTCCAGCCTGAGCGCGCTTAACTACGGAGTTTCCTCCACAGTTAAACCCAAAGCTTGCAACCCCATTTGCAAAACCTTCACCAAGTGTTGTGCCTTATGAACCATTCATTAGAAAGCCCCTTAAGCTCATCAATTGATAAGTAGGACATAAGGCACAACACTTGGTGAAGGTTTTGCAAATGGGGTTGCAAGCTTTGGGTTTAACTGTGGAGGAAACTCCGTAGTTAAGCGCGCTCAGGCTGGAGTAGTACTGGGATGGGTGACCTCCCGGGAAGTCCCGGTGCTTCACCCCTGTGAGCATCACCTAGATCCAATGAGTGCTAAGTGTTCCATTTATTCTCATGAGAGATGGATTCATGTTGAATCACTACTCATGAAATATGGGTCATCGAGTTTGACTCAAAATCACACAGTTAAATCCTGATATTCACATCACAATGATGATATTGTTAGCTCGGACCATCCAGTAGTCATGCATCTCTGTCAGTTCATCTATTCTGGCCACTTTTTACTGGAATTTCTTTGTTTACCTCCTTATTATTACATATGTTGCTAAGAGGTCCTAGATCTTGGACACTTGGAAGTTGAGTAGGTCAGTGGCTTCATCGACAAATGCCAAGAACTTTGATTTTTTTATCTTAATGTCCATGAGCTTTCCATTAGTGGACATAAAGGATTTTGTGTGCAAGGTCTTCAAATATTGAAACAACTTTTCAATGACCTTTTCCACCAGCTTGTGCACATCCTTAAGCTCATTTCCAAATCTCGTGGAGCTTTCTATAACAAACTCCAAGGATTGTTTCTAGTGAAATAGTGACTCCTTTTCGATCTTTAGAATCGCATGAGCAATGGCCACATTTGTCTTCATGTCTATCACTTCTTGTAGAAGGGCCAATTGCTCCGTCAGCTTGTTTGTGGCCTTCTATATAGTTATCTAGTGATTTGAAGTTGCTTCCCTAAGTTTATGAGCATCCAACACTAGGCTTACCAAATTTTCAACCAATGGGGGACCTTGAGCCTTAATCTTATCTACCCATGCTCGTCTAACCTGCCCAAATGTCCTTTCTTGTTGTAGCTTTAGGAGTAAGTTCTTGTGCTCCTATAGATTTAGTTCAAATTGACTTGAAGAAGTGCTCCTAAGTGTAGACCTTATGTATTCTACTAACTCTCTATTTGAGGCCTTTAGTATCTCCTTCTCTGCTTTTAGCTCTTCCAACTTGTCCTTAATTTTCCCATTAGTAGACTTCCACATATTCACCATGGAGTCATGAACTAGGATTCCAAGTTCCACTCTCCAAATTTGGAAATCATCCTTTGAGAGCTCATGAAATCTTCCTTCTTTATGTGTCTCAGCAATCTCAACTAGCATACGGCCAATTTTTGAATCCATAGCTAGTGCAGCAATCATCTTCTTCATCTTTGTCTTCTTGGATGGATTAGTGGAGATGACTTGTGTGATCAAGTCCTTTGATGGGGCTACATCCCCATATCTCTTCTTCTTCTTATTAATGGTCTCTTTGAGCCATGACTCTATAGAGAGAACATTGATAGTGGATAGCAATGTAGTAGGGTCAAACAACTTCCTCAGGATTAATGGAGTTGGCTTACTCTGAGAAGCAATAGGTAAGTTAGCAACCTTCCTTATTGAAAGGGCTAAACTATCCCCTTGTTGAGATGCATCTTGGTCTTTTCCATCCATGGGGTTAGTGTCACCATTCAAATTGATGAATTTCACAGGGTAAGATGGCTTGGCCACTAAAATTTTTTGTTCTTTCCCCCTATCCTTATCATCCTCCTTCTCCTCAATCTTCCCAATTTTTGAAAGAGGGCTAGCTCTATAGGTAGGAGTGAGTGGCATGTTCTTTTCTAGAGGCTAGTCTCCACCTTGGAAAATGGATTATAATGGCCCTATAGATGTCAATGTAGTGGTTGTAGTGGCTATTGTTGTGGGTGATTGGGAAGCACCAGTAGATACTCCACTAGTAGAACTAGTGCTCCCAGTCCTTTTCTTTCCCACCTAGGTCCACTCCACTCATTTTTCTATTCTCGTGATTATCCCCTACATATGAACCTCCATAGTATCAATGATTGGATCTATAGGTGGGGTAGAAAAAATTGGGGTACTTTTGATCTTATGGTAAGATGTGGGGCGCATGTAGGCTCCATCATTGGCAAGGTCAAAAACATCAACAGAATCATTATATGGTTTAATCTCATCAATGGTTAGTAATGACCAAAATCACTCCAAGTTTGGTACTCATTGAGACACCTAGACCAGAAGTCTTCAATATCTACGACATGCCTATAGGCATGTCTCAACTTAAAATGATCCCTTACAAAGTTAACTAGACCATATGTAGGCTTGAGCTCCTCATAGTCTAACAACTTAATTTTCCTTTCAAATCTCTTCACCAGATTATGAAGATTTGATTTGAAGCACATGAATATGGTCCAACCACTATGGGGAAGGGAATCCTGACAATTTTCTTCACATTAGAACACAGGGTATGCATTTCAAGGATCTATTTACATAGTTCGACTAGAACCACCTTGTCTTCCAGATATCTAGGTAACCTCATAGGAAATCCATCATAGGAACTAAAAAACTAGATGAATAAGCATTTGAATTGTCTTATGGTCAAATTTTCCTTTGGTAACAATCTCCTTTTAGGGCATCCTTGCAATTCTCAGCATAGCTTGATTATGAAGGCGTCATTGATAGCTACATACTCCTCATAGTTTCTTTGTAGCTATGGATGTGGGTAAAACTCATAAACTTTGGTGCTCTCATCATAATTCGGGATGCTAGGGAGGTCAGGCCATAAGTGGTGAGTTTCCAATGCATACATCATATAAAAGGACATGTAGAATTGCTTGAATCTTTTTGCTAAATTCAACCAAGAGGTGAGCTCAATGCTAATTATTTGTGCCCAGTCAATTTGCGTATCCTAAGCACATATTTCTTGCACCAAGAAGAAATGGTGCTCGATGAACTCCAAAATATCCTCTTTTTCTTTTAGTCTGAGGAGGAGTGTGAGGATATCCGCAATCTCTTGTTTTAGATTTGTGCCAAAATGAATCCTTGGCATTTTTCTCTTCTTTGAGTGAGTAGTCTGGAACCATGTCCTCTACATATCTTCTCATCTGAGGGTCTTGTTCTTATTGAACATAGATGCAAAAGACCCAAAATTGACATCACAATACTGCTCCTTTACATGAATGCCAAATACAAACTACATCAATACCTTGCTAATTGATATGAGAATATATTGTTTAGGAAACAAAATCTACTTTGTTTATGGGTTGTATCTTTTGATGCATTCTCTTATGAGCTCAGGTGCATGCACTACCATAGGAAAATTAGCTACTTCAACCAATCCACTCTCTTTAAGCTTCTAAGTGATTGGGTGAATGAGTTGAGAATTAAGTCTTCTATCAAGATCACCCAAATTCTAGAATTTGAAGGATGTTTCTATAAGATCTTTCAACTCATTCTCAAGGCCAATTAACTTATTGTAACCAAAAACTTTGATTGTCATTTGCTATGATTGCATAGGATTTAGTTCTCGATAAATAGTCATTTAAATACACTTGAAGAAACCAATTGTATGTGATTCTAATGAAATAGCTTTTGGACTTAGAATGTTGGCACCATACTAAAAAAAATTAAGATTAGCTAGTAATTATAATGGAAAGATTTGCATTTAACTCCATTAGTAATGGCTATTTAAATTTTCTATTTATTTTCATACAAAATACTAAATTCTTGAAAGCTCTCTTACTTTACTTAAAGTAAAATGATATAACTAAGAATCACTTAACAACACAAATGCTTTAGCTTTATAGGTTGCACCTTACTTTGCTTCAAAATCTAAAATGCAGATATACTTGATGATGCTAACATATGCAGGAGAGAGAGAGGCACTTAGATTTTCTACAAACCCATTTTCCTTCTATTCAGAATTTCAGCACAGGGAGTAATCCTTTTTCAATCTTGCACACTTCATTCCTTCACTTTCCACTTAAATATTTTAACACTGCAACTCCTTTATGATGGGTTTGCATTTTCATTACTAACTTCTCTAGAAGTGTCTTTTGAGCATCTCCAAAGGATATTTGTATTTTATAGTATCTTGACTTTCTATTTTCAAGGCCTTCAAAGAGGTCACCTTTTTCATTGCCTTAGGATGGAAAACCCCTTTCTCAGAAATATTTTCTAGAATATAGTAGAGTGATAGAACTTCATTATTTCTCCACACATTTAACTGAATTTTTTTTTGGGTTTGATCCAAAGCTTTAACCTAGTGAGGATGCAATCATGAGTATCACACTACTTTGCCACTTTAACCATACGTGATTCTTAACTCCTTGCAATGGTGTGATTGCCTTTATCTTTACCTTTGTCACCCTTTCACAACCATCAAACACAAGGCTTGCTCTAATAATGTGATGTTGTGATTGTTTTCTTGATTACCCTTTTTGCACCTTCACAACTTAAGCTTTCATTGTAAAACAAACTCCTAGAACTTTGCAACAACCATTTGACGTTAACTATTTCCTTTCATCATAACCTCACAACTTGAATTATTTACTCATTTATTAACCCTATGAAGCCACGATCAAAGCATTTTTCTACTTTCTACCTTAACTTTGAGTTACCTTTAACCACCCACAAAGATGTGATAACCACTTAACTTAACTGTTGTTGTCTTTTGCACCTTTGCAACTTGGACTTTGGAGCTTATTTTACTACTTGCAATGGCATGATCATTCAAACTTTGATTTTCATTTCATGCTCTTTAGCATCATCACAATTTAAAATTCTTCAAGCTAGAAACAAGTTGTGATCATGTGATCTTTAGTAAATCACTTCTTTGCAACTCTAACTTGACATTTAGCATTAACATTTGTTAAGGTGCAAAAACCATTTTAAAAACCACTTCATTACTTCATAGCCTCTTAAATAGCACAACATAATCATATTCTCAGCCTATTAATCCCTATCATAGCTTCATCCTTTGGATATACACTTGGTAGAGTTTTCTCAAAGGGAAAATCAGCTAGAAAATTCAGAACCAATGGGATATAGAATATTGGGGAAAGATAGCAAAGAACGACGTGCAAAAATTTTACTTTTCATTGGGAAGATGCTAGAAAATATCCCAACCATGGCTAGACCACCTGGACCCCATGTGCACTAGAAAAATAGGAAACTTGCATAGATGATGGGCAAAGGTAATGCAAAGGGAGGCTCGAAAAATAAATAAAGTAGAGCACTCAAGAAAGATGAGAAATAAGTGCCCTAACAAATACATAGACATTATACCCAAACACACGCTCATTTTCATACCAATGACTACAACCAATAAAAGGGTAAGATTAAAACTTGGCAATAGCATTCCAATCTATGTGTCTGAGTTTTGTATCTTTATTTTATGAATGTCCATCTTGAAACCTTGATTTTTTGGGTGGACCTTGATACTTGAATGCAATCAGTTTCAGAGCCATCTTTTCTACCATTGAAGAGGATGATGATGCCATCTCATATAAATAATAAAAGAAAACATTAGTCATAAAGTTAAAAATTGACATAAAATAGACTCTAATTTACTCCAAAATAGGTCAAAATCTATCAAAATGCAATCAAAATAGTTCCTTCCCCTTAGAATACCACAGTATGCTCTTTAGTGCACCTAGTGCACCCTTACAGGGGTGCAAGTGCACTGAAACAAGTCCTGAAATGGCCTTTTGGTGCAGTTTCACATGTGCACACATATGTGAGCTACACACATGTGCATGTTCATAGCTATAGACATGAGAATTGCACATGGAAAATGGCAGAGGAGAAAGAACTCTTAAATTTTATCTTTTCTTAGCGGGCACAAAGGGTGGAGGTGCATATGTGTGTACCTTGTAGAGGTTTATATGTGCACACTTCCATGGTGCCTTTAGTCCTTAGTTTTTAATGCATTTTTTTGTGTCTTAAGTCAGTTTTGTTGTCTATGAAAAGGTGTGCACATGCACACCTTCATGTAGTTGTGCTAACCTTTGTTAACTGTGTGCAGGAAGGAGCAATTTATGGAGGAGCGCAAGGAGATGAAGTGCAAAGTTACAATTCTCTTAAAAGGAAAAAGAAAATTGGGGAAAGGGGAGAAGGCATGGGGTCTTATATAGACCCTAGGTAAGGTGCACTCAGGAGGGCATGCAAGCACACCTCTAGATGTGCACATGTACAACTCAGGAGGGCATGTACTTGCACACCCATGGAAGATGTGCAAGTGCGCACTTTTAATGAAATAACTTGCACAATAGAAGAAATAATATGAAATATTAAATAAATACTTGATAATAACTAAGATTAATAGGTTGTTTCAAGGGGGCTACCTCCAAATATCTCCAATGAGAACACACTTCACAATATGATGTTGAAATGAGACTCACAACCTCCTATATATACTTAATTATGCTTAGGTTGAATAGACACAACCCTACATAACACCTAGGTCGACTACCTACCTAAATAATATTATAATAATGATAACATGACTTAATTAAGGATTAAGATAGCCACAAGTTGACTATTCATAACCCTATATACACCAATATTAAGGGCATAGCATGCTTCTCTCTTGAAAGAAGCATTGTCCTCAATGCTAACCAAGTGCAAATTCTTTTGAATGAACTCCTCATCCTCCCATGTGCCCTCTTCAACTAGTAAGTTCTTCCATTGGATGAGATAATGAGTCAGGGTTTTGTTCCTTAGCTTCTTTGTGTGCATTTTTGAAGAATGCACTCTGGTTTCAAAATTGTTCTTCCTTCTTCATCCAGTTCTAGTAGTAAAATTTGAGTAGGAATATTCTACCCAATATTTTTCTTCAAACAAGAAACATGAAAAACTAGATGTATCTTTTTTGTTGGTGGCAACTCAAGCTTGTAGGAAACACTCCAATCTTTTGCATGATTTGGTATGGTCCATAATATCTTAGAGACAACTTATTATTCTTTTTTTGTTGCTTCATTGAGATTTTTTTACAAGGCTGTAATCTCAAGAAGACTCAATCCCAAACTTACAAATTTCTTTCACTACAATGTTGGTCCACTTGTTGTTTCATTCAATTTTGTGCCATAGCTAAATTCTCCTTGAGTCCTAAAAGTACCTATTGTTAATGAAGCAAGTGGTCCTCTACTGGATAGACTCTTGGCAACACCTTTAATGATGATGTGATGTAAGGAGGATGATATCCATAAAGTGCCAAAAATGGAGACATTTTTTATGAGCTACAAAAAGAAGTATTGTACTGCCATTTTGCAAGAGGTGCTAATCTACCCATTGATTTTTTTTTTTGAAGTGAAACAATGTAGATATCCTTCCAAATATTTATTAACAACCTTATTTTTCCCATCTGATTAAGGATGGTATGAAGAACTATGACCTAGTTGAGTACCCAAACATGAGAATAAATCTTTCCAAAATTGACTAATAAAGATAGGATCATGATCACTGCTAACCTTAGGTGTACCATGTAGCTTTTAGATATTCTCCAAGAAAACTTTTTCCACTATGCTTGTTTTAGAAAGATGTGATAATGCAATAAAATGTGCATATTTAGTGAGGTGATTAACTACTAACATGATGACATTATGACCTTTAGATTTGGGAAACCCTGTGATGAAGTCTGTAGATACCTCTTCCAATGTTAGCTAGGAATAGATAAAGGCTAGAAGAGACCTGGTGTCTTAATTGTTTCCCCCTTATTTTTTTTAAAAACCAAACATTCAACCACAATATTTTGAATATCACCTTTTAGCCCTTCCCAAAACAAATCTTTCTTAACCCAATGATATGTCTTCAAAATTTTTGAATCACCACCAATTGGGGACTCATGTAGTTCTTTGAGAATCTTGTGTTTAAGAGTATAATTCTTGTAGAGATACAAGCACTCTTTATACCAAAGAATATCCCCCTTTAAAAAAACTTATCTAAGCTACTAGGGTGACTTTTTATTTTCTGGATGAGATTGCTTTTTGTAACATCATTTTTCCACTCTTCTTTGGCTTCTACCACCCATTTTTCTTGTAATATTGAAAGGGAACACAATAAGGCTTCATATTTTTCATCCTTTATAGAAAGTTCATCAGCCACAATATTTTCCTTCCCTTTCTTGTATACAATTTCAAATTCATATCCAAACATATTAGTGACCCATTTTTTTTTCTCTTTTGAAGATAGTCTTTGTTCCAAAAAATATTTTAGGTTATCATGATCTATCTTAACCTTGAGGTGGCAACCCATTAAATAAGCCCTCCATTTTTTAACTGCATGAAGGATTGCTAACATTTACTTCTCATAAATAGGTTTGAGTTGATTTTTACCTTTTACTTGATGACTCTAAAAACTAATTGGTCAACCTTCTTGCATGAGAACTTTTCATATCCCATTTCCAAAAGCATCATATTCCACAATGAATTCCTTGGTGAAGTTCAGAGTGGCAAGCACTAGAGTTAAACACATAGCCTTCCTCAATTTCTCAAATGCTACATTAGCAAACTCATTCCAATGAAAAGAATCCTTCTTCAATAGAGTGTTAAGGGGTTCTACTATATGACCATAATTCTTCACAAATCTTCTATAGTACCATGTCAATCCCAAGAAACCCCTTAGCTTCTTAATGGTTTTTGGAATAGGCCATTCCATGATAGCCTTAATTTTTTTAGGGTTTACCTTTACTCCATGTGAAACTATGTGTTCCAAATTATCCACCTCCTTAAGACCAAAAGCACACTTGTATGGCTTAGCATAGAGTTGATGATCTTTGAGTAATTGCAATGTTTGATTGACATGATGCAAATGTTCTTCCCAAGTCTTGCTATAAATCAATATATCATCAAAAAGGACTAACATAAACTTTCTCAGGAACTTCTTAAAAATGGAATTCATTTAACTTTAGAATGTAGATGGTGCATTCATAAGACTCAATGGCATCACCAAAAATTCATAATGACCCTCATGAGTTTGAAATGTTGTCTTGCAAATATCTTCCAATTTGGTGATAACCCAATCTAAGATCTAACTTGGTAAAATACATAGCTCCATTTAATTCATCTAGAAGTTCATTGATGACTAGAATAGGGAACTTATCTTTAATGGTGTACTTTTTGAGGACTCTATAATCTCACATGCACCAAGTTTCATCCTTCTTATGCACCATCACAAAAGGTGAGGAGTAAGTACTTTGGCTATGCCTAATAATTCTTGCCTCTAGCATTTCCTCAACAATTTTTTCTATCTCAATTTTTATATGTGTGGGTACCTATAAGGCCTAATTTTTTGTGGCTAGCTTCCTAGAACTAATTGTATGGCATGGTCATGATCCCTCTTAGGAGGAATTCCTTTAGGCATATGTCCAAGAATCACTGAGTGACGATCAATTATTACTTATAAATCTAGATGAGTAAGAGCATTAGATTGAGAGACTTCTAATGAACATAGTTGGGCCACAAATCCATCCACTCCTTCCTTAAGAAAATTTTGCATTTTATGAGAGCTTACCATCTGTGGAAATTTTTCCTTCAATCCCCTTAGCTCCACTACCTTTCCTTTTGATTGAAATTGCATGAATAGTTTTTGGAAGTTCTTTTCAATTGTTCCCAATGTAGTAAGCTATTGTACTCCCAAAATAATATATGTTGCACTCATGGATATTTCATACATTGGGGTATCAAGTTGATAATCTCCCACGGATAATTTGATGTTATGACACTTCCCTGAATAGCTAATTGTACCCCCATCTACAATCAAAACCTAAAACTCTAGGGCTAGATAGATAAAATAATTTAGAAGAGTTGCCAACTTTTTATTAATGAAATTATGAGTACTACCTGAGTCGATCAACACTATTACTTTCTACTTCTTTAAGAAACCCACTACCTTGAGAGTTTGTGGTGTACTGAAACCTGAAAGTGCATGGCAAGAAATGATTGGTTGAGACCCATGTGATTCCTCACCTGACTCCCTATCCTCCTTTAATATTGGCTCATCCTCTTCTTCCTCACTTGGACCTTCAATATAGAACAATTTCTTTTCACTACATTTATGTCCTCGACTGTATTTGCTATCACAATTAAAACACAATCCTTTTGCTCTTTTCTCCTCAATTTGTTGTGGAGTCAACCTAGTATGTCAAGGAAGATAAGGTGTTGAATAACCTTTTTCTTTTGTCACAATAGCCCCTTTCTTTCTAGGAATCAAGAACTTCTCCTCTACCTTGCATGCCAATATAAAGGGCTCATTTACTAAGCTAGGACTAAACATGCGTACCTCATGTTGAATGCAATCCTTGAGACCACCCAAGAATAAATCATTCAAGTTATTCTTAATAATTGTATCCACTCTTAAGGATAGATTTTGGAATTTTTTACTATAATCTTGAACTGATCATGTTTGTTGAAGCTTAGCAAGTTGGCTAAAGAAGTTTTCTGTCACACTATTGCTATATTATGCTTGGAGTTCTTCTGTAAAAATTTACTATGATACGGTGAGACCCTTTTTCCTCCTATGAGTATAAAGCCAATGATACCAAATGAATTGATCTAGTTCTAGATATAAGGAAGCCATTGTGACCTTTTTGTCCATGTGGGGTTTGATGTACCTCAAAAAAAATCTCCATTTGATTTATCCATATTAGAGAATCCTTGCCATCAAATTTGTGCATATCCACCTTTGGAAAAAAAATTCCTAGACCCCAGAGGAGTATTAAAATTTGTTCCATTATTAGTCAATTTGAAGGTTTCACCTTGATTGCTTGAAAACTCCTTGTTTCATTCATATAAGTGCTTAACATGCTTCATATATTTGATATATCTTCTCGTAGGTCACACATATCCCTCTTAACCACTTCCTTGAAGTTACTTATTTTCTTATTGGGATTACTATCCTTTGTTGTTTCCCAATCTTGATCAGAAGATTTCCCTGGTGTGGTAGCATTATTTTTGCCTCTTGTTGGAGGCCCTGTCATGATGGAAACCAATATTTTTTGAAATAAATCACATAAATAGTATATAAATTCTCTATTTTTTTAATTTATTTTTTATGATAACTTACTAGGGCCAAGATACCCTTACTTAGGAAAAATCCAAAAAAAAATGGTAAATTTGCTGCCTTGAAAGCTAATTTTCCTAATTTTGTAATAACTTTCTTATTTTTGCTTCAATTTCTCCAAGCTTGAAATGTAGGCTCCTCTACTATGTATTCAAAAACCCAATACAAGTTATTCTCCAATTCGGCAAGATGTAAGAGATATGTAGATCTTAATAAATTATGTAGAAATAGTAATTATGCAATAATTTGCTCAAATTTGTTCCAATTCCTCTAAATTTTTTACTATAGCTTCTTCAATATATTCTTAAAAAACACTTTAAAAATCTTTGAAAATTTTGCTAAAATATAAAAGTTATGCTCTTCCTAAAATTGCCCCAATGTTGAGAAAAAATCTTGCCTCTATGGTGCCAAGATCATGCTCTGATACCTCTTGTAATGAAATAACTTGCACAATAGAATAAATAATATGAAATATTATATAAATATTTGATAATAACTAAGAGTAATAGGCCACTTTGAGGGGGCAACTTCCAAATATCTCAAATGAGAACACACTTCACAATATGATGTTGAAATAAGACTCACAACTTGCTATATATACCTAATTATGCTAGGTTTAATATACACAACCCTACATAACACCTAGGCCAACCTACCTACCTAAATAATACTATAATAATGATAACATTACTTAATTAATGATTAAGATAGCCACAAGTTGACTATTCATAACCCTATATACACTATTATTAAGGGCATAACAGCACCTCTGGGAGTCACATATGCACTCCTCCAAAAGGGTGCCCATATGTGCACCTCATAAGGGTGTGCATATGCATACCTATTTGAGAGTTCAAATTGTCTTTGAATGAGATCTTAAATATGTATTTATGATTGCACTAACATACCCAATTAGAGATTAAGGTTTGAACCTGACTCGGGATGGGGTCCCAAAAGAGACCAAGACTCCAGACTAGGAGCTTGGTAGGCAAAAATTTACTAGGGGGTCCCCAATTCTAGGGGAAAGGAGGTGTACATTATGAGAACATAACAAATATCTTCAAAAAAAGGAAAGAAATAACAAAGGCATTTCTTCATCAACAAGCATTCTTCTAACATGTATCAAGCCATAATTGAATTTTGAACAGTTCAAGTAGCTTTCAAGTCCTTTGATATTCAAAACTTCATAATCTCAAATCTTCAATCTTAATGTGTGCTCAGTGCATTCATTTCCTTTGACTTCTTGAGGTGTAGTCTATCATGACCTAGCAACTTGGAGAAAATATTTTAGCTCCACCGGTCCATTCATCAATAATCCTCGTAAACTTGTTTGTTAACCATTGTCTGACCAGATGAGAGAACCTATTCTGGGGGCTCTTGATGAGTTATCAATTCTTTCATCTTGAGTACTTGGTAATCTCTTTTAATTTTCTTTATGGAGCTCATGTCTTTCCTTTTGATTATTTCTTGAACCCTTTTGTATATTTTGTGGATAGCTATTTTAGATTGCATATCCCCTTTGTTTGATTACATTTTTTGATCTTTTGGAATCTTATTTTAACACCATCTGTAATTATTTTTCCTTTCTTCTATACCCTGACCATGCTTAGACTATGTGGCCAAGGCATTGGTGTTGTCTTTCCAATTTTGTTCTTTAGTTTGATAATTCTTGTGTTCCTCTTTTATTGAACTATTAGGAAACTTTCATGCCAAATAGTGACCTTAGCAATTTTTTGAAGAGACCCTTTGTTTGAACTAGAAAATTTCAATAATCCCTTGCTACTATCAACCTAGATTTTAAAATCACCAAGATAGTCAATCCTTAAATCTGTAAATTTTTTAGAGTTGTTGATCTCCAACTCTGATTTTAAGAATAAAGGTCCTTTAGAATTGCAAGTCATATTTTTCTTTAGTTGGTACAAGAAACATAATCATCAGAATGCTTTACAAAGAAATACCTCTTCCCTAAATTCAAAACCAAAAGGAGTGATCTATGGGATGCATCAAGAAAGAGTCTTGATTACACCTAACCCTAAACTATCAAGAAAAGATAGACACAACTTTTAAAGAAAACATACAACTAAATTTAAACACACTTGCATAAAGTAAACACATACACTTGCATAAAGTTTTTTAAAAATTAAAAAAAAATTGCTTTCTTTTAGGCCTCGAAATAATGTTTCAGGAACTGGCCATTGACTAGAAATGGAACCAATTCCCCTTGTAGAGAAATTAGCCTAAAACTATGTTCTCCCAAAATTTCCACAATTTGATAAGGGCCAATCCACAACCTTTGAAACTTAGTGTGATTGCCTATCTTTTATTTTTCCTTTTCACATAAGAAAACAAGGTTGGATATTTTGAAATATTTGATTGTGGCCTGCTTGTCAAACAACTGTTTGATGGCAATCTAATGTTTTATCATATTCTCTAAAGCAATTGTCCTTTTCTCATCCAATTCCAAGAGATTTATTGATATGATCTAAACTATGTCAACATCCTCAGCACACCCTCTCATGAATTTCAAAACTGGAAGCCTGAGATTGAGTGGGAATATTGGTTCCTTTCCATAGACAATTAGGTATGGAGATGTTCCCAAAGCATTTTTTATCCTAACTCTATCCATCCATAATGCATATTTCAACTAAGTATGCCAATCCTTTTTGTTCTCCTTTAGCAAGTGTTTTATCACTATGATCAAGTTATTATTGGTGGACTCATCCATACCATTCCCTTGGGGATATTAATAGATGAGAACTTGATTATAACTTTATTTTCTAGTGCCCATTGAGTAAGGAAGATAGACACAAAAGATGACCCATTATCACATACAAGGAAGAATGGAATTCAAAAACTTGTGACGATGTGTTCTTCCAAGAAATTAGTAACCACTTTTGTTCTACAATTTTGAAAAGTCTTAGCTTCTATCCAATGCATGCAATAGTCTATAGTTGTGATAAAGAATGTATTTCATGTAGATGATGGTGGGTTTACTAGTCCAATATAGTCCAACCCTCACTTAGCAAAAGGGTATACCTCAAATACTGGTTGTAGTGGCATAGTTGGATGTCTCTCTCTATTGGCACTTATCTAACAAATTTGGCAAGAACGTACATGTTCAAGTGTATCCTTGAAGATCGTAGGCCAAAAGTAACTTGATCTCAAAATGATGTGAGTTGTAGTCTTTGATGATCTATGTCTCGTGCCATACTTATCATGATATTGTTCCAATACCTCCTTCACTTCTTCATATCTCAAACACTTAAAATAAATTCCCTCATAGTTTCCTTTATAGATTTTCTTATCTTGAAGCATATAGGATTTACATTTCATCTTGAGTCCTCTACTTTGGGAACTATTCATCTAGTTAGGGTACTGATTCTGCAATAGATAGTACACAATATCTTGATACCAAACATTTGTGATTATCCCTTGATTAATGTCCACTTGAGACACTATGATATTTTGTTCACTATTAGTACTAATTTCATCATCAAATATGATTTCATTTCTAGTACCAATCTCATTATCAGTTATCATCTTAGTCGATCCTTGTCCTTTCACCAACTTCATTGGTTTAATTTCCAAATCAAATTCTTGTAATATGGCCATCCATTTTCCTTTTCTTTCACCTAATTCATTATGTATCAGCAATGATTTGACTGTAGGATCCAATACAATAGCATATACCTTACTCCTGAGTATGTAATGGTGAAATTTCTTGACTTCCTTTATCAAGGCGAAAGACTGCTTGTCAAGATTGGAATAGCTTAATTCATAACTCTTGAATGTGACAGGTCTCTTATCTTCTTTGTCTTTCTTCTAGGTGAGAATCCTAGCACATGAATGTTTTGAAGCAAACGTATAGATTTTGAAAGGCAACTCATAATCTAGACTTGCAACTACTAGATCCATAGAGATAGCTACTTTGATGTCTTTGAAAGATTTCTTTATTTTAGGAACCCATTCCATTTTTCTCCTTTCTTTAGCAAGTCATCAAGGGGACGTACTATCTTAGAAAATCCACTAATCAACTTATGCACAAAATTAATCTTCCCAAAGAAAGATTTGAGCTCTTTACAACTTTGTGGAGATGATAACTTTAGAATAGCTTCTACCCTTTTAGGATCAATGAATATCCCCATTTCATAAATAACATACCCCAAAATATTTCATTTGGTTAACCCAAATGAACACTTCCTAGGATTAAGAGAGATATTTCATATCTTCGGTATCTATTAAAAAATTATCTCAAATTCACAACATGAGTACTTTGATCTTTTGAAAAGATAGTTAGGTCATCCATATAGGAAACTATACATTTATTAATTTCAGTCCTTTGAATGCTTCATCCTTAGCCCTTTGAAAGATATCTCCTACATTGATTAATCCAAAAGGCATTCTTCTATATGCAAAAGTTCCCCATTTTGTTGTGAATGCACTCTTTAACCTCTCTTCTTCATTGACCATCACTTGGTTGTATCCTGAATATCCATCTAGAAAAGACATCATTTTAGACCTATTCACAATTTGCAATACTATATCAAGTGAGGGAAAAGGGTATTTATCCTTCTAGGAAGCTAGGTTCAAATTGCAAAAATTTGTACAAAGGCGAATTTCTCCAATCTTTTTCCTTACTAGAACCAAGTTAGCAAACCATGTAGAATGTTAGATTGAGAAGATAATTTTAGCATCAAGTAACTTTTGGAATTATTTCATTATGAATGACTCAATAATGGGATTCTTTGGTCTCTATCTTTGATGAAAGGGTTTGGCATCAGGCTTCAATGAAATGTCATGAGTGATGATTTTAGGATCATATGTCTTGATTTCTTCATAAATCCACACTATGACATCTTTGTATTCTGTAAGTAACTGAAGCATACTTTCTCATTCTTTAGGGTTACATGCCTTTCCAATTATTAGCATCTTAGAATCTTCTTTCATACCCAAATAATATGAATCTCATTCTTCAATCCCCTTTTCTTTAACAATTGTTTTACTACATGTTGATTCATCTCTATCAAAGATATGTTCCAACTCTACCATCCCCTTAGGAATAGTATTGGTCTTCAAATTTATAATCTCATCTTCATCCTCTATCTCATCATCCTCAAGTTTATCATCTAGAGTATCATCAATCTCTTTCCCTTTTGAAAAGGCCATTGCACATGATGAACTCAAGAATATGTTGGTCACCTTGGAAAACTTGGAATTTCATGATGTTATCATGAAATTGGAAAACTTGCTATAGTACAGAGAAAGATATGATGTGTACAGACAACACACTTCGAGTTAGCTAATGCATAGTTGAGGATAGCTTTATGACAATTTCATAATGATGTGGTTAAGCGCGTGGATGTATATAGTTAGTACGACACAAGTTATAGTCAAAATACTAGTATGGGTATTTAATAGAGTAGAACAGAGCATAGAAGAGAATTGAGTTGTATAGCTTAAGGTATTATTTTGGTAACAAAATAATTACTAAGTCATGATGAGTCAACTTTTTGGATATTAATCCATAAGATATTTTATCTCATGTCAAGCATGTGAAGAGATGAAGGTTGACTAAGCTGAGAATTATTAATTTATGAAGTATAAGTAGAGATCTTATCTTGCGTAAAGAATGTTACATTGATGTGATGATATATGATATGTGAACTATTGTACAGATAGCTTGAAAGATATATGAACCTTATGTGATGCAAGATCTGATGTACGATCAGAGAAAGTGTGAATTATAGTGGTGAGAAAGTATTGTATGTATATGTATTCTTATGAAGAACTTTATTGTATGATTGCATGTTAGGGAAGTGGGCTCTTCTTGCATACATTGTATTTGTTCTACCAACTCCTAATAGGGTTGAAGAAACTTCTAACAAGGTTGAGGCTTCTAACAAGGACTTGAGCCACTATATGTACTTCATAGACTCCTAATAGGATCAATATCCTTAACAAGATTATTTTGTTTAGTGGATCATCTAATGGGTATCATCCCCACCAGGGTTTTCCCTTGGCTACAGTTTCCCTAGTTAACAAATAATGTTGTTATTAGTTCTCTATGTGTGTGGTTATATTTACTATTTAGCATTGTTGGTTTAATTTCATATGCAAGCTATAAAGTAATTAACAATATTCAATTGTGGTCAAAAGTTTGTAGAATACATATTCCCCCCCCCCCCCCCTCTCAGTATCACCTATTTCTAAAAATTGGTATTAGAGCATAGTTACTCTGAAGAGGGCTAATATCTTGAGTAAGATCCCTATGGATATGGAATAGTTAAAGATAAATCTTGAAGAAGCTCTTGAATAGATTGACGTTCTTACAGGAGAAAGAGATGACCTAAAAGATAGGTATGAAAATGCAAAAGTTTACATTGGGAAACTGAAAGAAAAGATTGATGTTCATAAAATCTAGTAAGAAATCAAATGTGCAGACTAGTGACAATGATGAAGTAGGAAATCTCAAGAAAGAAAATGAGATCTTGAAACATGAGTTGAAAATTATTGAACTTAAGTTGAGTCTTAAGAAAGATGTTAGTAAAAGTGAACCTGGTCTAAAATTTGAGAATGCAAACCTTAGGTCCTAGTTGAGTCAAGTAACATCTAAATTAGATTTTATTAAGATTGAGCATGCAGAATTAGAAAAGTACAATACCATTCTGAAAGGAGAATTAACACAAGCTAAGCAACAACTAGAGAAACTTTATTCCAATAGTGAGAAAATCGATCAACAAATATTTCATCTAAGACCTTCTTATGATAAGATAGGACTTAGATATCTTATTGGAGAGAAATCATCCAAGAAAGATGAAATTAGAAGAGAACCAGATCTAGTAGTTGAATCCCCTAAAGAAACTAATTTGATTAAAGTAGAATCAAGCACAACCACTAAAGTATCAAAAGAGATTGAATTAGTTGATTTGTATGTGAAACATGATAAGCCTAAGAAAATAAAGCAAGTTGATAAACCTAAGAAAGATAAACCACCCAAGGAATTCAAACATGAGTTTAGAGGTTGATGTTTCATATGCAATGAAACTAGTCATATGAAAAGAGACTTTACAAGTGATTCTTTTAAACCTATTACTAATTTATTTTGTTATAATTGTCATGGTTATGGACATAAAGTAGTAGATTGTAAGAAACCTAAGTTTGATGGTAATAATTCAAATAGTAGAATGTTTAGGAATACTAACCCTACAGGTAATGAAAGAGGAAGATCATACAGCAGATCTAATGATGGAGGAAGATCTGATGGAGAAAGGAAATAGTGTGTATGTTATAAGTGTAGCAATCTTAGACACATTGCAAGGAATTGCAGAGTACCTGATAGCCAAAATAGAACCAATCAATGTCAGTTATGTAGTAACTTTGGATGCACAATGAGATATTGTAGAATGGATAGAATAAACTTCAACAAGAATCCAAATCATAGAAGAAACAACAATAGAAATGACAGAATGAATGACTACAACAATGATAATAGTGAGAAGGAAACAATCAAGGAACATGTTGATGAACTCAAAGAAGCATTTGTGAAAGCCAAGGATCCAAAAAGTTCTTATATAGTTTTGGAGGAGTAGTATTTCAATGCACCTAATGAGAGATTGAAGTCAAAAAAAATTTGTGACTCATGTTATTTGATGTAAAGAATTAGTAGTAGAGGTAGAGCATTAGTTAGTCAGAACTGATGTTAGAGAAAAAAAAGTTGTGTAGTGAACAGAAGGTAGAATACATAGAAAGGAAGCTATGGTCGAGTGCGCAAGAAAAGATATGATCTCATGAAGCTAATATGAGAAAGAAAACAAGGTTACTAGTAAACAAAGATAGCTTTTGAATTTATAGTAGATATGCATTTAATGTGGAGTTAGATTTGAAGTGATTTAAAGATCGTAAGAAATATTGTGACTACCATTTGATCATGCAAAGTGCCTAGAGTGATTTGATAGTGAATTGAAGTGCAAAAAGAATTTCTTGAAGCACAAAGTTTCAGAAGCCCTAAAGATGAATTTTAAGGTATTTTACGAAGCTCAAACTAAGTTTTTAGTGTATATAGTTAGAGATTCAATGGCTAGTCAGACTATATATGATGTAAGTGAAAGGCTAAGGTATATGTTCAAGAAACATCTATTTTTTTCTCTTTTGGATGATTTGTTAGGTGTATTTTCACAAATCCCATAGAATGTGCTTCACATAGAAGATGTAAGGAGTTATATCCACTGCAAAATTGAAATTATAGGAGATGGGGATATACACAAGGATTTACAATTCATGTGTAATAATGACCTAACTTTGAAATATAAGTACGCACACCTAAATGAGTTGAACCTAGTGAAGCGTATGTTCTATATTGAGTTTGATATCAAGACTGGACCATAATCATTCTAAATAGGGTTCATGATGAAATTTTTTGGCTAGGTGATGTGCATGTCGCAATCGACAATGACCTAATTTGCAAGGTCATAGGTCTAAGTAATGAGGGATACAATCCTATAAATGAAAGAAATGTAAGGAATTTGGTTGAGACAAACATATTTACTAGATTTGATGGAAGAAAAATGAAGGTGGACATAATTCAAGATCAAAGAGTCAAGGTTTTGGGAAATATTTTAGGGTACAAGTTTAACCATGGCTCAAGGGTTAACTCAGTACTAGCTAGATTTTTACATGTAGCCTATGTAATGATATTTGAGAGGAGAAAAGTGAACCTATGTGAGATAATCAGAGTATAGTTATTGGATTACATTAATAAACTAAAGAAGATCAAGAATGCAATCTTTATATTTGAGTCCTTATTAATGAATTTATTTTTCTATGCAACAAAGAAGTTCCTAGGGATGACTAATTGGGAAAGTAATGAGTGTGCAATGAAGTTGGTGACTCAGTGCTACAAGGAAAGGTTGGAAAATGTTAGAGATAGTGACATAGATAGAATGATGAAAAATTTCGAAACTAAGATGAAATAGAGGTACAAAATTCCTCCTTCCATGGTAGAGAAGTACAAAAATTATTTATGTTTCATGGTGGAGACTGATAACACATGCATAGAGGTAGTAGAACCAAGGGTAAATTTTATTGAGCCTACAAGATGTGAGATGAGTGCAGAATTTATTGAAGGGTATGCATAGATCATACTCTAGTCAGAAAGGGATATTGAGTGCCTTATATGGGGTACTTATCAAGAGAAGGCGAGGGAAGTTCATTATGAACTTCACAGCAAGGAAAGAAAGAAGATAGTAGAGAAAGTGATAGACACTATCCTTAAGGAGTCAAGCATTACTCGAGAGGAATTAAATGAAGTCAAGGGAATTGCACTTGAAATGAAGGCAAGTGGGAAGTCTAAGGTGATAGAAGCAACACCTATTATTGTTGCAGCACATTTTGTAGGTGTAACTATTGCTAAACCAAGTGTGTAGGCAACATATGTAGTAGTTGTGCAAGTAGTTTAAGCACCCAAAAAGCAACCATAGCTAAAAACACATGTTGTGTAGAGGAAGTCAAAAAGATTAGTGAAGGTAAAGCAAGAACCTACACCATCCACTAGGAAAAGAGTCAAGAAAATGTCTAGTGTATTTAGAAAAAGGAGGAAGACTCTACAAGTTAGTGATTTAGAGGAATCTAAAGATGAAGCTAATGATAGATCAATGGAGCAGGTAGCTCAAGAAGGAAGAACTACAACAGGAAAGAAGGCATGGAAACCTAAGGTAGAAAACTTTAACATAAAAATAATAAATGATGATAATTTTGTATAATTAAATAAGTATTATAGTATGTATAGTAATATAGATAAAAGGCAGCTAGAAAATGTCATAGTGAGGAACAAAAGGTTTCATAGTATATAAAATAAGATTCCAAAAGACCTTTATAATAGGTTATTGAATAGAAAGAAAAGAGTTATAGAAGAGGACACTAAGTTGAGAGAATCAATGATTAATAAGTTATGTGAAGTCAACTCTAAGGAGGACACAGACATAATTTTTAAGGGTATTGAGCCCTTGTTGAGGAACAAAAAAAGAGCAATTCTTCTGATGGGAGGAAATTATGAGGATGTGAGAAAGGAGACAGAGGAGGTCATAGTTAAGTATGTGACCTCAATACCTCTAGTAATAAAGGTGAGTGCACAGTCTAAACCCATGAGTCTAGTGTATGTGCAAGCAACTACACCTTCCATTGATGAGGGAGAAGTTGAAGAGACACAATAAGCACCATAATCACCTCACATAGTTATGGTTATTAAATCCATGCAAGTGGATAGTACACACATAACTATTGATACAAAGGAAAATCCATTTGCAACTTTCAGAACAAGCATTGTTGGCAATATCACTACCTATTCAACCTCATATGAAGAAGAAGAAGAAGCAAATAAACAAGAATAAAAGAAGAGGAAAGAAGAAGTAGAAAGGTTAGAAAAGGAAAAGAAGAAGAAACAAGAAGAAGAAGAAAGAAAGAAAAAGAAGCAACAGGAAGAGGAAAGAAAGAAAGAAGTAGAGAGACTAGAAGAAGAGAAGAAGAAAGATGAGGAGGAGGAGAAGGAGATTATAGAACAAAAAGTAGTTACATTCACTCCAGTAGCAACTCCTGTAGTAGCAGTAGTAGTAGCAATACCATCTGATCATAATGATGACCAAGGTTTGACAAGCTCATTGAGAAAGGTATTTTAAAAGAAAAAATATGTTAAGTCTTTAGAGAAGAAATCATCAAAAGTCTTGGATAGGATGCAAAAGATAGTTACTACAACTGTAGCTAATCCAAACTTGTAGACAAAGGCCAAAGAACTAGTGAAGTCTTTTGATGAAGAGTTGATAACCTTGTCTGAAGTAGCTTCAATGCAAGCACAAGTTAAGCATGATGCAACACTTTTTGACACAGAGTGCATGAATGTAAGAAATGATTTAAAGGGACTTGATGTATGAAGCAAGGAATTAAGGAAACATATTAATGAGGGAAAGAAGTTGTATGGATAGTGCACATTATCATACAAGTACCTAACAGATTTTGAGAATCAAGTAAAGGATCAAATGAGTGAACTTCATACATTCACTACAGTGTTATAGCTCCCTAAGACCAACATTAAAGAATGTGGAATAGAAGTGGAGAAGATTTGTAATATAATCAAAGACTGGGATTCTGATAAGGAAAAGGTAGTAAAGAGGTTCTCTACTCTTAGAGAAATCTTGTGACCTAAGATCATTATTTTATAGAGGCAGCTAGAGGAATGTCTTGTAGCAAAGATTTCCTATGATAAGTTTTCCTATATTGATTTGAGCATAGTAGAAGTGGCATCATATGCACTATGCACACTAGCAGTATCTTTGATATAGTTATGGAAAACTGGAAGAAGGAAGTGGAAAGACTGAGACTTGTATATGCATATTGTTTTTCCAAGATCTCAAGTTAATCAACAGTAGGCTACCCAATTTTTATATACAGTTTTTGACATTTTTGCCATTGATGTCAAAGGGGAAGTATTATATGTAAGGGAAATTATATGTAATGTAAGGAATTGTATATGTAAGGGAGAGTACACTTATGTATTGATGTAAGGAGTGATAAGTAATATAATGATCCATCAAAACATGAATAAAATGGTTTTTATTTTTAAGGAAATTTTTGTTTAGTTACTTTTATTTGTTTTGTTTTGTATGACATCATTTTGGGACTTAGCTAATTTTCCCAAATTTTGCCATCAATGCCAAAGGGGGAAATTGTTGGTAATATGGTCAGTTAGATGTCTAGTAAATTTTCATGTATGGCAACATATATTCAGCATTTCATTTATGCATTTATAGATAGAAAATTGTCAAAGTGTTAGATAGTTTGCAGCAATACAGAAAAAGATATGATGTGTACAGATGACAAAATTTGAGTTAGCTTATGCATAGTTGAGGATTTCTTTATGACAATTTCATAATGATGTGGTTAAGTGTGTGAATGTGTATGGCTAGTATAGTACAAGTTATAGTCAAAATACCAGTATGGGTATTTAATAGAATATAACAGAGCATAGTAGAGAATTGAGTTGTACGGCTTAAGGAATTATTTTGGTAACAAAATAATTACTAAGTCATGATGAGCTAACTTTGTGGATATCAATCCACAAGATATTTTATATTATGTCAAGCGTGTGAAGACATGAAGGCTGACTAAGCAGAGAATTATTAATTTGTGAAGTATAAGTAGATATCTTATCTTGCACAAAGAATGTGAAGTTGATGTGATGACATATAATATGTGAACTATCGTATGTACATCTTGAAATATATATGAGCCTTATGTGATGCGATATCAAATGTATGACCACAGAAAGTTCAAATTACAATAGTGAGAAAGTATTGTATGTATATCTATTCTTGTAAAGAACTTTATTGTATGATTGCATGTTAGGGCAGTGGGCTCTTCTTGCATACATTGTATTTGTTCTACCAATTCCTAACAGGGTTGAAGAAACTCCTAATAGGTTTGAGGCTTCTAACAAGGCCTAGTCCTCTAACAAGGACTCGAGACACTATATGTACTTCATAGACTCCTAATAGGGTCAACATCCTTAACAAAATTCTTTTTTTTAGTAGATCATCTAATGAGTATCATCCTCACTGGGGTTTTTCCTTGGCCAAGGTTTCCCTAGCTAACAAATAATGGTGTTATGAATTCTCTATATGTATGGTTATATTTATTGTTCAATGTTGTTGGTTTACTTTCATATGTAAGCTATAAAGTAATTAACAATATTCAATTGTGGGAAAAAGTTTGTAGAATACCGATTCACCCCCCCCCCCCCCCCCCCGCCTTAGTATTATCTATTTCTAAAAAGTCCATCCTTGACCTTTTACAAAACATCTTCTCCTTACTACTTTGACCATCCCTGGTGGAGGACAAGATAAACTCCCACCTTCTACACTATGATACATTAAAATCTTTTTTTCCTCTTCAACATTGTTCATGACTTCAAATATGTACATGGAACTTGAATTTTCCTCTTTTATCTCCCTTGGAGTTTGACCATTTTTTAATTGAATTATCTGAGTTAGTACCTGAGCAATTGCTTCTTGGAAATGTGAACACTTGAATTTTGAGTAACTTACTTTGTACAGCCTATAAAATCATGGAAGAAGCAAAACATTTGGGTCTACTTCTTCCCCTAAGCATTGTAAGTTTGTAACCACGTTGTCTATGAATTGTGTCACGACCTCTTCTTTTGGGGTAGGGATCATGGATTCTTTATTTATATTGTCTAGTTTCTTGGTTGAAGTGTCAAGAGCTATCACCTTATAAGAACCTAAATCTACTTGAAAATTTGTTGCCTCATTTGGTGCATTGTATTCTATGATCACTATCTTCAATTTTGCCTCAGCATCGATCTTGATCTAAATATTTAGTCCTTTCCAAGGTAGCCATGGTTGAGTAAAATCCATTGAGAACCATCCTCTTAAGCATTTTGTCCATTCTCTACTCACAATTTGTATGTTTCTAGAATCTCCACCACATGTATATCTATGATGTCTTGAATTCTAAGGTCTGTAGTCAATTGTATTCAAACATCTTTCAATACCCCAATAACTTTTACTTTTGTCTTGTTGAGTTGAATCACTATTTGATTCATAGTTTGAGTGACTCCCAACCTTTGAGCTATCAAAAGCAACATGATATTACAAGAAGCTCCGAAATCAATGAGATAATTTTGAATTTTTCTTCCAAATATTTTGATATTTGACCAAGAAAGGGGGCACTTTCGCCTTGCCTTTATACATGGTTAGCATAGTCACAAAAGTATTAACTTGTTGTGATACTGTCTTTTGAGGACTTGCATTAGGCATTTCCTTTATATGATCAAGATTCTTTATCAGTGCTTCCCTTTAATTAGGAAAATTTTGTAGCATGTTGAACAAGGATATATTGGCCTTCATTCTTTTTAAATCTTCCACTGCACTGTACTTTTCAATTTACCAAGCAAGATTCTTAAGGATTGTAGATACATTTCCTTGGTTTTGATTATGTTGTCTAACATAGGGCATTTTGATAGGTACTAGATTTTTATTGGCCCTTAGATATAGAGGCATTGGTTGTAAAGCAAGAGGAATCCCATCAGCAATGGGTTCCCTTGGGTTTCACAAATTATAGGTATTCCTATTGTCATTTTGAAAAGAAAGCATCTCTTCTAGTTGAGGATATAATTCTTGACTAAATGGAAAAGTAAATTCTTCATTGACTTCTTCTTGCATCCCTAAATTATGTGGAGAATCATAAGATTCCAACAACATAGTATTGAACTACATAAGGGCCTTATTGTTATTGCCTTGTAAATTTTAGTTCACTTATTGATTTCAATTGAAATATGAGTCATCATCATTGGGTACATTTTGATTAGTGTCATATTGATTGATGTCTACAAAATGAGCATTGTTTTTATTATCTATAGGGATACTTCCATGTTTGGACATGTGTTCTATTGTTGATTATGTCTTTGGAATCGTTGTTGCGATCTAGAGGATTGAAATTATTTTGTGCATTGTTGTTTCCACTAAAATTCTTGTTGTAGTTCTTCCATAATTTTTTTGTAAGGGCCTTCATTTATTCTCTGAAAGTTACTATTATGCCCTTGTAACAACTCGAAATGAGTTAAATCATTGGTAATTTGAGACGTGGTCTTCTTTATTTGGCCAATCTTAGATGCAGCATTATTTTATGCTTCAAAGGCCGTTGCTACATTTTTCTCAATGAAAGAATATTTTGGAGGTTCATATCCTAGATAAGTTATGGCTAGAATTGGTATAACTAGTGCCTATTGTAGTTGAATTAGATTCATTGGAGTGAATTGAGTAGGCATCACTTGTGCTCGAGCAAGATATGTCAGCACTATTGTAGTAGCTTGAGCTAGAACCATCAATTTTCCTCCATTAGGATTGGCTTGTTTAGTAAAGGTAATTGCTTCTTAGAAAACTTTGTCTAATGTGTCAATGTCTATAGTAGGCATTCTTCTCAGCAAACAATCATGAGATGGTCCACAACATTTAAATAAATTTGGATGGTAGCTTTAACTAGTATAGTGTAGGGTGTTTCCAACTTGTAGTAAGCCATGTGAAATCAATGATTGAAATGTGAAATGGTTTCCACTAGATCCCTCTTGATTGATATAAATTGATGATATATCACACTTGGATTGACGAATGTTTTAAATTTCTCTAGGAACAACTTTTCAAAGGTGGCTCAATTCTAGATACATCCTAGTGGAAAATTTATGTACCAGTTAAAGGCAACTTCTCCTAATGAGTATAGGAATAAATAGAGGATTGCATTCTCTTCTTAAATCTATTTGTGATTTCATACTTATTTGAATACCTTGATATGGTCCTCAGTTATTCATGTTTCTCAATAGATGAACCTTGGGCAAAATTTCTCAGGATTCTTGGGAAGGTCATTAAGTGCGCCTTGTAAGTTAATTGGTGAATCTACTACATTAGCAAAGAAGGCCATCGGCGAAGGATTTGGTGGAATTATAGTTGGGGTTTAGTTCAAAGGTAGAACTGAAGAAGATATTGAAATTTAAAATGGAAGTGGTAGAATTCTTGGTAATCCTTTATCACTGTGAGGCTTGCAAAAATGGTTGATTTCTAAGAACTCATGTGTACTAGGTGAAGACTATAGAGCTCACTGAAATGGAGATGGTGGATCAGGATCTTCCAATTTGCATTGATTATGGAAAAGCACACCTCTACAAAAGTGCACTCCTTAAAAATAGTGCACCTTCACACCTACAGACCTACGCAACTTCTGACAGTGTCAAACAGAAAATTATCTAAACTTTTGAAAACTTCAGAACTTTCAAATAGAAATTTATTTTTCTTATCTAAATTATTTGTGGACCTCATTTTAGCACCACTTCTATTGAGCTATCATTTTGCATGATGTTGAATGTCATGAGTGTTAGATTAGGTGAAAAACCAATCTCCCAAGAACACTTGCATGCATAACCCTGTCACATGGATGAAGCAAAGAACAGAAGCAAGAAAAAATTATGGAGGCCAAAAAGCCAGAGACATCTTATGGACATGAAAAGAGCAATCTCTATTATGATCCAATAAGTGAATTAAAAAACACAAAGAGGTGAATCCTTATAAAAGGAATCACGAAACCCTAACTAGGTTTGCGCATTATAATTAATATAAAATATTAATTATATGCACCTAAAAGCAAGCTTAAGAACTAGAGTAATAAACCACTCAATTAATTAAATCAAGATGATCTAATTAATAAGTGAAACAAAATAATTACTCTAACACGCCCCCTTAAGCGAAGCTTGGGAGGAAGCTAACCTAGCAAAGCTATGAAAGCAGAAAAAATGGGTCCCAGCAACAAGGCCTGATCAGGTACCCAATACAAGGAAAAGAACTAGATGAAGGAAACAAAGCCTCCAATCTAGGAAATGTCCCAAAGAAATGAACAAGAAAGAGCATGAAGCATCTCTGAAGCATGAAGCTGCAAACACTATCAGAAGAAACTGTTGGAACCCCCACTAAAATAGTGCATGACCAGGTAGAGAAGACAAAGTCTGAAGAGCTGATCAATCAAAGAGGTGACCTCCAAAAGTAGGAATGAATGAGTGTCTATATAGTAGATGAACCATCTCACCGAAATGCATAGGTGCCTAGCCACTGCATCCGCCTAGTACATAGGAACAAAAACTGAATACATAGATCACTCAACCAAACCAAGGAAGTAATAGAGCCAACAAGTGAACCCCCCCCATAATGCTAAATAGGGAGAGGGGTGATAGGAACACTGAAATGTAATGCCAGAAACATCTACAAGAAGAAGAATCAGGAACACCAACAATGC
The DNA here is from genome assembly GCA_028749045.1 of Cupressus sempervirens. NCBI lineage: Eukaryota > Viridiplantae > Streptophyta > Pinopsida > Cupressales > Cupressaceae > Cupressus > Cupressus sempervirens. Next base: position 554,003,929 of record CM053789.1, on the reverse strand, counting down.
AATAGAAGTACAACCACAGGATAAAGGGTGGTGTCACCGACACACAGCATGGGCTAATGTCATGGAAGGAACACTCACTTGATAAAGGTGGATGAGCACAAAATGGAAAAACATCATGACCCCCCATGGCACTTTATAACTGAGTGCGAGTACAAACAAACACAAGGTGTACAAGATCTCAGATATGCAAAAGCAAGCACTTTATCTCAGTGCATTTACAAAAAAAAGAATGCAATAGAAGAGAAGCATACAATGCTCAGAAGATAGAAAGAAGAGTGAGCCAAAAGAATAGAAGAATAGATCCCAGGACCTATAGAATCCAAGTAATCCGCTAGAGTGTGAAAGTGCAAAACTTGGAGAAGAAAAAACTGGAGTGGAATCTGGATAAAAGAACTCGGCAACTGAATAACTCAAAGAACCAGCTTTCTGATGCATTTTTTGGATCAAAAAAATACGTCCGTATGCTCAAGTTACGGAAGAAAAATCGAAAAGGCCTCTGAAAATGCATGAAAATTTTTATTTTTTAATAAAAAAAACAAAAAACTTTTTAAAAATGTGCCACCCTTGCTAGCTAAGGTAGAGCGAAGGAGGCAGTGGAGCTACTGGCGATAGAGGAGGGTGGGAGGTGCCACTACAGTAGAGCTGCCGCAGAGCCACTAAGGAGCTGCTACGGGCGGCTGCGGGCCGCTAGGCGATAACCACCAGCAATGACCACGGCGGTTAGTAAATTGCCAGCGGGACTTTAAAACTACTTTTTTTTTTTTTTACAATTTTTTTTCCATTTTTTTGCCTCCTAACGCCTGCAGGGGGTCGTACAGGCCTGTTGGACAAAAAAAATTGCCTCCCAAATCAACGTTGTCCAAAATGGATAAGTTTTATATGGATTTTGGGGTTTTTGGGTGCTCTAAACATAACGGTGATGTTCGTTTGAGCCCAAAGTGTCTAGAAACAAAGGTCCCCCCTAAATCCACATAAAAAGCTTCTGAAACCCTTGAAAAACTCCTACTTTTGAAACACTTCAACAAAACATGAACAGCTAGTAGCGAGATGGCTTTGGTACCATGTTAGATTAGGTGAAAAACTAATGTCCCAAGAACACCTGCATGCATAACCTTGTCACATGGATGAAGCAAAGAACAGAAGCAAGAAAAAATTATGGAGGCCAAAAAGCCAGAGACATCTTATGGACATGCAAAGAGAAATCTCTATTATGATCCAATAAGTGAATTAAAAAATACAAAGAGGTGAATCCTTATAAAAGGAATCACAAAACCCTAACTAGGTTTGTGCATTATAATTAATATAAAATATTAATTATATGCACCTAAAAGCAAGCTTAAGAACTAGAGTAATAAACCACTTAATTAATTAAATCAAGATGATCTAATTAATAAGTGAAACAAAATAATTACTCTAACAATGAGTCCTTCTAAACTCGTCTCTTGAAAAGATAATTGATGATCAACTCCAAGCTTTCGGGTGATCTTGTGACCTACTAGAATCTGCGCAATTGAAGATAAATGTGTATGTTCGTGAGGAGGCCTTTGCTGGTTCAAACCAATTTTGGATAATCTCTTTCCTATTTCTGTTTGAAAAAATAACCACAAAAGAAATATATTTTTGGTATTTTATGTTTTATGATGAATGCAAGTTATCGATGCAACTAAATAAATTCCTATTTTAACCAAGTATTAGCAAAGAAAATAAAAAAGATAAGGTAACAAGAGATTGAAGACAATAAATTGAAGGGGAAATTCCTAATGGACATAAACCAAGGTAAAAACATTTCTACAAATTAAATCAGTAGGAAACTAATGAAAATAGGATCAGTGCTTCCTCAATTCCACTGATACAATCATTAATGGGAACTCAATATAAACTTAAAGATATTTCACATTTGATTAAATCACAAGGCCATAGAGAGTACACTCATGTGAGACAAGATGTTATGAAAGAATAAAGATGATCCTTTCTCCAATTTGTTACGTCAATAGAATTTGTTAACATGAGGCAAACACCAGAACTGAACAATTGCACAATCATAACAACACAACAAAACCATTGGCTCCATTATTATTCGTGAACATGTTGTGAGGCCTTAGCCTGGCCTATCATAACATATCACATCATAGCAATTTATTTGCATTTCAGAAACTTCATATTTTGATACCTTGTTATATGTTGGACTATTTTGGACTGTTACTCAGACTATTCGATACTATGGGATACTTTATTTTATGGTAATTATTTATGATACCTGATGATTATTTATATTCATGTATTGGTTGGTTATTTTATTAATGAGTAGGAAATTATGTTTGAATGCAAAAGTTAGATGGATTATATGTATTTGGAAATCATGAAATGTTGCAAAAGGTCATATCATGTTTAGTTCAACAATGTTAGTATTATATATGCACAATGGTTTAAAAAATGGAAAAATGTTATTTGAAATTCAATTGAGAAATGCCTTATGTTTTGATTCAATTATGAATATAGAATTGATTAAGGATTTATATATGCATATGATTTATTAATATTGGATTACTAATATATGGTTTGAGTGTGTAGGAAATAACCATGGTAAAATGTAGAACCAAGACTATACCTTTATATTAACTGAGAATGCCAAGGTTAGATCTAATGAAGAGATCTTAAACTCATTGTTAAGTATTTTACTTTGTCAATGTAATGTGAATGGGTGTTTTATATTAGCTTCCTTTTGTGAAGGTTGATTTTCCACTCGTAATGTTAAATATATATTTTATAGTATCACTTGAAACTTGTGTTGTTATATGTTTAATTGGCAAGTCAAGTTGAGATATTGGCAAAAGACACCCAACTTTATTCCTAACCAGTTAGAAATGTTTAAATTTTTATCCACTTGCATAAAAATACCTTATGAAGGCTTTAATTAAATTAAATTTTGGATTTCAAATTTAGGGTGAATTTAGATGGATTTATTTGAGTTTTAGGGTGTTCTTTTAGTGAAATTAAGTTACCTACATGTTAGTACTATATGTTAGAGCTTTAATTTTGACTTTACTCGAGTTAAAATCTCTTTTCTAACACTTTTAAAATCTCATTTTTCAAGTATTGCGAAAATGGAAGAAAACTTACCCAAATTCCCACCTTATCTTTAGTGAGTTGATAATTCCAACCAAATAGGGAAACTGAGGTTGAGTTAAAGTATTTGTTCTCTTTCATGATGGAGAAAAATTAGGAGTTGTTTTCCTTTTAGAGGGGAATTGGAAAATAGAGTTGGGATTCACCAAATCTCTAGTTTTCGAGATTTTCAATTTTGGAGATTGGAATAAGGAAGGATAGAGGCCTCTTCTCAAATCGGTTCATTTACCATATCTTGGAGAAAGGTTGGAGATTTTTCCATGTTTTGGAAACTATGTGTTGTATTATTTTTCTAAATAAAAGATGTGTAAATTTTACTGCATATGCATATGTGTGTTGTTCATTGTCCTTGTTGTATTATTGGGTGTGGATGAATTTCTAGGGTCTTATTTTTATTTTTATTTTGAGAGTATGATGTTATGGGTGTAGAAGGACATCACTCACCCTTGGGAGGGAAGAAGTGGCCTTTGGGTGAAGGGGCTAGTTGGGCCTATCTCCTGAGTGTAGAGTCTCTTCCCTGGAAGGAAGAAGGATAAGCATGTATTATGGGTTGCATGTGCCATTACATTGTTATGCACTTTGGGGTGATAAGGGGAGAAATTTTGTGAGAGTTGGTATTTATTTTTTATGCCTTGTGAAGGAAAATTTGGTTTTTTGTATTTGGCTTCTCCTTAGGGTTTTTAGGTACACCTTCACCCATTCTATCGGTTGCTTTGGAAACCTATTGTGTATGCTCAAAAAGGGTGTTAAATGTTGTATCATGTATTGTTTATCTATGTGTTTATGCTCGATTTTTACCCTGTTGGTCTTGGTTCTCCAAGCTCAATGGGTGGTCTCATAGAGACCTAGGCTAGGAGGTGATATCTCCATGGTTTTCAGGGTTGTTTTGTACAGGTTTTCTAAATGGATATGTGTTGAAGAAAAGCTTAGAAGGTTTCCATTTTATGTTGGAGATTGAAGATGATTTATTATGAATATATGTAAAAGTTATGTATTGTAAAAGATCAGAAGTAGATCTTCATGAAATTTTTGAATTGTTGTAAGGACCCAATAATGATTGTAATATTTGAAAGGACTTTTCAATACTGTGAATATATTTTAGTTTAAATATTTCTTGAAAATGAGTAAAAGTATTTGAAAAATTGTAGCAAAATTAATCTATTAATAATTTTATATGATTTCTTAAATTATTTTCGAGAATTAAAATTGAATTGTGTGTGTGTGTGTGTGTGTGTGTGTGTGTGTGTGTGTGTGTGTGTGTGTGTCTTGTTCAATTATTGGGCATGACACATACATTCACAAAAATAACACACTCCGAAAAGAATAAATACACTTAGAAGGAGAGCACCAATAACTTATATTATTGCATCAAAATAATGGCTTGCTTTGGCCTAGTTTTTTAGCTTGTATAATTTTGCTACACTCTATACTAAAAGAACCAGTGATCCTATATTTGAAATGTGAGATGTGTTAAAATGCTAGATGAAATTATTAAAATTTCATGAAACTTTCGTTATGTGCCCTTGTCTTTCAAATTTTTGAAAAGTGGTGCTTTATAAAATGCGCAGGAAGTTTTTATCCTAAGGTTTTACTCTTAAATTTTCCCATATTTATTTTTAAGTTAATTTTCCAAAATTTTAAAAATCCTTTATTGAAAACCTTATCCTAGCCATGGTTTCACCCTTTGTTAATTTCTTAATACTTTATGAATTTTTTTAACCACTGCGGTTTACTTTTTCTAACCATTGATCTCAAAAGGATCAACAATGAGCACTTGCCTGTAACATGAATTTTCTTGACCTTAAGCAAATGTGGAGAAGTGTCTGAGTGCTACATAACACTTCTTGATATTAAGCTCTTTAATGCATTGCAAAAGCTAGAAGATGTTAGAATGGATTCAGAATTGTCAAGCAGCTATCAGAGCACATTGAGGATTTCAAGCAATTTCATTGGTTGAGCTGAGCAGTTTAGTCACCATTTGGTGTTATAATCATGACACTTTTAATCTTTGGATGATCTATAATAGGTCTATTATTGTAATAAAAAGATGTGTGAGGTTTAACTAAAGTGGGGAAGTGCCCTAGTGACATGTGTACTCAGTGATGTCAATGCATCTCAGTTTTAAAAAGGCATCAAAAATAGTTGGCAAATGCTAGACATGCTGGAAAAAGAATACATCATTTTATTGGTTGATTTTTCTGACTAGGTCATAAAAGGTATGATATCTATGCACTATTGATCTTGGGAAGATCAATAGAAGGTGCATCCCCACAGCATAAAAGTGACTAAAGTTTAGCCAAAGCGGGGAAGTGCCTACTTGCCATGTGGACTAGTAGGGTCGGTCATTCAAAGGACTGCCTAATCACACCAAGTTGGTGAACATGCTGACATGGTACATAATGATTGATGGAGTGGTCTATGTGTTTGATGAGTTGGAAAATGATTGTATTAGTGGGTCCAAATTTTGAAGTTGAACTTACAGTTTTTTAAGGATCTTAACGATCATGGATCTTTAGAAGATTGACGATCGATGCTTCACTGCTTTGTGAAAGTTCTTGAGCATTATTAAATGTGGGAATGCACCCTGTTGATGTGTGGCAATTTCCAAAAAGGTTTAATACAACCATTTTAATTTCAAATCAAGCCGTCTAAATTTTGATGATCAATGGTGGAATTTTAAACTTCACGATGTGACATAGAAAGTGACTGCTGAAGCATTAACTTTGATCAATGTTGTTTTGTGTGAGTTTAAGTTTCTAATAAAATTTCAAATTTCCCATTATTGATTCATAAGATTGTAGAATTCTTGCAGCACAAATTTTTCTAGAGATAAGGGTAAGGGTTTCGACATATTGCTGAGCAATTTCCAAAGAAAAATAGGTAAGTTGTTTGAGCTTCTGAAAAAATGAAAATTTATAACTACATTAGAGTAAATTTAAAAAATGCCTCCATGAAAAGATTTGTTAGGAAAAGTAGATTATCTAAAGAGGGCAATTCATGATGATTTCTTGGAACAAATGTCACAATCTATGAATGAATTAGCTAGAGGAAGAGAGCTTATTCCAAAAAGGCCTAGGTTACTAGTTGGTGAGGGTTTCTATGATAAAGAGAACTAGTTAAGAGATGCAGAAGTGTCTATTGGAGGATTAGAGCTTTTTCAAAAATGGATTGCAAAAAGAAAATTAGATACTCTAGTAAATAATGTGTCGGAATTCGATATAGGTAAATTGATTATACCAAGAGTTTTCTTTGATGATGATTTATTGGCAATAATGGCAAAGAAGTATGACCTAATTACTAGAATTATGAAGAACCATGTGGGTGATAATCTCTTTAGAGTTTCACCTGAACTGATCAAAGAAGTTTTTAAGCTAAACCCCAACCATGTCATTCATGAAAAAATAGACATAGAAGACCTCCAAGCTAGGTATGATGCACAGAGAATATATCTAAGGGGAGGACCATTGCAGGAGCATTTTATAAAAATTTGATCATTACCCTTGGTTACACAAAATACCCCTGAGCCTCTATTAAAAAAATACTTCAACCCTAGGGCACAGGCCTTATATTTTTCTCTTTGCAAGATCTTTGGCATGGATGAACAAGATCACATTACAGGCTCCATTTTTTTCATTATGTCTCAAACCTTTCAATATGGAATGAGTTCAATTTTTTATTTTGCTATTCACTTAGTAGAGGAGATCCATAATGGCTTGATAGGGATTGCAAAAGCTAAGGTTGATAAGGCCTTTTGTTGGTACTTCATGCTGATGTATATATTTTTATACAAGGGAGTTACCTTTTTCTCCAATGATATGAAATTGGAATTAGAGAGAGATGGAGAGAAGCTCCTTGTCTAATTATGGAGCACAGATATGACATGGGAGGTAACTAATGCCAGTTTTGTCAGATTGACATATATTTTACTTATATGCTCAGAATGTTGTTAATAAGGGACAACCCTAAAGTACCATAGTCTCTGTTAGAATTGATTAGACCTAAAGATCATGCTAAAGGGTTGTTGGTGAGCCATAATTGGGGAGATATCATCCCATATGCAGTGTCAATTATTTTTAGAGTTTATGATTTTTTGGGAAAACCAAATGTGTTACCATACCAAGTGCCTTTAAAAGTAGGGATTGTTGAATTATTGTGGAAGATTGGATTAGTTAAGGAAAGATATTTGCTAGGTAAATCAAAAGGTACATTCTTTCCCTAGCTTACTATTGTTCATAATTTTATTTTTGTTAAGAAGGGATGGAGAAACTTGGGAAAATTCTTAGATAGATACCAAATGGCTTAGTCTCATCCCCATTTTGTAGACTCAAAAAGATTTTACAACCTCCTCAGAGAAAGGAGTAAAGCTAAAATTTAGAGGCAAATTGTATACTTTTCTAAGGATATAATTAGAAATAGTTTCTCATTGCAAGAACAAGAGCCCAGGAAGGAGAAATGGATAGTTTTTGATAAGGTCTTAGACTTTACGAATGCTTTTGAGCTAGAATATGATCCCCTTTCTTATAGAAAGTATTGGGGCATGAAGGTAGATATGCTAATGGACAATTTTGTTAGGATTATGCAAACAATGAATGAGAAGAAAGAAATTATGACACAAGCATACCCAGACAAGGCTATTGAGGTGGAGGGAGGCTAGAAATTAGAATGATTTTGACCCCATGGAAATATACATTGTAGAAGAGAGTTAGGTATGTAGTGGCCAAAATTTTACAACATGTTCCTCCATATAAAAGACCAAGGTTTGAGAGCCCACCTAACACACATGCCCCCAAAAAATAAAAGTTGGAGCTAGGATCTTCTTCTAATGTTGAAAAATACTCACCCACCCAAACTCCACTCAAGATAGATGATGAATCATCCTCTAGAGAATAGCTGAGACAAATTGGAGGGGAGATGGACATAGTGGTCACAACTGCAGATATTAAAGAAGAAATGCCTAAAGAACCTTGTATATCATCACTTGAGCTCACTATTGGAGACTATAAAGGTAAGGAAATAGATCCTATGATAGCACAGGTTGCCAAAAAATTTATTGATGATGAAAGTTTTGTGAAATCTAGAGCTTTTGTCCAATTCTTATGGAGAATAAACATTGATAATTTTGAGAATAAATGTAAGCTAATAAAAGAAGAACAACCTAGTAAAATGGACTCTAAAATTGAAGAGGAAGTTAAAGCTAACTTCATGGAGGATTTTTCACAAATAACAACTAAAGGGGGAAGACAACTATTAAAGGACTCGGGAATTTTAATCTTGCCTAAGTAGGACATAGCCAATGCTATGATATTTGATTTTTTCAAGAAAGCAAAACTCACTCAATTTAAAACTGAAGGAGAGGTCATGCAAGCACACAAAGGATTAAGATATAGTAATGATCACCAAGCATTGGTGATATGGTCCATTGAAAAAAGAGACAAGACTAGAATACATGAAGTTTCAAGTGTTGAGCATATAGGTAGCCTCATGGTGTACAGAGTAGAGGAGGTAGATAGTGAAAAAGTGTCCAAAATGACTAGAGAAATGATGCACTTTGGGGTTGTGGTTGCTAAAAATGATAAAAATAAATTCATGGAGCTCAATGCCAAATTTGAATAAATGCTAAAAGCATATGAAGAGAGAGGAAATAGGATACATCAATTGGAGGTTTAGGTAGCCCAAATGGATAAACAACTAGGAAAAAGAAAAGTGGGAGAATCTAGCCAACCCCGAATTACTTATTCTCACCCCCCAATTGAGCCATTCAATCAACTCTCTTAGTAGAATTACCAAATATGGTCCTATAGAGGCAAGAATTTTATACTGCTGAGGAATTTGAAGAAGAAAAGAATAAACTCTAGCCCTTGCATGTAGAATTAGATGACTTATATGAGGACAAAACTAGGAATACAATCTTATATTTGGTAGATAAGATTGAGTGGCCAACATTTTATGAACAACTAGTATAAATAATGGACATGTAGAATGAAATAAAGAATGGTGAAGATGCTTTAAAGCCCATCATGAGTAAATGGGGCAGCAGGGACAAGGATATTGCCCTCTTGTTGATTTCACTCATTAGTCTATCTTGTGAACAAATAGAAAAAACCTTTGATGTGGGTAATGATTTATCTAATTTTGATGATAAAAGGGTTGCAGTACAAAAGAAGATAATAATTTTCTTTTAAAATATCTTGCTAAGAATTTTGAGCTTTTCTCCCATGTGCTTAAAAAAATAGACAAAATAAAAGAAAAGGAGGAATGGGGCAAAGAATTAGATGATTTATTATGCCTTAGAATAAATGGGGTTATAAATGAAAAAGGGCATGTGATATGGGCAATGACAACTGAAGAAATTGTTGAAGTGCAAATATTCTACAATTCCATTAGAGAAGATTTTTTTGAAATTAATAAGCTAGGGAATTTTGTGATAAAGAAGCATTGAGAGGTTTTAAGTTTTGATTGGCTAGATGATACAGTTTTTAATGAATGGATGGAAGATTTGATCTTTCAAAGTAGTTAGTAACTGGGGAAACTGATGATGAGGAAATGGACCAAGATGAGATGTTAGCACCAAATACATTAGTTTAAGTAGAAGAAGACAAAGAAGAATAATCAATTGCAGTAATGAGCACGGTGGTCCAAACTAATGACATAGCAATAGGAAAATCAAATGTAACTATTATTTTAATAGTGCATGATGATGTGGATGGAGACTCTTGAGCTGAAGTAACTCTACAAACATCTGAACCAAGTCCACCACATGCAACTCCATTGGTTACACCCTATGAGGAATGCCAACAACCTTGAAGCCAATCATGAACTTCTTAGCAATGAAAACTGTAGCAGAAAGTGGTCCCCACAAAATAATATTTATGATGTAAGATTTTTTTGTTGCACTAATATTTGTCTTTTATGACAATAACATTGTAAATATCTTTCTATCCTAAGAATAGTTGTTAGTACTCTCTAAGCCTGAAGCTTGTTGCATCTCACACTATATAAGTGAGATTCCAAGACTAGAGAGGGGGTCTGAGTCATTGTATAACTTTTAGTTTTGCTAGGTTTTATTTGGTCTAGTCCTTGATGCAAGTTGTATGATATATTTTCTTTGCAAATCTAAGAATACATTAATTTTCCAAGACCATAGTGTCTTATTTTGAGTTGTTTTGAGTTCTATTTCAATGTTATCTAATTTTCAAAGAGAATTAATACAAGGATGAACTAGTTACCATATTCTTTTATTTCTAAATCTTGTCTCCATTTTTATTGACTGGTTATTTTGAGGTTGTGTAGGCAAAGCCTTTCTCAATTGTGTAAGAATTTGCCATAAGGAAAAATTCACCCAAGATCAAGGAACTCAAGCACAAGCACAACAGTAGACCAAAAAGAGTATGATTAGAATGATGATATAATATTTATTCAATGTGGATGTAAGTACACTAGGAGTGCCTGTATATAAAGGCCTCTAGAATGCTTCTAGAAAGCATAGGAATTGGCAACATGATAAGTCATACAACCAGACACATGTCCACCAAATATGGATTATCCTCCATTAAGCACAGGAGTAAGTATGATGATGAGAGGATAAGCCTACAAAGGTGTAGCATGCAAAATAATGTTGTAGACACCAGGTGCTAAATTAGGAGTGTGAATAATTGTGTTGTCTACATGACAACTCAATTAATTATGCAAACTCTAGTGTTGTAGACACCATGTGTTGAATTAGAGTTTCTTACTCCAGTGTTATCAACATGACAACTCATAAGAGTACGCAAACTCCTTAGTGTCTCACCTAAGAAATAATAAAATAATGTATTAACCTAAGTAAATTTAAGTAAAGTGTAATAAGTAAATACTCATTTACACCAACACCCCCCCTTAAGTGCAACTTAGGAGAATGTACTTAAGCTTCCAAAAGCTAGGATGAAATGCATGATGGGTCTCGACTACTAGGCCATGTTAGGTATCCATGTACATAATGAAATGCAATCTCTCATAAAGTAGAGAAAAAGGGAAAACCTCATGGGAAAAACTGTCCCCCAAAAAGAGAGATGAAAAGACAAGATGCATGGATGGATGAAGTAATCAAGACCCCCCCCATTATGACATACATCAAGAATATACAATAGAGAAATATGAGAAGAAAACAATCCCAAAAGAGGAGAAGGTCTCCCCCACAAGAGAGAAGAAGAAGAGAGACAAGGTAGTCCCCCCCCTCCAAATGTATAGTGTTGATCAGTGATAGTTGCTCCGATGTAGAAGTTGATCCAAGACTACTAAATAATGTTCCTCCCCTTTGGAAGAAACAATATCATAGGTACAAGTGAGATGCTTCCCCTATGTGTGGAAAGAATCCCAATGATGGATGATGTCTCTAAAATTTGCTCAATATTCCCTAATAAGGATGAATGTAGAACATGTCCCAAAGAACATACTATCTCCTTAGATGATTAAATGACCTCCTGCAACTATTGTTCATAAGTATCCAAAATCACATCAACCTATGAAGATTGATCATGTAGAGAATGGACAGGAGGGTCAGAGTGAGCCCTTGTGACAACTGAAGAAGTGTCTACTTCATCAAAGAGAAGATGTAAATAATCAATACTGTCACCCAATCTGCTATGTATGACTCCACAAACAAACCTAAAATATATGTTATGTATTCATCCTCTGATGTTGGAGTTGGAAGACTAGGTGTACCCTACTATGCTAGACCTATCACTGTGGCAATATATGCATGTTGAATATGTTGATACTGTGACCTCTTGCTACATTTGTAATAGGATCCCACATATCTAAATTTGTTGAAGCACTACTGCTGGTGTCACTATTAGTTTCCGTAATGTATGAAGTGTGGAGAGGATTAGAGGATAAGCTGGGTGAACTTTCGTCAAAGTGTACATCCCACTCTATGAAAATCTCATGAGTCTCAGGATCCATAAGTCAGTATGCCTTAACATTGTCTTTATATTTGATGAAAGTACAAGGCCAAGGTGGTGGTGCCTTTCATCCCCTGGAAGATATGTTTTCCCATGTTGGACAACTAAAGACTCTAAAGTGGCTCACAACTGGTTTTCTGTTGCACCATACCTCAAAAGGAGTCTTTCCATCTAAGGCATTATGAGGAGACCTATTAAGTATGTGATTAGTATTGTTGATTGCTTCAACTTCAAGTGATGGATCAAAAGAATTGGCTTGTATCATGCAACTTGCCATGGACTTAAGAGTTTGTATCCTCAGTGTTGCAAAATCTATCTTGTGCAAACTGAATGCTAGTGGATTATGAAGATCAATACTGTCAAGTTTGAAAAAGTCATTAAGTCTTGTGTTCACATATCTACTTTCATTGTCCATCCTTAGAACCTTGATGGCTTTCCTTGATTGTTGTTCAACATGACTCTTGAAGGCTAGAAATTTGTCCAACACTTCATTCTTGTGATGAAGAATGTAGACCCATGTGTAACATGAAAAGTTATCAATGAACGTAAGTATATAGCGACCCTAGCTTACTGATGTCACTACAAAAGGACCTGCTAATACCATGTGAACCAATTGAAGAACAACTGGTGCTCTTGAAGACTTCCCTTTATGTAACTTCTCCTCTGGATGCATATCCACTAAACATGTTGAACATTCACCTTGGGAAAAGTTTATTGTAGATAGACCTTTGACCATATTGTTTGAGAAAAGTTGTTGAAGATAGCAGAAGGCAAGATGTCCATACCACTCATGCCATAATTTGGTGTGTGAATTTGATTCAATCAACAAGGATTGTGAAGTAGACTTGGAGAGAAAGTGGGAAAAAGCATACAACCTTTTGTCATGATTAACTTTCCCCACTGCAACCATTGAATCATCTTTTAGACTGTGCACCTTAATTAAGTCAAGAAGGAACTGAACTTTATGGCCATCTCCAAGGTGATTGATTTGGTAAATTGAGAGGAGATTAGAACTTAGGTTAGGAACATAGACAACATCTTTGAACTCTCTATTTTCCATCTCCACATTTCCTTTCCCTTCAACTTCCATTTTTGTATCATCTCCAATAAAGTTGTGTGGTACCGTAGAATGCTTCAATTAAGGAAAATCTTCTTTTAAAGAACTCATATAATATGAGGTGATGGCACTCAAAATTGCATTCCCGTTTTGAGTGTCCATTCCAAATTTTGAGTCACTTTAAGCCCCTATGAATGCATTTTCATGCTTGTGCCCGACTGTCTTAATATGGAATATGTGGTGTTTTATGTTTCTAACACCCTTCATTCAGCCTATCCATATATTTTGTAATGATAAACTAAATTGTAGAGCCATTCTGCGAAGGTAGTTTTCAATTTTGCATTTTCTGCGTAAGTCTCAAAAAGCGATAGTTGGCCTAGTTTGCCTTTGAATATCTTTTACTTGGTTATGATTTATGACTCACCACTTTGAGGATGTTCAATATGCATAAGAAAGAACCTATGTTTCAAGTTTCAAGTTGTTTTGACATGTTTTGACTAGGTTTTGAATGTCTCGAAGTTGGTCAGTTGCATCTATTGTAAATTTGCATATTATTCATAATTTTGGGTAGCCCTTGTTTGATAGACTATAACTTTTGACCAGTTGACCCAAATAATAAAATTCATTTTGCATCATACTCTAGGGTTTGGAAAATTTGTATGCTCTATATTTGAGCTTATGAAAAATCCATTTGATCAGTTTTCAAACGTGATTCCATTTGCAATTTTTAGAGTTTCACTACTAATCAGAAGTGCAGATTGATTGGGAGCCCTGTTCGAGATGTCATATCTTTGAGTTCGGGATTGGTTAGATCAAATGGTTTTTTCCCCTATGTTCTATACTGAAGATACTGTAAGCATGCCAATTTTCAAGTCTTGACAAATCTGTCTACACACTTTTCCAGGGCCATTCCATTCGCAAAAAACACTTTTCTGTTGATGATCACTATCCTGCAGTTCCAGCTAGCCAACTTCAAACCTTTTCCAAATGCATCTCATGGTTCATCATGAGTCAAAATCATAGAATTACACTCTCCTCATGAAAAATTATCGATGCCCTAGATTTTAGATCGTCAAATGCCCATTTGCCCAGTTTTCAAAGCTCAAACCAAGTGCAATTTCTGATTTTCTGACATGTTCATTTGTAGGTGATTTTAAGTAGGCATGTTAGGAGGTTGATATCTTTTGACCCTAATTTCTTCATGCAATTAGATTTTTCAAAATTTTTGAATATGTCAGAGAGAATAGAAATCCAAAGTTTTGGAGCCTGGCCAAGTGTTTATGTCAGTTTTTAGAGCCAAGCAACAGGCCTCCTAACACATTTTTCACAATGGTGCGGAAATGGTTTAATAATAAAATTCCTTTTGCATCATATTCTAGGGGTTAGAGACTTTGTATGCTCCATATTTGAGCTTATGATGAATCTATTTGATCAATTTTCAAACGTGATTCCATTTGCAATTTTTAGAGTTTCACTATTAATCAAAAGTGCAAATTGATTGGGAGCCCTGTTTGAGATGTCATATCTTTGAGTCCAGGATTGGTCAGATCAAATGGTTTGTTCCCCTATGTTCTATACTAAAGATACTACAAGAATGCCAGTTTTCAAGTCTTGATGAATCTGTCTACACACTTTTCCAAGGCCATTCCATTCACAAAAAACATTTTTCTATTGATGATCATTATCCTGCAGTTCCAGCTAGCCAACTTCAGACCTTTTCCAAATGCGTCTCATGGTTCATCATGAGTCAAAATCATAGAAGTGCACTTTCCTCATGACAAAGTATTGATGCCCCAGATTTTAGATCCTTAAGTGCCCATTTGCCCAATTTTCAGAGCTCAAACCAAATGCAATTTCCAATTTTCTAACATGTTCATTTGCAGGTGATTTTAAGTAGGTATGTTCGAAGGTCGATATCTTTTGACCCTAATGTCGTCATGCAATGAGATTTTGTAGACTTGTTGAATATGTTAGAGAGAATAGAAATCCAAAGTTTTGGAGCCTGACCAAGTGTTTATGTCAGTTTTTAGAGCCATGCAACAGGCCTCCTGACACATTTTTCACAGTGGTGCAAAAATGGTTTAAAATAAGTTTTAATGATCAATTTGTGATCAAGTTTGATTCCACTCAGTTCAAGATGGTCAATGGATCACTTTGCAATATCATTTGTTTGGAAACAAAAACAATAATTAGTTGAACCCGCTCTTGGGCCTGACTGATTACATCAGATGGATGAAATTGCGCATGAATTGAAGATGCTCAAAAGTTGTAATGGGTGAACACCAAGCAGTTCCCATTTTTGTGACTATAAATGTGGATACTATTTTCATTCCTTTTTCCATCTCTTTAGATTCATTGGTTTCTCCTGAAAAGAAAATTAGATGCATGGGTATATGCAGAGTTTTACCCATATATTTTAGATGTTTTTCCCCATGATATTGCAGAGATAATCCATAGTTATTATCCAAATGGTGGGGTCTATCTACTACATGATGTTTCACTATAATGTTTATCTCTGCCATCTAGTTCATAGTCATGCATTTGTTCATGAGATAGACATTGACCTTTGATCATATAGATATCCATGTTACTATTAGCAGGCAGGGGAGTTGCAGTTCTAAAGAGGTCCACACAAAAGGTAGAGTATGTGTGAATTTGGGGAGATGCCACCGTCCACGTGAGAGGGCATAATGATCATGGCAAGCCCAAGCATCCACCTCTTTAGCAGCAGCCCATGTTTTTGGGCCAAAGCAGTAGGGGAGATAACCAGCAAAGTAAGGATTAGTTGTAAAATGAAATAGTTGACATTTTGAGCATAAGCCACAGCTTTGCAGGAGGACGGCCTACATTTTGCAAGGTTCCCCATGTAGAGCTCTATAGTGAGGGAGCATATCATTCATGCAAAGAAATAGGAGTGCCACGGTTCATACGGAGGATCATCCATGGCTACAGAACAATGATGCCCATTGGTTTGCAGGTCCACGTGCAAGCAAGGCGTCAGGAAATATGTTGTAAACCACAGCAAAAGATTAGCAAAATCCATGCAGAGGAGAAGTAGAATGCCCATGGCTGCAACAAGGGTTTGGGTGTTTGAAACTTATTTCCCACATTCGTTTGGTGGGAAAGATTTTTGTTTTTTATAATAATGGCAGCTCAATATGTGAGTTGTCTTTGAGACAACCGATTGGAAACAAGCAAGGGTCACTTAGTGGGGCCTTCTTGGCCAGTTGAACCGAGTTATTTTAACCATAGAAATGTGTATTTCAAAGTCACCACATGGAAAATGAGGAGACCAATCGAGAGATCAAGGTGCAAAAATTAGAGGCTCGCGATGTTACGAGCTGTGCGATCTCATGGCAATATCGAAAAGTCGTGAGGTTCATTTTGAAGAGATACGATGCTACGATGAAGCCCATTTTCTGTGAGATCAAGGAGGTTGAGATTGTGTTGTGCGATGCTATGCTGAGCCTGTTCCGGATATCAAGGAGGGTGAAATTTGAAGGCAAGATGCTACAAATTTGGTGGCCATCGTGAGATCGGGAGAAGGGAAGGGAAGTGCTTTCGATCTTACAAATTTTGTAAGGTTGGGAAGATAAATTTTAAGCACCCCAATGCCATGAAATTCGCATATGGTTGGGGAAGATAAATTTGAAAGCCACGACATTACAATTTGGTCATAATATCATAGGCTAAAAATTAAAGTTTTTCAAATGGTAATGACCAATGGAGGATGGATGCATGGCATATAATGGATTGGAGGGATAAGTGGAAGAAATTCAAAATGATTTATAAATCAAATGTCAAAATGATTTGAATGCTCAGAACTTCAAATGGAAGGATTTGAAATATTTTAAAGTTTATATAGTTCATACTATGTAAATTTTTCAATTTTTCAATTTAATTGCTCTGTTCAGTCATGGAGGCCAAATTTTCATAATGGTCCAAGAGGGGCTATTTTTGTCCAAAATGTGAAGTGTAATATACCGTCAGAATCGAAAAAGAATGAAATCTTAATTTTTGAAGTCAAATTTTGTGCAAGTCTCAGTCGATAGCAGCTACATGTAGTTTTATGATTTCAGGGGCTTCATAGTGAATTGTGCAAATTTAATGTTGCATATGAAATTGCAATTAGATATAGAGATATTTTCATCTGATTTGACTTCTCTAGCAATTGTAAGGATGAATTGAATATTTTTTTGATGCAGTTGGGAGCAGTTATGTTTTTGGCAATAGCACAAGTTGATTTTCATGGCAAAGCAAATGTGACATGTTGAAATCAAATTTTGGAGCCTCAGTAGAGTTTGATTATTTCTTGATATTTCTCCATGAGATATTTTGCATATTATTAAAAGGGATATATCAGATATCTTGGTATCATTTATGTTTTTCAAGTGCAAGTAGATGAGGAAGTTCAGTTTCAGCAACTCTTTCAGTGGGACAGATGTCAATTCTAGATTACAATTCCTGAAAGATCTTCTCTCCTATATATCTTCCTCTTCTGCTCATTGTAATGGTTCCAATTTTAGGACTTGTGAGACCACAAGGTTGGCTCCAGCTTTTAGAGTTGTGATACTAGTTTTCTCAGTGTTTTTCCTATTATGAACAGCATATTGTATCTCTTTTGAAGCATTGTCATATTACATAGTCATTCTTTGTGTATTTTTTGAGTTTTGATATGCAGATGATGTATTGTTTTCAATGAAATTAATACAAGAGTTTCACCTTTCTTAGTTTCATTCTGATTATCATCTCCTACTTCTATTACTTGCAATGTTTTGTGTTTAAGAATGAAGAGCTTAAACTCAGTTACAAACCTTTAAGGTTGTATATCAAGATGAATTTGCTATTGGAACAAAGAAGCTAAGTAAATGCTTGTTTATACTGATAGGGTTGCAGGTTACACCAGAAGGATTCTACAATAAGTACGAGAGTTGTTATGAAGATTGATGTTTGTTTGCAAGTCAAATAGATAGATCATATGACTGGATATATGAGTATACTTTAGGTATCCATCTGCATGTTAAGGTTTAGTTGATGCCCAATGGATAAGGGACTGGTCAGCTTGAAGGATGCATGTTCCCTGTTGTTGCATACCTGGATGATGTTGAGATATAAATCTTAATCGAATATCTTTCCCTTTGTGATTAATAATTAAAAGAGTTTTCCCTCACTTGGTTTATCAGGTTCATGTTCCACTGCCTAATGCTTATAAGAAGAAAGGGTTTTCTTTAGATTCAAAGGGCAAAGGACAAGCACTCATGGCAAATTCAAGTTCTTCAACAGAATGGATTCTTGACTTAGGTGCCTCATGTTGGCTCCTAATTTAATAGTTTTGGAAATAACTAAGAAACCAAACCAATACATCTAAGGTTAGGTAATTCCTATGATGGATGCACTTGACTATAGTCTTGGGCCAACTATAAGGATAAATCCTTCTTCTTCTTTAGGCTTTGTTAGACCTAGGTGGGTGGACCTCAGACTCTTTATATGGTACCAGTCTAAAGACATACAACTAAATCTGGAAAACAGATGAAATCCCTTAATCTTCTATGTTTATGCAAGCATTCATGGAACTATTTCATCCATGAATGCTTGCATAAACATAGAAGATTAAGGGATTTCATCCGTTTTCCAGATTTAGTTGTATGTCTTTAGACTGGTACCATATAAAGAGTCTGAGGTCCACCCGCCTAGGTCTAACAAAGCCTAAAGAAGAAGAAGGATTTATCCTTATAGTTGGCCCAAGACTATAGTCAAGTGCATCCATCATAGGAATTATCTAACCTTAGATGTATTGGTTTGGTTTCTTAGTTATTTCCAAAACTATTAAATCAAGAGCCAACATGAGGCACCTAAGTCAAGAATCCATTCTGTTGAAGAACTTGAATTTGCCATGAGTGCTTGTCCTTTGCCCTTTGCCCTTTGAATCTAAAGAAAACCCTTTCTTCTTATAAGCATTAGGCAGTGGAACATTTTGTTTCTTTATGATGGTTGTCAACTCATCAATCTTTTTATGATAACACTCATGTTCTTCATGACCCATTTTCTTGCAATAGGCACACTTTTTCTTCTCCTTATTGGTGTCCCCCTTCTTTTTTGAATTTGAGGAAGACTTACCTTGTTGATTTTATGGTGATGTTGTCTTTTCTACATCCTCTTGTTTGTTATTCTTCCACTTCTTATTCTTTCCCTTTCCTTTATTTGAAGATTGACCAACTAGATTTTGAGAACCCTAGTTATTGGCCACCAATGCCTTAGATTTTGGTGAATTGAGAATCCCCATTTATTTAAATTTCTTTTCTTCTTCATCCAACTGCATTGCATAGCAATCAAAAGAGACTTTCTGATAGGCAGACCTTAATATAGTCTTTGAGGTATTATAAGAAGAAACAAATGTGGAGTACTCATATGGTAGCTTATTATGAATGAGATAGATTAACCTACCATCTTTAATAGGATTACCACAATCATCAAGCTTTGTTCTTAATTCATTCACCTTTATGATAAAATCTTGTATGGAATCAAATGTCTTAGGATCTAAGAAGACAAGGTCATCTTCAATTTTGTAAACATCCTCCTCAAACACTTTACCATATAGGTTTTGGAGGTTATCCCAAGCTTCCTTGGATGTACAAAACTTTTGGATTTGATATATGATCTTGTCTTCAACCCCCAAACAAAAATCATATAAGGCTTTCCTATCCATTGTTTCCCAAGTTGAATTTTAGTTGTAGATACTTAATCACTTGCTGGTTTAGGAAGGGTACCATCTACATATTGAGAAACTCCTTTATGCATTAAATGACACCACATTATTATGTACCATGTAGCATAGTTATGTGGAGTTAATTTAGAAACTTAAAATTTCCCATGATGTAGAAAATGAAATAAAACAATAGGAAAAGATGAACACAACACCAAGAACACCCCCCCTTTTTCACTCAATCAAGAAACCGCCCAAAAAAGATGCTTTTGACACTTTATATGTAGTGCATTTACAATGGCCACTTGCCAATTTTGGCCTTAGTGGACTTCTGATTTTGCTGTGTACAACCTCTATATAGATTACAAATCTGGAACTTTACAATGTACAACAATTTTGAAGCAATACAAAGAAAATAGAGGACCTAATTCTGAAAGTGATACTTTTGTCCATGTAACCCTATAATCTAATTGTAAATCTAGAAAGTAGATGAAAAATAATGCACTTTTTAAAAAAATGGAACCTGATTTCATGTCCAGATGTGCTCGTACAAAGCATTTGAAGTTGCAAAATGCAGGATTAGATAGGTATAGTCACTAAAAGACACAATTTTTGACAAATTTGTGCATCACAAACAAAAAAAACTACACCACTAAAAAGTTTAGAAAATTCTAGCCAAAATCAAAAAAAATTACATCTAATTTGGAGTTTGAATGACTAAGATATGGCCTCCCAAAGTCAAACTGTCAAATTAAAAAAAATTGCACCTAATTTGGAATTTGGATGACTGAGATATGGCCTCCCAAAGTTGGACTATCAAATCAAAAACCAATCTAGAGAGGGGTTAGATCAGCAAAAGATGGAGTTAAATTTGACGGTCATATGGCCATCACAACATTTCTATTTTGCCTCTTGATGACAATCAAATGACCGCCAATTTTTAAAAAGTAGATTTCTAATGTCAACATACTCAAGCCCCTCTAGATGACATCATGATGATGTAATGATGATGTCAGCACTATACAAATTGTACAAAATTGTACAAAAAAATACGTGTCTAGGGTGCAGTGCTAATTAGATGTACACATGGCACCTACGTGTCTAATGACTGGGCAAGCATATTGTACAATCCATGTAACAATTGGTAGATGTGACAAGGCCATGTGTTTTCTTACTGCACAAAGTGTCACAGATGTGTCAATGTCTACATGGGCGACAGGAGTGAGCAGAGTTGGAACCTGGTCTGTCTGACGTGTCTAACACATGGACCTTGTCACTGTTAGGAAATTATGAACTGGAGGGACCACATGTTAATTGCATAGGATCCAATGTGGGTGCAATTTAATGTCACGTATCACTAGGAGATTCATGATGGGTGTTGGGAGGAACAAATTCGGTGCCATCGAGGAGGGTCACAGTTGGATATTAATTTCTAGCAGGGAGATTAAAATCCTACATTGCCTATGCAATAGCCTCCAAGTTTGTTTAAAAGACTCGGTTAGCAGTCATTATATAAAAGAAGCCTACTAGAATTGGTTGTATTGGCCAGTATGTTGGAGCTTGACCTCAGGTTTATGTCAGGTATTTGTCTTCTCATAGTTAAACCGTTAAACTAACCATAATGAAACTATGGATAAAAGGAATAATATCCCATACAGGGTCAGGGTATCACTACCCAGTGATTGTACAAAAAAAAAATCTGCATGCCCAACTAGGCTAAAAAAATTCGAAAAACATAGCACCAAAAATGCAGAAAAATAGCAAATCTAAAAATCAATTAAATAGATCGAATAAATGACCATACCCAATTTGCAAATCGAGGCCTTCAAGTGTCGTTTTGCAAAACAAAATTGCCTAAAAATTGACTTTGGCCCAGCATAAGTGAATTTAGAGCCAATTTTCACCAAATCAACATTTTGAACGCAATGGCGAGGTCCATATTTGCTCTAGACACTCCCAATTTTTTTTAGATTCTCCATATCTGGGTTGAGGTGCTGAAGCAACAATGGTCTCGAATAGTTATGTGACCTTAGGGAAAAATTCACCCAAGATCGAGGAACTCAAGCACAAGCACAACAATAGACCAAAAAGAGTATGATCAGAATGATGATATAATATTCATTCAATGTGGATGTAAGTACACTAGGAATGCCTGTATATAAAGGCCTCTAGAATGCATCTAGAAAGCATAGGAATCAGTAACATGATAAGTCATACAACCAGGCACATGTCCACTAGCTATGAATTATCCTCCATTAAGCACAAGAGTAAGTGTGATGATGAGAGGATAAGCCTACAAAGGTGTAGCACACAAAAAAATGTTGTAGACACCATATGCTAAATTAGGAGTGTGAATAATTGTGTTGTCTACATGACAACTCAGTTAATTATGCAAACTCTAGTGTTGCAAACACCATGTGTTGAATTAGAGTTGCTTACTCCAATGTTGTCAACATGAAAACTCATAAGAGTATGCAAACTCCTAAGTTTCTCATCTAAGAAATAATAAAATAATGCATAATAATAAAATAATGCATTAACCTAAGTAAACTTAAGTAAAGTGTAATAAGTAAATACTTATTTACACAAACAAATTGAATGCAACTAGGATAGGTTGTATATCAATTCACTATTGCTTTTAATTCAATGGATTAAGTAAATACTTTAGTGAATATGATAGGATCTCCAGGCAGTAAGAAGGATATGTGTAAGAATGAGTTTTAATGAGAATTGTTGATGATATTGATTGTAATGCAGTGAATTAGGTTAGATAGACTCTGAGTCCCACTGGATGAGGCACTGATCAATTACTTTAGTTTGCATATGAAGATATCGTAGATGAATATGCATCAAGTACAACCTTGAAAATAAAAATCTATTTTACTTTAAATGTATGAAGAGTGTCATTGCTGGTCAATAGTTGTTTACACTTTATTTATGTGTTTTAGTTAGCTGCTATTGCTCATAATTACTTGTAGATCTAAGAAGAATTATGACCAATCTGTTGTAGGGGATGATAATTGTGGTAAAATGTCATTGAATGAGTGAAACTTGAATGAAATACCAAGCTACAAAATCTCTTATCCCTAAGGTGCCCTTGCCTTGGTTTTGTAGAGCTAAAAGAGTAAAATGTCTTTTATGATTTTGTCAAAGTTGGGTTGAGATATGAAGAACATCTAGTTGATCATGGGAAGTAGCTAATCCTTAGGTTATTTTGATCTTTATTATCTTGGTATTAGGTATCATTATCACTTGGTAGTACATAAAACACCAACAGCCTAGAGTACATATTGCAACCATGTATTTATAAGAAATCATCCCCTCCCTTTGTGTTAGGAAAGAGAGTTCTTAAAATGCTCATGCTAACAACTAATAAAATAAATCAAATTATATACAAACAAACTCTCTAAATGGTGCTAAGTAGGTCCCCACCCTTTTTTATATCAATTAATGGGTGCATGAGCCTTTACATGACACAAAATAATAAAAGAATGAGAAGATAAGAAGAATATAGTTGTAAGATGATCTAGAAGTCACTGGAAGCTTGGACTTCTCTAAGCATTTTTGGAAGTTGAACTACCATCAAAATGTGTTTCTGGTACATGGAATGATCTAAATTAGGAATTGGTAGTTAACTATCAGTACACTACTTCTTACTTCAAAACTGTTAGCACAACTTGGTGACAGGTTCCAAAAATCAAAAAATTTCCAAAGTGTGAAAACTTGATTTCTAGCATCTAGGTTTTTTTCCCTCTTTGCACTAAAATAATGCTCAGATGTTTTCTCTTAAACTTCTCTATTATCTCAGCCACTTGAGTAGCTTCTAGTAAATATAGACTTCCATACTTATCCTTTACTAGTTGCCAATAATTGCTTACTTTGATCCTTGTTTCCACAAAATCCTCAAGCTTGGTGTCCAGTTCCAACATTGCTTCTTTGGTTTTAAAGGCTTGTCTGATGTCATCTTCTAGTGAAGCTTCTTCAAATGTGGCTCTGAGATTTTGGACAACTGATTGCACCTCAAAAATCTTGGTCTTTGACTCATCCTAAAAAATCTAAAGGCTAGTGGTATTGTAATACCTCTACTTCTAAAGACTACTCTTAGTCTTATCTTTAATCCATTGAATCTCATCATGCAATCCTTCCATAAACTTATTACCTGCCAATATTTTCTCTATCCAATCATCAAGCTAATCAAGATCCTTAGTTGCATATATCTCCATTAGCATACAATACCTTTGACCTTTTATTGCTCTTAAAGTCTGTAGATCTTTACCCTAGGTATGTACTTCATCCATTAGCCAAAATCTTAGTTCACAATAGAAACTAACTTTTTGGCACTTGACTGGATGTAGTACAACAGGTTCAAATTACCCTATATTATCTGCACTCCCTTCTCCTTAAAATTTTCATGCCATCAGTGACATGCTTCCAAAAATGGAGCTAACTGTGGTATTCCTATCCATTTTCTCTCCAATGCTACTGCAAGAGCAATCTCTATATTCTCTAGGTTGATGGGGCCCATAACTACATTCAAATATACTCTTAGTAGTTCATTCTTCTTTCACAGTGTTATCAACTCTAACTCATCTTGGTCCATGTGCCTGAACACCACTTTCATGCTCATAGTGATCATCACTTTGTCTATAGCTACTGTGGGTCTTCCCAACATGACCTCCTTGAGTTGGTAGTCTTTAGGAGTCAATTGTTTGGTGTCAACATAAGGATAAGGAATGGCAATACGTGCAAGTAGGTCCTGACCATGGTTCTTCATTATGAAGGCCAATTTTCATGCATCACCCTAAGGTGGGTCAAGCCTCTTGAACACTTTTATTAACTCCTTCATTCCCTCCTTGGTTGGTAGGTCTAGTTGCCTCTTTTGGTGAATCATAAACTCTCAATCTTTAGCCATGTTAGTGTGGTGCCCATGGGAGACATGTACTTGGCTCAAGAGGTTGGTCCTACTGCAGGCTCCTTTCCCTTATCAATCCTCTCTAGAGTCTTCTCTTATTGAGAAAGGTCTTTAGTTGGAGTCATTGTCTCTAGTTGGGCTAAGGTCCTAACCTCTATATTTTGAGGAGATTCTTGAGGCTTTTCATGTATTTTCCCTTCCTTGGATACTTCATCATCATGTAGTTGTTGGAATTCCCCTTCCTTGGTTATTTTCTCTTCTTCCTCGGTAGCCGAGGGAAATGGAGTCACTAGTCCTTTATCCAAAACTACCAAATCCTAAGATGGTGGTGGTGGAATGCCTAGAGGTCCTTGAGGTAGAGGTAGAAATTGATTCCAATCCTCTCCTACATTGAATATTGTAGCTAAGATATAGATCTTTATCTTCCAAAATATGGATGTTATTATTGTTATTGTCACCTTCAACAAAAAAAGACACTTATGTTTAATTTTTACTATTAAATATAAATGACATGTGTCATTCACATGCATTGAGGCATTAATATTAGAAGATTTATAAATAATTATAGGAGTTATGGGAATCTCAAGAGACCTTCAATTATTATGTGAAGTGTCTTTCCTATTATTATATATTTGCACCAAGCAAAGGATATTGTACACTTGAACATTTCATTATCAATAAAAATATATTTATGTTGTGTGGTTGGGTTTTTCTTCATTCTCAAAGGCTCTTTTTAGAATAATTTTGATGTTCTTTGTTTCAATTTTCTCTCTTTCTTATTGTTGGTTATCTTCGTGGATTTTTGGGCTCTAGATTTAACATGGTATCAGAGCCAATTTAGATATCAACATTAAATGAAGTCATTTTTTGTCCATTACCTCTATTTTTTAGCAATTTGAGAGTGTTATGCTTTAGAAATCTGATATTTCTAATGTTCTATGATTTAAGTATCATTCTATTAGAAGCTATGTGTTTTTTTTCCTATGGTTCAATATTCTCCTTCATTCTATACACCCAAGGGTTTTACGCATTCTAGTCTAGAAACTTTAGAAACTTCTGATAGCCCTAAAGATATGAAGGAAGATGTTTGATAGTTCAAGAAACCTCATTGGAGGGGAGGGTTATGAGTGTGGGTCTATCTCATGGTCAAAAAATGGTGAAAGGGGCATGTTAAGATGTGAAGGATGTTCCTAGCAGTGGAAGACATGGGACCAACAACAAGGGAAATGGTGTAAAAATATGGTTGAATGGGATTGGACTTGGAGATATGCTCAAGATGCATGAGGTTGACATGGATGTCTTGCATTTCCTCACCTTTAATGATCTTAAGGAGATGGAGAATAATGATTTTGGTTCTCGGCATAAAATATATAATTTACTTTAGCAACTTGGAAAGAGTTCTATAGAATAATTTGATTCAATATAGGGTGGCTTTAGTTCTCTATTCACCAGTGGGTTCGTCGATGAACCTCATCTCAATAGAAATTGTAGTGATGTGATAATTGCTAGAGAATGTTAACTATTACTCATGCCTAGCAGAATCAAATACTATTATGGAGTCACAACAGTTATATTGTGAAGGGCATTTTAATTCTACAATGGTGGATTGAACTTTGAAACCTTTGTCTAGATATTTGAAAATGGTTGGAGGTGTTGATGCATGAGTCCATGTGCTAGGATTCTTCTTGAGGAAGATTAACCTATATAAAGATATCTATTCTAGTTTTATATAGTTCATAAATTTTATCCTACTAGAAATAGCATTGATATCTATGCTAGGTTTATCTCTCTTGGTTGCGAGATGCAACAAGATAAGGATTATAGCTCCATAGGGAGATGTTGAGCTTTAGAGGGAGATTATAGCTTTAGAGAGAGGCTTCATTATTAAGAGAGAGTGCTTATGGAATCCCCTTCATTCTCATATATCTTTTTGGTATTTATAAAATTTGAGACTTAAATGGAATCAAGTCTTAGTTTGTTATTGCCTATTTTATTCTTGTGTGATAAATGAGATTGTAAGATCAATTGTGATAACTCTTTCACTATGCAATAGTGAACATCATTTTGAGAGAGTCCATGATGTCATCACCTTGAGAGAGTTCATAAACATCATGTTGAGAGAGTCCATGATGTCATCATGTTGAGAGATTCTGAGATGGAAGTTTGATGTTATGTTGAGAGATTCTATCATAGTTCATGTTGAGAGAGATCATGATTAAAGGCTTAGCTGCAAGTCTTACAAATCTATCATGTTAAGTGATTCCATGATTATTAATAATGAGTAATTGTTATAGATTTTTATGTTGATTGATTCCATGATTATTACCAATGAATAATTATTGTGGGTTGTCATGTTGAGTGATTCCATGATTATTAACAATAAGTAATTGTTATAGGTTGTCATATTGAGTGATTCCATGTTTATTAACTATGAGTAATTGTTATAGGTTTTTATGTTGAGTGATTCCATGAATTTTATAGGATCTATATGATGAGATTTTATCATTGACATTTTGGTTGTAGTCTTGTGTGATTATTTAGCTAAAGATCTCTCTTTGACTAAGAGGGAGTGTTGAAGATTGTAGTTGTGATAGAGATCTTTATCTTTCAAAATATGGACGTTATGATCATTATTGTCACCTTCAGCAGAAAAGGTCACTTATGCTTAATTTTTACTCTTAAATATAAATGACATGTGTCATTCACATGCATTGAGGCATTAATATTTGAAGAGTTATAATTAATTATAGGAGTTATGGGAATCTCAAGAGACCTTCAATTATTATCTGAAGTGTATCTCCTATTGTTATATATTTGCATCAAGCAAAGGATATTGTACACTTGAACATTTCATTATCAATAAAGATATATTTGTGTGGCTCGGTTTTTCGCTTCATTCTTGAAGGGTTTTCCCAGGGTAATTTTGGTGTTCTTTCTTTCAATTTTCTCTCTTTCTTATTGCTAGTTATCTTCATGGATTTTTGGGCTCTAGAATTAACATCCTAAGGGTTCGCTCATGAGAGTATCACTTATTTTCTCTCCCACCATCTTAGTAACCACTAGCATAAAATCAAAATTAGAGAGGTCGAAGACATCAGTTTCTTGACCCTATATATCATCTATCCATTTTTATTGTTCATCCTCTGAAGTTGACACCTGGATAGGCTCCTTTAGAGGAGACAGAGGTGTCACTATGGAGCTTTGTCTCCTCTCTTCCACTGTTGCTTTGGCCAAGAAAATTATTTGGCTCAAGTGGAAAAATTCTATTTTCACCCCTCCTTCTTCATCCTTTGCTTCTAGGATGGTCTTAGGCACTTATGGGGATGGAGTGTTTTCTTCTTTTATTTCCTCCTTTGTATTCTTGCCACTGTTGATTTAACTCTTGCCTTCTTTGGAGCTAAAGGGGAGGCTTCTTCCTCTTCAGTTGGTATTGGTGGTACCCTCTGCTCTTCTACCTATTCTTATGATTGTTCCATTTGTTCTTTTTTGTTTTGGCTCTTAGGTTGGCTCTTGTACTTGAGGCTCAGCTTGAGACTTAGCTTGTGGCTTAGCTTGTGCCTATTTAAGTTGTGCATGTGCTTGTGGAGGTACTTGAGCTTGATTCATTTTCTTCCTTGCCTTAGAAGGTACTCTCTTCCTTTTTGTGTCCCTGTCAGCTTCAAAGTACTCTATGGTTCTAGCCACCAATAAGTATACCATGTGTGATGTCATATAGAAGTGTGGATCGGCTTTGACAGCTACTAACTACACATCTAAGTTGTCACTTCGGATGGTAGCCCAATCAATTGGCATCTCTATCATTCTAATGGTTTCAGTGAAGTGGACCATTCATGTTTGAAGATGTCCTGCTACTAGGAGTCCTATAACTCTACTCAATAGTGCAACTACATATCTAGCATTGTCCTTCATATAACCTCTTGTCATGTCAACTTTCCCCACTATGCAGCCAATTGGTGTTCTATCAGTCAGGAAGGAACCATGTACTTAGTTGGTTATTTTAGTTCATTGAGATGTTACTTATGTACACTGCGATGTTACACTCAGTTATTTCCCTTCACTACTATTGATATTACATTCATGTTTGTTATTAGTGACACACACTTATTCAGATTGTAAGTATCTACCAAGAATATTGTACAATTAATAGTGTTAACCAAGCATTTCAAACTCTACCAAGTTCTATAGTTGCTACTGAGTCTAAGGGATAGCATTAAGTTTGTGTCGAGCAGTTTCCACCAAGTTGTTTATCAGCAATGTAAAACAAGCATTTCAATGTATGCCAAGTTTCTCAGTGCAAACTGAGTTTTGCAGTGCTTACCAAGTTCACAATTACTATGATGTGAATCTAGTGTTAACCAAGCCACTCAATGTTAATCAAGTGATTTAGTTTATACTGAGCTCGTAGTGATAGCATTGATCAAGCTATGTATTCAAAATCAAGTGACTCAGTTTATATGTCATGTTTCATAGTATTCACTAAGTCACCAGTGCAAACCAAGTTCAAGACTACTTGGAAGTGATTAGTATGGACTAAGATTCTGTGTCTACCGAGTGCATGACAGTGCCAAGCATTGATAGTGGATGCCAAGTATCAGAACCTCACCGAGCTAGTCTTCAGAACCTGAGTTTGTATAGTTGGGGCAACTTTGTGTATTTTGTGTAAACTTGCATTATAGTCTACTTTGTAATTTGTAAATTGGATTGATATATATGTAATGTATTGTATCACATCCAAATAATATAGGGAAGTAATGTAACAAGCAAAGAAGAGCAGAAGAGAAAATTGCAAAGACTATAGTAGTATAAGGAGTAGAAAATATTTATCTATCACAGCAAGGTTATTACTACATTCAGAGGAATCTCATTTAGCAAACCAAGTTGCAGATCAGAGATTAGCTATTGCTTCATCCTAACAAGTGGATCAATCAAATCCTTTTACAAGGTAGACATTACAATCTTATGTAAATCTCTTTACCCAGTGCATACTTCATTGTATGTTTGTAAATCCTTTTGCAAGGTGGACCTAGCAGTCCTTATTGCTCTTAACAAGGTAGATCATCAGAAGTGATCATTGTAAGCCTTAAGAGGCCAACTTTATACTATAGTATGAAAGCTTGTGGGTATCATCCCCACCCCAACTTTATTTTCTATTTGGAAGGTTTTTGGCTCACCAAATTGTGTGTCAAAAGTGTTATGAATGCGTTAATGTTTTAGTTTCTCATGCATGCAATTAGATCAAAATACACATAAAGGATTAATTGTTATTTAAGAATTAAGTTTTATTGGTTATTGATTCACCCCACCCCTCTTAGTATCTTAGCATATCATATATATTTCCAACAACTACTTGATTATATGGTTAGATGTAATTTTTGTCTTTTAGTATTGTGTTCGAGTGTTTACACCTCCAATTGTGGATCTGGTACTCCCCAATGTGGAGGTTCTAAACTCTGTTTTACACTTTAGTTTGTCCTTGGAGCATTTTATGCATTTCCTGGGTGACCATGTGTTAGCATGGGGTGATACTATACAGTGTCGCATGCCCAAAGGAGTTTTATCATGCGATACTGGAAAGTATCGCACCTCTTAGGAAGAAATGTCCTGCGATACTGGAAAGTATCACACCCCCTTTGAAGAAGTGTCATACAATACTGGTAAAGTATCACACACCCCTTAGATAAGTGTCACCCAAACCTTGAAAGTGTTGCACCTCTTCTTGAGAAAGGTTGTACGATACTGGAGAGTATCACATAGTGTTGATTTAAAGTATCGCCTGGGTTTTGCAAAAACATATTCGGGTAGATAGCAGGCACCTTTTGGTTTGACCCAAACTTTTTATGAAGTGTTTTGGTTACCCTCTTATGTGTTCTTCAATCCCTCAGCATTGCATTTTGATTTTGGAATGCTTTGATTCAAAATCAATTGGGTGTCTTTTGTGGTTAGTCATTTTGGTCAGTAGTGGCATTTGGAGATTCATTGGTGTCGGGATGTTTGGTTAGTCTTCTATTGTGATCTTTGTGATCCTTGTATATTGCATGTCATATGCATCCATACTTATTTTTAAAATATATATATATCTTGGCTTATATTTATCCTTGTTCCAAGGATCTTCAGGCAGGGCATTACATCTGGTATCAAAGTCCATGTTGAAACATTGGGATCTCTGTGTTATGCTTCCACTATGGTTTTTCTTTCTATTGTGTATCATTATATTATAGTTATTATTTTGATATCATGTTGGTTCATGGTTTTGACTCTTATGCTTATGATCCAATTGTTTTGACATTATCTAGTTGTTCCCATAGTGATGCCTCCTGCACATAGGCCTAGTGGTCAAGGTGGTACCCATAGCAGTAACCATGGAGAAGAACACCAGGAAGAGGGACATAAAGAAGGAGAGGGAAAATAGGGTAATAATGAATAGAATGGAATGGGGGCATTGATGTCAATGCTTTAGGAGATTCTTGCTCGATTGGGCCCTCATATAGAGGAATGTCGATGGGATCATGACCAGGAGGAGGGATCACATCATGGGGGTCCCCATCATTTAGAGCATAGAGAGGAAGAGCATGAACATGAACATTCCTATACTCCACCAGGTGGCTAAGGGCACCGTCAGGGTGGTAGGAACCACAATAGTGAAGATTCCATCAGGTTGGATATCATTAAGTCTCTTCACCAATCCAAACCACCATTGTATGATGGCAAGGGAGGTGGCCTCAAGGTTGAGACTTGGTTATCGAACATGGAGCACTGCTTCACCATGTACCCATATACAACCAAATTGAAGGCTTGTTGTGTAATTATACAGTTGCAGTTGAAGGACCATGCATCCATATGGTGGAATATTGAAGGGAAAAAGCTTCATATTAGCATTAAAAATCTCACCTGGGAGATCTTTGAGGAGAGGTTCTAAGAGAGATTCTTATCTCCTTAGTTATAGGAGGCCCATGCTGATGAGTTCCATGAGATCTAGCAGGGGAATATGATAGTGGATCAATACAAAATCTAATTCTTCGAACTAAGATAGTACTCATGTTATAACCATGATTATCTACTCTTGACTCATCATTTCATCTGATGCCTTAAGGATGCCCTTTTTGGAGAAGTTTGTATGCATCAGCCTAGGAATCTTATTCTCACTGTAGAGAAGGCACATATTGTAGAGGAAAATCTAGCTAAAGGTTTCAATAGTAGATATGGTTCTCAAAACCAAAGTGCATGATATTTAGGATAGGATACTCAGGTTACCCAATCTTCTAGAAGGGGCCAGGCCCAGTTAGCACCCTCTTAGGGTGGTGATCACCGTAGCAATAAGAAGAGGTTTTGGAGCAAGGGTGGACAATTTTCTGGTACCTTGGGAAAGAAAGGAGATAACCAAAGTCAAGGACAAAAATCTCAGCAAGATTGTCCTCCTTAGAGCGTTCTACAGAATTCTAGCAGGGGTAGTGCACCTTATCCTAGTGTTATACAGGGTGGTAGTGGAATAGGTTCTAGCTTCAATGGAAACTGTTATTCTTGTGATTAGCCTGGCCATAAATCCTTTGAGTGTTCCATCAAACCATATACAAGACCTAGTAAGGGTGCAACCAAATCAGAGCCTACATTGGGAGATGTTGGGAGGAATCATCGAGTCTTTGCGGTAGTTGACAAGCATCAAGCTGAGCATCAAGGTACAGTAGTTGAGGCTACAGTTATGTTGCATGGTATTTCAACTTCAATTTTGTTTGACTCTAGTGCTTCAGATTCTTTCATTTCAGCACCTCTTGTTTAGTGATGTGAGCTAGTGGTTGTAAGTCAGGTCGATATGTGGTAAGTTGAGTTAGCCACAGGTTCCAAAGTGGTTGTAGACTCATTGGTCAAAGGTTGTAGTTTGAATTTGGGTACCTTCACCACCATAGTGGATCTTCATATCCTACCTCTAGGATCATATGAAATTGTGTTTGGCATGGATTGGTTAGTTTCCCATCAGGTGATTATAGATTATCATCATAAGATGGTACAGTGTGTTGATGACACAGGTGGGTGGGTGGAACTTTTAGGAATCTAGAGACCAGTCTTACTTTGTATGATCTCAGCTAATTAGCTAAAGTGGAGTGTGCAGAAGGGTTGTCAGTTGTTTCTTGTTTCTATCAATGATTTTGAGGAAGCTGAGATTCATATGGTGACACTTGATAATCACCCACTCCTTCGTGAGTATGTAAATGTGTTTTTTGATGAGATACCTAGTATGCCACCATAGCATGACATTGACTTTCAAATTAATCTTGTACCAGGAGTGAAGCCGATTTCATGAGCTCCTTATCACATGACTACTCAAGGGTTGAGTGAGCTAAGATTGTAGCTAGAGGAATTATTGGCCAAAATCCATATTTGTCATAGTGTATCCTTGTGGCATGCACCAATCATCTTCATGAAGAAGAAGGATGGTTCTTTTCATTTGTACATTGACTAATGGCAATTGAATAAGGTGACAGTGAAGAATTGGTATCCTTTGTCAAGGATAGATGACTTATTCAATCATATGAAGGAAGCATGAGTGTTCTCAAAGATTGATCTAAAGTCAAGATACCATCAGCTTCATATTCAAGAGGTTGACATTCATCGAACAAATTTTCATACACAATATGGGCATTATGAGTTCATGATTGTACCCTTTGGGTTAACCAATGCACCATCAGTGTTTATGAGTTTGATGAATAGAATATTTCACATTTAACTTAACTAGTGTGTCATTGTATTCTTGGATGACATATTGATTTATTTTAAGACTATCGATGAGAATGAAGTCCATTAACATCAAGTATTGTAGTGCTTGAGAGACCATCAATTGTATGGCAACTTGAGTAAATGTGGGTTCTTCCAATTAGAGGTGAAGTATTTCGGACACATCATCACTAGTGATGGAATTGTAGTGGATCTGAAGAAGATTCATGCTATCATGGATTAGTTGGTACCCACTAATGTTTTAAAAGTTCATAGTTTCATGGGATTGGCAAGTTACTATCATCGCTTCATGAAGGATTTCTCACGAGTAGCTCATCCCATCACTTCTCTTCATTATAAAGGGAAGAAGTATGTTTGATCAGACCAGTATGAGGTAGCATTTAATGCTTTTAAGGAGTGTTTGACTCGTGCACCAATCCTTGCAGTGCCTAATCCTATAGGTGATTTCATGGTTTACACAGATGCGTCATAGGAAGGCATGGGTGTGGTGTTGATGCTGGATGTTTGAGTGATTGCATATGAGTCTAGAAAACTCAAGGAGCATGAACTCAACTACCCCACTCATGGTTTGGAACTCGCAGCCATAGTGCATGCTCTTGTTCAATGGAGACATTTCCTTTAGGGACATAGGTTTGAGTTACATAGCGATTATAGGAGCTTGCAATATATATTTACTCAGCCAAACCTGAATGCATGACAGCATCACTAGATGGAGTCCTTGTGTAAGTATGAATTTGATGTTCATCACATTAAAGGGAAGGATAGTGTCATCATTGATGCCTTGAGAAAGAGGTGACATGAGGTATCAGTGATATCATTGGGAGTGGATTTGCGAGGCCCTATCTTGGAGGCTTTTCCTAGTGACACTTGGTATCAGAAGGTGAGGGCAAAGATTGAGTATGGATGTACCCTTGAGAGGAGATTTTTAGGATATTTTCTTGAGTCCAATGGACTACTGTGGCACTTAGGCCATATCTATGTACCTATGTTAGGTGATCTTCATACCTTGGTTCTATCAAAAGCACATCATGCACCATATTCTGCACATCCCAGTGTCAAGAAGATGCATGTTGATCTTAAAGATCTATACTTCTAGGTAGGGATGAGATACAATGTTGTTGAGTTTATTGGTTGATATCTTGAGTGCCAAAGATTGAAGGAAAAGCATCAACATCTGGCGAGTCTTTTGCAACCGCATATCATTCTAGAGTGAAAATGGGATATGATATCCATAGATTTTATCTCAAAGTTGCCTATGTCATCACGAAGGCATGATTGTATTATGGTGATAGTGGACAAGTTGTCCAAGGTAGCACATTTTTTCCCCATGAGAGCATACTACACAGCTTCTTCTATAGTGCATGCTTTCTTGGAGGATATTGTTCATTTTCATGGGATCCCTTGTCAGATTATTTTGGATAGAGATCCAATGTTTACTTCTGAACTATTGACATCTCTCCAACATGCTTTAGGTGTGCAACTCAATTTTAATTCAGCTTATCACCTAGAGATTGATGGTCAGATTGAGAGAGTGAATTAGGTTTTGGAGGACATGCTTTGGATGTATATGATGGATAGGCAAGTGAAGTGAGAGGATTATTTATACCTTTTTGAGTTTGCATACAACAATGGGTATCATAGTTCTCTTGGCATGTCACCTTTTCAGGCCTTATATTGTAGACTATGTCATACCCCTTTGAGTTGGGATCATTTAGAGGGTCAATTTCTTTTGGGTCTAGAGATGCTTCAAGATATGGAGTATTAGGTTGTTCATATTAGGGAGCATTTGGTTACTACTCAGGATAGGCAGAAGAAGTATGCAAATGCACATAGGTTGGATTATCACTTTTTTATTGGTGACGGGGTGTTTTTGTGAGTACAGCTGAGGAAGAGCGCCATCCATTATGGGAAAGGCTCTAATTTGGTGCCACATTTTGTTAGACCATTTAAGAGTGAGATAATTGGTCTTGTTGCTTATTGAGTAGCATTTCCACCTATCCTATCATGCATCCACAATATTTTTCATGTTTCTATTTTGAGGCAGTATATTCTGGATGTGACCCATGTTCTTGATTGGGATGCTTTGCAGGTAGTGAATGGGTAGCTTACTTTGGAGACCATTTGTATCGTACAGCACTGGAGGTTGACCTTGCGAGGTTGGGATATCAAGTAGGTAAGGGTCCAATGGTACCTGAGTGATGAGACTTCAGTGACCTGGGAAGATGCTACGCAACTGAGGGAATTGTATCCCTATCTTTTTGTTGGCTTCCAGGAGTAAGCTTATATTAGTGGGGGAGAATGTAGTGCCTCCTGTGTTTGCAGTCTATACCTTGTCTATTTTTTATTTGAGAGATACTTGATACTCTCATTATATGTACCTTGAGATGACATGAGAGTCGGATGTTATACTATGATTCAGTATCATAGATGCTATACTACTATGCTATTTAGTTTATCATATTTGCATGTTGATGCCATTTTGAGATGAAAGTAGGCCTATGATGATATCTGATTATTTGGTATTTGGACATATTTTCTAATTATGTTATATGATGGATTTTATGCTATGGTGATATACTTCATTCTTGCTTCAATACGTTATATACAAACATAAGTGATGTAAATGGATCAATTAGGTATTTAATGCATTATTGCTTCAGCTATGATATTATATGCAATTGCACTTGATCGTGTGTTTTAGTGGACAGGAATTATATCCCTGGTAGTGGCCTATGGAGTTAGTAATTCAACTATTCATTTTACCAATATGGTCCCTATATGGTCAACGTATCTCATTTTTATGGTTAACTAAACCTTTTGGTGACATGTTTAAGTCCAGAATCATTTGCATTATGTGATTAGACTAGTGAGTGTGTCTATGCACTTAGAGGTTTAAATTGTTGCGAAAGTTGTTAAGTTATTTTCTATGATTTTGGATTTTCAGGCTTTAAATTTTATTGAATTTAATTTCTAGTAGATTTTCCTTAGGTGAATTCCTATTACGAGGAATAACCTGTTTTTGTTTGGGTCAATTCGGAATCTAGCTAGTCTAACTGGCTATTTTCCCTAATCGATTATTCACTCGAAAAGTGAATAAGTATTGAAAAAGAGATTTGTTTTAACACTTTCAATTTTGCAATTTAGAAATTGGAGAGCTTTTTTGAAATCCTTTTCTGAAGGATTTGTCTTCTGTTCATTGTGAGAGCTATGGGAGTAGGATCTTCACGAGGATGGACTCATTGGATCTAGCTCGGGAGACCTTGCCTTGCCATTTTTTTTGGCAGTATTGCTTCAGCTATGATATTATATGCAATTGCACTTGTTTGTGTGTTTTAGTGTGCAGAAATTATATCCCTGGCAGTGGCCCATGGAGTTAGTAATTCAACTATTCATTTTACCAATGTGGTCCCTGTATGGTCAACGTATCTCATTTTTATGGTTAACTAAACCTTTCGGTGACATGTTTAAGTCTAGAATAATTTGCATTATGTGATTAGACAAGTGAGCATGTTTGTGCATTTAGAGGTTTGAACTGTCGCAAAAGTTGTTAAGTTATTTTCAGTGATTTTGGGTTTTTAGGCTTTAAATTTTATTGAATTTAATTTCTGGTAGATTTGCCTTAGGTGAATTCCTGTTACGAGGAATAACCTATTTTTGTTTGGTCAATATAGAGTCTACCTAGTCTAACTAGCTATTTTCCCTAATTGATTATTCAATTGAAAAGTGAATAAGTATTAAAAAAGGGATTTTTTTTCTCACTTTCAGTTATGCAATTTAGAAATTTGAGAGCTTTTTTGAAATCCTTCTCTAAAGGATTGGTCTTCTGTTTGTTGTGAGAACTACGGGAGTGGGATCTTTGTGAGGATGAACTCATTGGATCTAGCTCAAGGAGACCTTGCCCTGCCATCATTTTTGGTAGTATCTATGGATTGTTTATTTTACCTAGTTTTTTTCCATTTTAGCCCTTTTGGATGTCAGGTAGGGCTTTCCCATTTTCTTGTTTCTACTTTGTTTCAGCTTCTGTTTCTGGTAATAGTTTGTTAGGAGGCTAAGAACTAGTGTTCCCCTCCATTTTTGTTTGTTGTTTCTGCCTAGTTGGTTGGGTATGAATATTTTCCCTATTTTTGAGATGGCAGTTTGGGGTTTCATACCATTATGCTAGCCATTTTTGTATATGGTGTCTGAACCCAAATTTTATTTGATTTTTGGGGTTTTTGTGCCCAAAGACAAAATGGGTTTTAATTTTGAAGTTTTTCAGTTTTGGGGGTTTTTACCTCATTTTGTGTGCTTCCCTATTTTCTTAAATTTTTTTGGCATGATGTTGGTCGTGGACCTCGATCATCCATTTGGATGTCAGTCTTACCATTCTTACACTTTTATGTTGCATTAGATGTGTGTCACATCTTTCCTCCTAAGTCTATTTTCAGTTAAGTGTATTTCTGCATTATGTTCTCATCTAGTCCTTGTGTTATGATCTTTGTGATGGTGGTGTGCCACATATGATTACATGCACGTACACTTGTCGAGTGACTTGCGAGGCTTGCTCTTCCATGGTACTTCTCGTAGTTATGATCATTGGGGTTGGGTTGGGAATATGCATGTCTACATGCACTCATCATTGGATGAGCATGGGTGGGGTAGGGTAGCATATGGAGGGGGCTTCTATCTCGCAACCTAGCAATCATGGTGTTGTAGGTTAGCAGAGGGAGCTTTAATCAAGTGATAACTAAATAAAATACTAGGTGGTTATAAAACTTAAGATAATAAAAAGGTTCAGGATGTGCTCCTTCTGTTAGGAAGGAGAGCTGTCAATACTAGCTTGGGCTCGTCAATGCCAAGCAACTCTCCATGATGTCAGCCCCTACTTAGTAGCTCATTGAGTGTCTAACCAGGACCTATAGTTTATGCATTGTCTATGTTCTTGGTTTCAGTCATCATACTATCTAGCATGAGTGTTAGCCATGGACATTTGCTTTATGTGTGTTTGTGGTTGGATCATTATCTCCATCAGCACGACGGGAGTAGACCTATAGGCTCCATGTGGTTGGGAGGTGTAGCTATCTATACCACTGCTAGGGACCAGTGTGCAAAGATGGTCTACTATCCCAATGTGACCATTGTTGGATTTTTTCACTTGGCACTTCAGGTTTCAAAGTATGTTATCTTGTGATTTATGCTTTCATTGGAATGCTTGTATATCATGTTTAGATGATGTTAGTATTGACACATTTCATTATATGATATTTAGCATATGTGAGATGATGAGTTTGATTGGTAGGATTATCTTATGCTTTACTTTTAGCATGTTAGGTTTCCTTATTCTTATGTTGTAGCACATTTTAGTAATGACGTTCTTGTAAGATAGTACCAATGATCTAATTGGTAGTTTGGGATGTTACGTGCAAGGGATGGCTAGGACCCACGATGGTCTTATGACGCTATTACAGTTGGGAGGAACTGCATACGTAGTTGGTTATTTTAGTTCATTGTGATGTTGCTTATGTACACTACGATGTTACTTTTAGTTATTTCCCTTCACTACTTGATTATATGGTTAGATGTAGTTTCTATCTTTCAATATTGTGTCAGAGTGTTTATGCCTTGAATTGTGGATCTGGTACTCCTTGGTGTGGAGGTCCTAAACACTTTTTAACACTTTAGTTGGTCCTTGGATTATTTTATGCATTTCTTCGGCAACCATGTGTTAGCATGGGGCGAGACTATAAAATTTTTGCATGCCCAAAGGAGTTTTGTCATGTGATAATGTAAAGTATCACAACTCTTAGGAAGAAATGTCATGCAATACTATAAAGTATCACACCCCCTTTAAAGAAGTGTTGTACGATACTAGTAAAGTATTGCATGTCCCTTAGAGAAGTTTTTCCTAAATCTTGAAAGTGTCGCACCTCTTCTTGAGAATGGTCATACGATACTAGAAAGTATCGCACAGTGTTGATTTGAAGTATCACCTAGGTTTTGCAAAAACCTATCTAGGCGGACAGTAGGCACTTTTGGGTTTGACCCAAAATTTTTGAGAAGTGTTTTGGTTACCCTCTTAGGTGTTCTTTAATCCCTTAGCATTGTATTTTGATTTCAAAATGCTTTGATTCAATATTGGTTGGGTGTCTTCTGTGGTTAGTCATTTTGGTCAGTAGTGGCATTTGGAGATCCATTGGTGTTGGGATGTTTGGTTAGTCTTCCATTGCAATCTTTGTGATCCTCGTATGTTGTATGTCACATGCATCCATACTTGTTTTATATATATATATATATATATATCTTGGCTTATATTTATCCTTGTTCCAAGGATCTTTGGGCAGGGCATTACACTTGAGTACTTAGTGTAATCACCTAAAAATGGTCATCTAGACTATTAGCCCCCTTCTCAGCATTTTGGCTAAATTAATTTAATCATTTACCTAAACCAAATTGCTAATAATCAATTTATTTGATTATAACCTATAGTTTGACTATGCTATCCTAAGTTCATTATTTGATTAAAAGAATATGTCCCCTTTTAATTAAATAAAAGACCTCATTCTTCTAACCCACTTAAAATGCACACATAAAGTCCTTTTTCTATTTTACAAATAAAAGAAAAGGCTTGTGAGACTTTTGTCTTATATGACAAGTCAACTTATATTCTATTGGTTGACTTGTGTGTGCACATGGATCACTCCTATTTTTGAATTCAACCGTTGATCATCCACCATCTTCATCTTGATCTCCACCATCCGTACATCTTTAAAAGGGAGAGAGCTTTCCCCCTCAAGGGATCCATCCTCATTTTGAATATTGTTATGCTGCAGGTTTTCTAACAGGTTTCTTTGGAGCTTTGTGGAGAACTTCTCATTTCTTGTCTCATTCTCTCATTCCATCACATTAGCATAAAGATCATATGGAATTCTTAGCATAGTTGCATTTTAGTTTAACTTTGATTCCTTTGCAAATAATTAGATCACATAGATTAATAGTTGGATTCGTAACATTCCCATCTCATTGTTAGCATAGCTTGCATTGTGCATCTCATCCTAATTTAGTTTCATTTTTGCATTGCATGATCTAAAGAGTTCTTTGACACTAGCACTCTTGCTCTTGTCTAAAGAATCTCCCATTTTGTGGTTTACTAGCAAGGGTTGTATTTCTAAGGCTCAGCTGAGAGCTCCTATATACTCATTTGTATGCCCCTTGCACTCCATGACTAGGGAGCTCTAAGTCGGCATTCGAGCTTTCCAATCTATGGAGAAACTCGGATAGAATGATTTAGAGAAGTGCACCTTTTCTAGTGTACATTTTTGACGCCCACCGTGGGGCAGGACTGTACGTTTCGCCCTACTTTTTCTTGTTTTTGCTCACGTTTTTCGTACTGCTCTGTATTTTCTTTTTTTTTACAGTCATAGTATTGGACGACATTTTTCCAGTATTGCGTGACAGTTCACAATATTGTCGTGCGACACTTTTTTGGAAATAGTGTCGCTCTTGCAGCCTACATATTGTCGCCCTCTGTGCAGAATTATGTCGTACGGATATGTAAATACTGTCGCCTAGACAAAAATTGTTGCCCTCTTATACTGCGAAGTATCGCGCGACTTTTGTTCAGCAAAAAGTATCGCCTAACATTTTTTTGCTCATTCCTTGAGGAATTTGATCAAATTTCTTCGTAGCTGGCTTGCTGTCATCTTTAAACAGATTTCTAAACTGTTTTACAGAGGTTTAATTCACGGTTTTTATGATTATTTTGTGCTAACTTATGGGCTAACGAGTTGTGATTGCAGGTTGCTTTTTTTTTGTGAAGAAAATATCGAAACCTTGCATACAAAAAGAACGCATGTCAAAGCTTCAAATGTGCAAGGGCTACTAACGTTGTTTGCAAGGCTGCCCAAAGCATAAAAACCCAAACTTGCTTTATTTTTTTGTTTCCATGTGTGGCATTGAATAAATTGTTCATCTTTTATAGGCACATAAAACTTGTGATTAGAGTCTTTTGGTAATAGGAGAGTATGCTCTTCACCCTTGTGGTGAATCAGAAATCTTGACTTGCCATTTGGTTTCAAAAGAAAGGGGTAACTAAATCTTCTTGGCGTGTTTGGGAGAA
The DNA here is from genome assembly GCA_028749045.1 of Cupressus sempervirens. Lineage (NCBI taxonomy): Eukaryota > Viridiplantae > Streptophyta > Pinopsida > Cupressales > Cupressaceae > Cupressus > Cupressus sempervirens. The sequence goes on along the minus strand of CM053789.1, from coordinate 553,962,370 downwards.
AATAATTGGAATAGGAGAGTATGCTCTTCACCCTTGTGGTGAATCAGAAATCTTGACTTCCGAAAGTTGATCCACTTTGTATAGTTAAGATCCTTTAGAGGGCCTGCTCTCGGACAACCTGAGAGGGACGACCCAAGTGGGAACAAGCCGATTACCTGGCTCTTCCAACCCACTATAAACTCAAGGCTACCAAGGACACAAAACTTTGGTAGACGTAGTGTTTGTCTTCGCCTAGTGTGATCGCTTATGGGATTTCGACCATAGGGAGATCACTAGGCAAGAATGCTTAAGGTACTCTTGTGATCGCGAGATCGGTTACTCATTGCAAGATGAGGTGTCCCATAATTGGGAGCAAGAGGAACACTATGAACGGAAGCCCGATCTAAAAACTCTAAGTTAGTAACTACCCTTTTTAGCCGCTCAACTTCTTGGTGCAAGGATCGATCCTAGTGGACTACCCGGATCACCCCAAGATTTACACTCACCATATGTGTTCCCTTGGTTGTGCTTATGGCACTTCCATGACAAAGCCAATATCTCTTGTGGGCAACCACTTGGTGTGAGGTGAAGGAGCATCAAGTGTGGGCTAAGTTGTTGAGTAATGAACCGTGACTCTAAGGTAGATTGCTTGGCTATTGTTTTTGATGTTTTGACCAGTGTTAACGTTCTTGCAACATAAACATTCCGATAAAGAGTTGTTAGAAAGGTTGTTCTGATATCCCAAGTGCGTATTGACAAGGTTGTTTTTACCCTTGATCAATTGTTTTGAAGACATGTTACAACACTTACTGTTTGCAAACCTTGCTGTTTATTGATACAAGTTGAGACGAAACGTTGTCTGATTGAAACGACTGTCTGATTGACAAATTGAAACGAACTCCAAACCAAAAAATTGACTTTTTTTACACAAAACTGGCACTCTGTCGCACGCTTTGACAAGAAATATCGCACGACATTTTTTTCAAAAATTATGTCGCACGTTAGTAGTAAATTATGTCGCACTGTGTCTAATATTCTGTCGCACTGATTCCTAAAATTCTGTCACACAACATTATTTGTTGAACTTATCTCGCCCTCCTTTTGAAAAAGTATCGCCCAGAGTCATTTTGGGTCAAAAACAGAGTTTTTCGTTGGATTTGTTTGGTCTAAGGAGCGTCACACTAGTCACCCTTGATCCTGGTCACGTATCAGTGTGTGAAGAATTCATCCTAAGTTGAAAAGATGGGTTTAGTCCGTCGAATGTAAGTCTTGAAACGTCTTGATAAATCACTTGTCAAAATTCAGCTATTATCTTTCTAGCTATCCACTATTGAGCTTCTCGCTCGTCCGCTCAGCTCGAGTCACCCGTGCTGTAAGATCTTGAGCACTATTTGACAAGCCATCTAATCACGTTTTGACAAGTGACTAGTCCTGATTGTAAAAGCTTCAAATTTGGCTCACTTTTCTTGTCCTACTAAACAAAGACAACTCTTTACATGCCGGTCACAACTAGATATCAAGGTGGTAAAAATAGCCACACGCCTTTCATTTTCAAACAATTGGAAACACCACCCAAATGTCCTCGCAAACAACTTTGTGACAAGAACCTCGAATTTGATCAAACACAAACAGCTAACATTCGGCACAACCCACTTTATAGTTTCGAAAATCCATTTGGTACACCCTTTGAGACACCCAAGGGTATGAGTGGTATAGTCACTATGGTGCATCCCGATGAAATTAAACGTCGCTTAGAAGAACAAGCGCATGAAACCCAAAAGACTTTGGAGGCTATATACGCTACGAAGAGAGAAAATCAACAAGCTGAAACTGACAATCAGGCACGCTACGAAGGATATAAAGGAACTTGTCCTCGAAATCCCTTTGAAAATAATGATGGTAATCACACGCCTCCAAGGACTCCTAGAGCTGCTGTCGGCGCATGTCCTTCACCTAAACCATCTCATCATGATAGTGATGAAGAAGTAACTAGCGAAGATGTGATCAAATTTCAACAAGATGGCTTCGCCCAAAAACTAATGCTCAGAGCTTTAGAGGAAAATGGAGACCAATACTTTCGATACATGGCAGCTAGGGGATGGAAACTCCCTCAAGGTTTTAATGTTGAACATATTATCCCAAAATGAGAGCCCATTGAGGCTGAAATCTTAAGGGAAGAAATACAAGAACTAAGAAAACAATTTACACAACTACAAACTTCAAAAGAGCCACCTAAGACATCATTTGTTGAATCAATTTGCGCTCTTCCATTTGATAGGGGTCTATACATGCTACCATTTCCTAAGGATATAGAGGTTCCTAAGTATGACAAATACGATGGAAATGGTGACCCTCACGACCATGTGAGACATTTCTATGCTATTAGCATGGACTTTATGCATGAAGACACTTTTCTTATGTGTTTGTTCCCCAGAAGTCTAAGAGGACAAGCTATGGAGTGGTTCACAAAATTGAGTCCTCCTCTTAAAACATTTGACAAACTTGCACAACGTTTCATCCAGCAATATTTGTACAACATTCAACATCCTATGACAGTGCTAGACTTATGCAACATCAAACAAAGACCAGGAGAGTCTTTTGCAATATACCTTCAACGATGGAGATCTTTATACTCTCAGTATCCTCGGCAAGTGCTCGAGGCTGAAAAAATTGACATCTTTGTCAACACGCTTGTACCCGAATTCTACTTTGATCTAAGAAAATAGTTATTCACATCCTTCAACGCCATGGTAGAAAGTGCATATCGCATTGAGGATGTTGCTATCAAAAAAGGTGATATTACCATAAACAAGGATAGAATTAACAATGGGAACAGTAAAGACAAAGGCAAACCTTGGAACAAAAACAAGTATGTTGTCAATGACGGAGTAGTGGACACCCCTAAGACTAAGGAACTTGCATTTAACCTTTCCAATGTCATCTATGCAGCAAAGCAACAAGAAGGTTTGAAATCACAAACCTTTGACAAAGGCTCTAAATTTGCAAAGAAGCGACGTGTTTACACACCTATGGTCGAACCTTATGAAGTGGTTTTAAAAACCTTAATTGCAAAAAAATTGGTCACCTTACCAGACAACTCACATCCTTATGATCCACCCGTTAGACCTCCATGGTGGAGAGAAGATCATACTTGCAGCTACCACCAAAGTAAGGGACATAACACAGAGAATTGCTTCAAACTCAAAGATGTAATTCAAGACCTCATCGAAGCTGGCAAAGTTGTTACAGATGGCCTTGTTAAGAATACTGATCATAAGGCTTTCCAAGAACCATTACTTGAATATGAAAAGGGTGAGACCTCAAGGGTAACTGCCAAAAAGAATCATGATGCCAAAATCAGTTACGCTTACGCTAACACTGATAATGTTATAAGCATGCTTGAGCCCATTGAATACATATGTATGACAAGCTCCAACAATGACAACTGGCCAAATTATGATGCTGAAGATGAACGACCAAAAGTGGTCTTAAGGACACGATCCACTCCTCAAAATCATACTGATACTAGACCCAAGGTGGTACTCCGGGTGGTTAAGTCTTCATCTTCTCAAGGTGAACCACTCAACACTGTCACTAGGGGGAAATCTAAGGTTGTCCTAAAAGTTGCTAATGATCCTAAAAATGCTTCATCATCTAAACAACCAATTACTTCCAAAATCTCCAACTATGATCTTGTTAGCCAACTGCAACGCACACAAGCACAAATCTCCATTTTTGAATTGCTAGAATTATCTCCTTTGCACAGGGATATCCTTGAGAAAGCTTTACGTACTGCCAACGTTCCCACAGATATTGATGCGGAACAATTCCAAGTTATGGTTAACCACATCTCCTCGCCTCACTATCTCACCTTTTCTGAAGAAGATGACCGAGCTCTCAGTCATCCCCATAACCTTGCTCTTCATATCGAAGTTCAAATCTTTCGTACCCACGTCCGTCGAGTCCTGATAGACAATGGTGCAAGGTTAAATATCATTTCGTTCAATGTAATCCAACAATTGGGCATGTCTGAATTTGCCGTCGATCCTAAGCGCAAGATCACTATAAAGGCCTATGATGAGGTTGAAAGGCCTTTTAAAGGTCTAATTGTACTACCAATCAGAGTTGGTCCAGTTGAGAAGAATGTCGTCTTCCAAGTCTTAGACATACCACTTGCATACAACTTGTTGTTGGGACAACCATGGATTCACGATATGCAAGCAGTACCCTCTACATACCATCAATGCATTAAGTTTCCTTTTAATGGTACTGAAGTAGTTGTCCCCAGTGACAACTCCATGTCTATCAACACATTATCTGCTGCCGAAACGCTAGTCCCGCACAATCGCTCTTCTCATGAGCTAGCACCATCTTTCACAGAATGTGAACAAAAACTGAAAATGATGAGCCTTGGTATGGGTGAGTATACTTTGGATTCTATTGTTGCCTTACCAATTTCCCCTCGGTCTTATAGAAAACCAACTGTTGCAAAGAAGTCTTATGCTTCTGCTATGACACTTTTTGGCACTTTTGTGCAATCTTCCATACCACTGGAAGCAGAGAAGGAAGAACAAGCCATTAGGGACTGGATCTACAGGGAAGAAGAAGACGAGGAGGTTACAATGACTATCCCTATTTCTCCCAAAAAATATGGAAAAGGCTATAAATTTATGACAAAAATGGGCTACCAGGGCCACGGGTCCTTAACTGGTTGTAAGAATGCTCTAGTTGAACCTTTAAGTCACACTCAAGGTCATGATGCTCGAGACACCGCTGGTCTAGGCTTTGGGCTAGACAATAATACACCAAACTATAGTCAAAGATTACTCATGTCTAGTGAATCGGAGGATGATGACTCTCCCGTAATTGCTACTACTACACAAGACGAAGACTTTGTTCCTCTCACTTCCATCCTTTGGGGAGAAGACATAGTTACTGCTAATAATGAAGAAGCTTCTACCTCCCAACAACAAGAACAAGAAGGGTCTACTTTTGAGGACATAAATAGAGGACAAATTAGGCAGAATATTGCTCATCTCGTAAATAGGGGTCAAAGTACAGATTCTCATGAGTATGAATGGGAAAGCCTCTCTGATGCATCTTGCGAGCTAGGGGTGGATGTCATTCATGCCTATGCAACCCAACCCGATGTAGTCGAACGGTCTAGTATGAGGTCAGATGAGTTTGACTCGCAACATGTCTTAATGGATCATGCTAGTTCCTCTAGGACTATTCCTGAGCTGGACTCTTTTGCGACATTTTCTATAGGCTCAACTTCACAGGTCACCAGAGATGACTCGTTCCATATCAATCACATTGAAACTTCTCCCTCACTCTCGCTAATTTACCCAGAGCTCATAGATTGGTCTATCCAAAATCAAAAACCTGAAATAGGGTCTTTCCAAAATGACTATGAGATCGCTTGTTATCTAAACGCAATTGAACCTGTTATTTCTTCCACCATAACATGATGAAATCAGATATCAAGTACCTCAGTCAAAAAATTAAAAGAAAAAATAAGCGATCAGACGGCGAAAACCACATTGTGGCGGTGTCTGACCCTCAAAAAAGTAAAAATAAAGGCGTATCTAATGGTGAAAACCTCTTTGAGGCACCTGCGGATGAGGTACTTGGTAGTCTGCCAAGCTATTTCTAGGATAGATCTTCAGTTCTAGTCGAACCTACACAGCCTATCAACTTGGGAACAGAAGAATGTCCTCAAATTATCCATGTAGCTCAATCTTTGTCAGACAAAGAAAAGACACAGTTTGCTCAGTTCTTTCAAGACAAGAAGGTCAACTTCGCATGGACATACTCTGACATGCCAGGGCTTGATACAGATCTCATCATGCATCACTTATCAATCTCACCAGATGTTAAGCCTGTCAAATAGAAGTTAATAAAAATGCATCCACATGTGGCTCTACTGTTCAAGACAGAGTTAGAAAAACTATTGAATGCAAACTTCATTAGGGCCATTGATTATGCTGAGTGGATTTCCAACATTGTACCTGTCTCCAAGCATGACAAATCTATACGAGTCTGTACTGATTTTAGAGATCTCAATAAAGCATGCCCCAAGGATGACTTTCCACTACTAAACATCGATATGATAGTGGACATGACTGTGGGTTATGAGATGTACTCGCTCATGGATGGATTTTCTGGGTACAACCAAATAAAGATAGCTCCAGCAGACCAAGAAAAGACAGCCTTTACATGTGCATGGGGTACCTTTTGCTGGAATGTCATGCCTTTTGGGCTCAAAAATGCTGGCGCTACATATCAAAGAGCAATGACAACCATCTTTCATGATATGATGCATAAAAACATGGAAGACTATGTTGATGAAACACTGGCGAAATCAAAGAAACGAGACACACATCTCAAAGACCTTAGTTTGATATTGGACCGTATGGAACAATTCCAACTTAGGTTGAATCCAAAAAAATGTGCCTTTGGTGTCACTTCTGGAAAATTGCTAGGTTATATCATCTTAGCAAAAGGCATTGAGGTTGACCCTAAAAAGGTCCAAGCTATCATGGATATGCCTCCACCAAAGACTATCAGTCAGCTTAGAGGTCTGCAAGGACGGCTACAATCCATAAGAAGATTTATCTCTCAATTAGCTGATAAGGCTCAACCTTTCAATAAAAATCTGCATAAAGGATCTACCCATATTTGGAACAATGACTGTCAACAAAGCTTAGACCAAATCAAAGGCTACTTGGCAAAACCGCCAGTTTTGATGCCACCCATTCTGGGAAAACCTTTGATTCTGTACATTTCAGCTACGGATTCTTCTCTAGGAGCACTCTTAGCCCAAAGTGATGAGATGGGTAAAGAAATAGCCATATACTATATTAGTCGAAATTTGGTGGCTTATGAACTAAATTATACAAGTATAGAGAAGGCATGCCTTGTTGTAGTTTTTGCCTCCCAAAAACTTCGGCATTATATGTTGGCCCATACAGTTCACTTGATTGCCAAGATAGACCCTTTGAAATATTTATTAAGTAAAGCTACACTTACTGGTCGCCTTGCTAAATGGATGATGATTCTTTCCGAATTTGACATTCAGTATGTTGAACGTAAGGCAATCAAAGGACAGGCCATAGCTGACCAGTTGGCTGACTTCCCACTTGAAGATGTAGCACCTCTACAAATTGAGTTTCCAGATGCCTCAATCATGAACATTACTGACAGAACATGGAAAATGTTTTTTGATGGATCCCATACACAGAATGGAGCAGGAGCAGGGGTGTTGTTTGTTTCCCCTCATGGTTATACGATCCCAAAATCCTACAAATTATTGTTCCCATGTACAAACAATATTGCAGAGTATGAAGCATTAACAAATGGGATCAAAATGGCCCTTGAATGGCGAATAACTGAGCTACACATCTATGGGGATTCTCAACTGGTTGTGAACCAAGTGAATAATGAATATCAAGCAAAGGATGATAAATTGATCCCTTATAAAAAGTTGATAGATGCTCTAAGGAACTATTTTACCTTTGTAACATTCCAACAAATTCCTAGAGTAGAAAATAAGGTTGTTGATGCTATGGCCACCTTAGCATCTATCCTCCAATTACAAGAACATGAATCGCGATTTGAGTTCCTGGTGGAAGAATTGCGTCATCCAGCCTATGATTCTTCAAATAATCAGGTGATCTACACTATTGTGGGTCATGATTCCTCCCGCTATGCGGCTATTTTCTCCTACCTACGTGATCAGGTTATTCCTGAAACCCTCACGCGCAACCAAAAACACCAACTCCTTCGTAATGCCTCACACTACACTTTGGTCTCTGGTGACTTGTATAAGAGGGGTCTAGACAGAACGTTGCTTAGGTGTTTAGAGCTAGAAGAGTCCGAGAAGGCACTTGCCAAAGTCCACGATGGCATTTGTGGGGCGCATTCTAATGGCCTTGCACTTGCCTGAAAACTGCTTAGGACGGGTTATTACTGGCCCACCATGCAAGCTGATGCTGTGCGCTATGCAAAGTCCTGTCAGAAATGTCAGCTCCATGGTAACTTGATACATGCTCCTGGGCAAGAGTTAATCCCTTCTGTGACATATTGGCCATTTCAGCAATGGGCCTTTGACTTGGTAGGAAAGATCCATCCAAGCTCATCCAGCGGTCATAAATTCATCATCACAGCAACGGAGTATTTCACTAAATGGGTTGAAGTTGTACCATTATCTGCTGCTACAGGCAAACATGTTGCCCTGTTTATACTGAATCACATCATTTGCCGATATGATATCCCATCCTCTATTGTTACAGATAATGGAGGACAGTTCAAAAATAAAGACTTAAAACAGCTGTGCAAAAAGTTTTGAATTAAGCAACACTGGTCTTCCATTTACTATCCCCAAGGGAATGGCCAAGCTAAGGCCTCTAATAAAACACTGCTGAAAATCCTACACCGCACAGTTCACAATTCTGGGAAAGATTGGCACTTGCAAATAAATCCAGCACTTTGGGCCTATAGAACCTCTATTCGTACTCCTACAGGGGCTACACCCTTTTCTCTAGTCTATGGCTCTGAGGTTGTTCTCCCATTAGAAGTCGAGATACCTTCTTTGCACGTCTCCTTACATGGGTTAATAACCGATGAAGATCATAGAGCTATGTGAGTACAGGAATTAGAGACTCTGGATGAACGGCACAAGGCTGCTTTTGATCACATGAGAGCTTATCAGAAGCGCATGTCTACACAATATAACAAAAAGGTTCACCCCCGTGAGTTCCAAGTTGGTGAACTCGTGCTTAGAGAGAATCCCAAAAATCAGCAAAATCGAGAACAGAAAGGGAAATTTGAACCTAACTGGTTAGGTCCTTACATTATCACAACAGCATTTGGGTCTGGTGCTTACCAGTTGTCTACTTCAGAGGGTGAAGAACTTGCAGAACCTATCAACATCCTACACTTGAAGAAGTTCTATACTTAGAGGCTTGCTGCTCAGCTATCTTGTATATATCTATGATGCTGAAAAAATCCTAAAAAATTAGAAAATGTCCTGAAAAAATGATCATCTTAGTGAAAACCTCACTTTGATGTATCACCAAAAAAAAAAAAAAAAAATTTGTCAAAGTGGTGAAAACCTGGAAACAGGCACTACTTGAAACCCTTGCACCTATGTCTATCAAACTCAATCATCCACTTCGCTACACATTTCCTAGCTTGGAATTGTTTCTTGTCCTCATCTTGGGGGCATAGCTACTTAGCCTATTGAGGTATTCTTGTGCATTAGGGTTTCTTTGACAACTCACAAAATAGTGTTTCTCAACACTTCCCCCACTTTGACATCAAGTGTTTTTCAACACTTTTCAGATATTTTACCTACGGTCTCCGATGTCGCAATATTTCTCACTATCAAAATCAAGTCTGGAAGAAATGGCCAAGTGACTTACACACACGCACTTTAACACTTAAACGACTGAGCTATGCTGACATTTATCTACTTTGTTTGTTGTCTATGATGATTTCTTTGCCATGTATTCCCTCCCTAATAGTCTTTCAAGGATGTCATTGACTAGAAGACTGGGGGCATGGGATGTATTTTCTTGATTTCTACTTGTGGGTATACTTTTTTTTGTCTATAGTGTTGTAAGCATTCATGCTTGTCCTATTCAACACTTTGACTTATAAATGTATCATCCTTGACTGTTTTGCAAGACCACACTCAGGGTTTATCCTGGCGCTTATGCCTTGATACAGGTGTAATCTTGCTAAATTAAACTTAGGGAATCTAATCGTGTAGTTATCTTGACTTACATGTCTCTGACGCTTAGATTGGATTTCCACATACCTATCTAATATCGATCATATTCATATCCTCATAGTTATACTAGTGATGGTTGTATGATCTCATGATGTCCCTAATAAATGCTTAATGATGAAATTAAGAGTCTAAATGTTATGTGCTTCTTGCTAGTAAACCACTTTGCATATTAGCTTGCATTTTAGGTTCATTTTCTAGCTTAGTCTTGCATTCTTGCATATGGGGTAAGCTCTCTCTTCATCTTTTTGTGGACATATCAGCTAACTCCTTTCATATATTTCTTTCTTCCTGTTCATGTCTTTTCACCTTCTTAATCTTTCGCTACATTTCTTTACCTGTCATCACAAGGGGTTAATCCAAAAAAATCATCACATACGATCTATCCAAGTGTCACATTTTCACGAAAACATTTAAATCTATACCACCCATATGAGAGATCAAAAACAATACACATAAGCATATACACATGCATGAGCTGGAAACAAAAAAATTGAAACATCACATGAAAGCTGAAAACATACATTTTTGAGACAAGTACACAAGAATATCAATAAACCCAGTATCTCATATATATATCAAATGTGTCATGGTACATATACAAATGTGAGATCCAAAATCTGGATATATGTCTCAAAAATACATAAGGTACAAATCAAAACACAATGTCATGTCTAACTGCCACCCTCCGCGGCTGGTGCTAGCCCTGGTGGAGGAGCCTGTCTCCTATCTGGTGCCTGCATTGCACCCTCCGATCTGCCTGCTTGCTCTGAATAATCAGGAAGACCCTATCCTGGTGGCACCACACTCCTATAGGCAGCATAATAGTAGGCATCTCGGGCACCATGATGCGCTGCCTCTCGTCTCGTAGCATCCCGCTCTCGGCGCAGCTCATCTGCTCGTGCTCGCTTGTCCATCAGCTGCTGATCCCGTACTACGATAGTCACCCAAAGTTCCTGCATCTCTGCCTCCAAGGCACGAATCCTCGCACACTGCTCATCTCCTCCTGCTGGCTGCTCTGCAGGTGCCTCCACCCCCACCGCTCGCCGCCTCCTCAAGGGCACCTCCTCCTCTCCTCCTGTTGGCTGCTTTGCAGGTGCCTCCACCCCCACTGCTCATCGCCTCCTCAAGGGCACTCCCTCCTCCTCCGACTCCGAGGACCCCTCTGCCTCATGCCTCGCCTGCACTCGCATCCTCCTCTGCCCTGCTCGGGAACTCTCCCCCTCCATCTACCTCCCCCCTCTCCCTCCTCCTCCGCCTCCTCCTCCTCCATCGCCACCTCCACCTCCCACTCCTACAGGTGCTGCATCTGGATGTGTGAATCGGGGGAACGGGTGCCTCTGCATCTCATAAAGATACCCCAGATCAGCCCCTGCATCTGCCACATCTGGGCGATAATCCCAAGGAGTCGCCACTAGTGTTGTGGTATCCCGAACTATTGTATGATAGTCCAACATCGGCAACCATCCCAATCCCTCATCTATGTGCATCTGGGCATAGGTATTAGTCTCCACTGATACCACCTGTCGCTCTGCAAACTGTCGCCATACGCGACTAATCACAAACCGCTCCACAATGTCTATGCTCCGACCCACCAGCGGTCTGCTATACCGCATGTAATCTAACTCCCATGAATCTGACCATCGCTGACACTCTCGGTATGGTCGCCATGTGAATGCTGTCAGCTCATCAAACACGTGTCGATAATAGGTCACATCTCCACTATGCCTCTATGGGATGAAACTGCTATAACAAAAAATGTATGGCTGGCTGCGCTCTCGTGGCTGCACCCATGGTCGGATCACAGCAATGCGCTCCCAAGCCCAGATCTGCGCTAACACTGCTCCGCATGCCCATGATCCACCCTCATGATATACTATCTCATGAAGCTCGTGGTACATCTCTGCCAATATCGCAGGCCCCCATGCCATCCTACGTGGTCGAGAGATCAGATCATATACCAGCCGACCCCATCCTAGTGGAAAGCCCTTCTGGCCTCAGTCTGTCACCAGGGCCTGGGCTACCAAAGAACATAATAAGTTGGGCAAAGGATAATCATATCCATACTCAGTCATCAATCTCTCCCAACTCAGGTGACGATCCAAAATGGTCACATCCTGGAAAAGCTCCTGCACTAGCGCTCGCCCCTCTGTCGGGGTCGTACCATAGTACACCTGTACCATCATGAAAACTTAACATCAGTACACTTGGCATCTAACATTGAAATGGCTAAATCAACAAACTACTAACCAAGTAACTTACCGGCTCGCCATGGCATGGCACTCGCAGAATGCGATATACATCCTCCAAAGTAATCGACGCCTCGCCGATCGGTAAGTGAAAGGTGTTATGCTCGCTATGCCACCTCTCTGCCAGCGCAGATAGAAAACCGTGGTTTTCCCGAATATGGGGAATCCGTATAACCCAGCGCAAGCCCATAGCCACTACCGCAATCTGCTCCTCATCACTCAAATGCTGCACAACGCGTAAACCAACCACCCTGGGATCTCTAATCTGTAATGCTGGGAATACCTCCTGTCCAAGTAAAATAAGCAATCATCAGTAATAGTCACATGATGAAGAAAAAAGCATTCAGAAAAATAACAAAACTATCTATACGACATTTTTTTCAAAAAAAGTACGACGCTTTTTTTTGAAACAGTGTCGCGCGACACTATTTTAAATAAGAGTGCGACACTTTTTCTAAAACAGTGTCGTGTGACACTTTTTTCAATAGTAGTGTGACATTTTTACATGGTGCGACACTTCGCACCATGTCGTGCGACATTTGGGTGTCCCTCGAGCGACACATTTTCCTAAGCAGTGCGACATTTTTTTTTGAAAAAAGTATCGCGTGATAATACTTCTGAAGCCGTGCGATACTTTAAAAAGTATCGCATGAATTTTTTTCAAAAAAGCTTGAAAACGTGCAAAAAACTCACAAAAAGCTCGAAAAAGCAACAAAAAGATAGTCACTTACCGGCGTCCCATATCGCTCTGGCCAATTGTGCAACCAGCTGCGCTCAAAACGGTGTTGATGAAGAGGAATGTTCGCCTAAGCCATGATGCTATGTGGACCACACAAAATCTCTCAAATCACAAAAAGACAAATGAATAGTGAAAATGACAATTGGACCCCTTTTATAGCCTCCAACCTCATTTTGACCTTATTTTTTTACTCCTCGAAATTGCAGGAAAATTGCACCCCTAGCTAATTTCGACGTCCTAGATCCATTTTCGAGATTGAAATCAAAATCCGAGTTCATCTTGATGGTCAAAATTGTCTTTTAAAATTCTACCTTCTTCTGAGCAGTTAGCTGACCATTTGAGGTCTAATCTTTAAATCATCACTGGGGCATCTTCATTCCTTCATGTCTTCATCATTTCCATACTTCATATCTACTTCTATTCACCTTTTCACATCTAAATCCTCTTTCTACTCGATTTGACCTAATTTTTATGCTATATCCTTCAAGGTCAACTCTAGTCAAACTGGGGCATTTTATCAATTTCTTATAGTCATTCTTGGGTTCTAATCATTTATCTGTCATCTTGGACATTGCTTTATTCTATTTTTCTCATGTCTAGCAAGTTTTTGCATCCCCTTACCTCATTTCAATTTCGATCCCGAAGGGGGCAGAAATACTCTATTGCTGATTGTTAGAGCTATCTATTTCTTAGGAGCATTTGTTTGACCTTATCACTTGCTCTCAACCTATTCGCTTTGCTAGGTGTTAAAATTATTTTTGGATCTTAACATCATCTTCCTAATGTTCAGTACTATCGCTATCAGGCTGTGCATTTAGGACTTGCTATCTATTTCTGCATTTCATTTTTTGGAATCAGATATCTATATCTATCATCGCCTACTTGGCTTCGATTTTCTTTGACATAATGTGTTCCCAGATCGATCACGCATTAGTCAAAGAGGGGCAAATGTAATCACCTAAAAATGGTCATCTAGACTATTAGCCCCCTTCTCAGCATTTTGGCTAAATTAATTTAATCATTTACCTAGACCAAATTGCTAATAATCAATTTATTTGATTATAACCTATAGTTTGACTATGCTATCCTAAGTTCATTATTTGATTAAAAGAATGTGTCTCCTTTTAATTAAATAAAAGACCCCATTCTTCTAACCCACTTAAAATGCACACATAAAGTCCTTTTTCTATTTTACAAATAAAAGAAAAGGCTTGTGAGACTTTTGTCTTATGTGACAAGTCAACTTATATTCTATTGGTTGACTTGTGTGTGCACATGGATCACTCCTATTTTCGAATTCAACCGTTGATCATCCACCATCTTCATCTTGATCTCCACCATTCGTACATCTTTAAAAGGGAGAGAGCTTTCCCCCTCAAGGGATCCATCCTCATTTTGAATATTGTTATGCTGCAGGTTTTCTAACAGGTTTCTTTGGAGCTTTGTGGAGAACTTCTCATTTCTTGTCTCATTCTCTCATTCCATCACATTAGCATAAAGATCATATGGCATTCTTAGCATAGTTGCATTTTAGTTTAACTTTGATTCCTTTGCAAATAATTAGATCACATAGATTAATAGTTGGATTTGTAACATTCACATCTCATTGTTAGCATAGCTTGCATTGTGCATCTCATCCTAATTTAGTTTCATTTTTGCATTGCATGATCTAAAGAGTTCTTTGACACTAGCACTCTTGCTCTTGTCTAAAGAATCTCCCATTTTGTGGTTTACTAGCAAGGGTTGTATTTCTAAGGCTCAGCTGAGAGCTCCTATATACTCATTTGTATGCCCCTTGCACTCCATGACTAGGGAGCTCTAAGTCAGCATTCGAGCTTTCCAATCTATGGAGAACCTCGGATAGAATGATTTAGAGAAGTGCACCTTTTCTAGTGTACACTTAGTATCTTAAGAGTCTAGCTGTTGAGAGGTGATGTAGTCATTGGCAAGGTAACTAGTATTTGTATTGCTACTTGCTCCTCAATCTAAACAATCATATTACCATCTTCTCCTTGCTCATCCTCCTTATGATCTTCAATATGTTTTGGTGAGGTGGGTACAGGACTAGCCTCCTTACCCTTATGCTCTTCACTTCTCTTTTTATCAATTACCACAATTTTTGGTACACCTAAGCTTTGTAGATTAGGAAGTGATATAGTTGATGTATCTACCTCTTTCTCTTTCATCTCAATGAAAAATGTTGGCATTGCATATGGTACATTAGTAAGCTCATCTTTCCTCTCCAAAACCTTGTCCTATGAGTGATCATGTGATTCTTTCTCCTTTACTTTTGTAACAAGTGGGGGCACAATAAATGTATCTTGTTGTTACTTCTCAGTGAATGCAATCTTAGCCTTTTGAGATTCATCAATCCTTACCAATATAGGATTTTTGCATTCAATAGTTGAATTGGTGCATTCTTGTTGCAATTTCTTAATATCATCATCATTGAGTGGATTTACATCATGTGTGTTGTTATCAATGACGTCCTTAATAGTTATAGATTCTTGTTGAATCTCTTTCTCTTCTTGTGGAAGATTGGTCTCTAGCACATTAACATTTTCAACCTCTTGTGTATCATCCTTTTATATGTCATACTTCTCTTCTATTGTATCTTCCTCCTCTTCTATTGTCTTTTCTTTCTCTTCCACATTCTTTTTGGACAACCCATAGATTGTTTTCCAAAGTAGTGTACTTTGGGTTACCACCTCTTCAACTTGTTTCCTCAAAATATAAAAAGCTCTATATTTAGGGGAAAATCTCCCTTTGTACTTGTGTATAACTTTATTAATCAACTGCTTATCTATAGCAAGCATAACTTGAGCTAAAGTAGCCTTTCTAATCTATTTTTTAGTTTGCATGTTGTATTTCCATTTTTGCTCAACTCTCTCATATAAACTTTTAGGAATAGAGTTAGCAATCTCTAAAGGAGTAGTCTTAAAAGTAGCCATCATATAATAAATAGCTTCTTCAATTTTATTCTTATCTCCGTTATCTCACTTATCAAATTCAATATGTGGAAATCCAGATAAATCTGCATTGTTCTTTATATTTTTACATATATTATCTATATCATATGAGGGGTTGTAGCTTACCACTTTGAATTGAATAATGTCATTTGACTCTATCCTCTCTTCATCTAATTCATCTTGAGGTTTGCATTGCCTCCTTGGTTTCTTTGTAGGTTGGCTCAGCTCTACAATATCACCCTTTTTTTGCCTTTAGTTGATTGTGTAATGACAACCCTTGTGCTTGACCTTGTCAAAGGTACAATTGGGTTCTATTCTTTCTTCATTGTTAGCTTCTTTGGCTTTGACAATTTCTTTTGTTGTTCCTTCCTCTTATTTCCAATTTCCTTAGGTTTTTCCTTAGCTTCCTCTTCATCATCTAAACCTTTATCCTCGCCTAGTCTTTGAGTCAACTGTAAATGTCCTTGACCTTCATCTTCTTCTTCTTCTTCATCACCAAATTATTCTTTCAATTTCTTCATCAATTTATTCTTCTTCCTATCAATGGTGGCAGTTTGCAAGTTGATAGTAATACTTACCTTATCCTCTTTATAGTTTCCAAATGCCTTAACATTCTTTTCAATGTCCTCTGCCAATAATGCAATGATGGTTGTAGATGCTTCATCAACATTCACCTCATAATATAAATGTTTTAGCCATCTGACCCTTGGAATAACCACTTGAACATATGTGTAGTCAACATCTACTAGGAAGAAAACATCATTATAATGTTGCTCCACTAGAGACACAAGAATCCTTGATCTTTCCTTCATAGACTTCTTAAAATCTTCAAAGTAACTAGTCATAACTGAATCAAAATTTTCTCCTAGTTGACTAATGAATTCCCCTATCTGGTGTCTAACTGATTGACTAGTCTTCCATACTACTTTTCCAAATGTAGGAAATGTGTTTTACACATAGAAGAACATACAAACAATAAGTGAACCAAACTTACATGAAGAGTTCTTTGCTTTCTTGATGGCTTCTAGGTTTTCTTATAATTGTTGAATTTGTAGCTCGACTAGGTCATAGTTGTGATCTCTCTTGATAATTTTATAACCTAGGTCAATTACACTACTGGCACACCGTTAAGTCAACTAGACTAGTAAAACTTGTGTGCTATCACATGCACTACAAATGTAATTATAGGGTCTTTGATTATGTCAATTGACATTCCCCTCTTGTTCTGTACTACTCCTGTAGATTCCTCAATTACTTTATTGGCATCACTCCTTATGGTATTGGTTATATCTAGGGTAGGATACCATGTTACCCTATGAATGATTCGCTTTGAGATTTTGATAGGACCATCTTCCAACCATAGCTAGGTATCATGAATTCAACTCAACACTATCTTAATCCACTTTGTCTTGAAATTCTGTGAAAATTCTAGGGCACGTGTTAACCCTTTTCATTCAACAGTCTTGTTCTTTTCCTTAAGAATTCCATTCTCACACAACTTCTCATATGTGTCTCTGATCTCTAGGTCTCCAACTTCTCCTGCCTTACACATATAGCAACATCTTACATCATGTATCATTAGAAATTTTACTAGGATCATTGATAAAGCATGTAATGGGTCTCCCTTATATGCAATTTTAGGTATAACATGAAATTTTGGAGGTTCTCATACACTATTGTTGATCAATTAAACATTCATAACCTCTTTACTTTCCTTCCTCTCTATTGTTGAAGAGCTCGCTACCATTTTAACTTGCTAGGGTTTGCAAAATGTGAAACAATGTAACTCAACACAAGTGAAATACCTCTCAATTTTATGGATGGTGTTGCATAGCAGTTGAATCTTGTTTACAGTCACTAGAATCTTCTTTCACAAATCACCTTCGTGCTATTTGATCATTTGGTAAATGCAAATGATTCAAAATTTGACTATATAACCTTAAAAACATTGCATTTAATGCTTAGTGCTTACACAGTTGAAAGCTTAGTTGCCATAGGATTTTCAATGTGCTCGGTCATCATAGCTAACTCAGTAACCATTATGATTCCTTCATTACTCGGTAGTTACTACAATTCTTCCAATATTCAGCAATAACACAAAATATATCATAATGATAGAATATCTCTTTCTTCTAATCACTTCATTGCATCTTAATTTATCCTGATAAATCTTTTCATTCCTCAAATGCTTGGAACTAATGCAAGATATATCATTTTAGATATTAGTTCCACACATACCTTTGATTTCCTAGTTGGGGTTGATGTGATCACCTGATCCATTGGATGAAGTGACCTCATCTTGACTTGATGCACTCCAATATTCCTTCTTTATCCATGCCTTACTCATCTACATCTTTGTCTTTTCAACATCTACCTTTTCTTTGCCTTTGATGAATTCATTACTTGATGTAGGTGACCAAGTTGGGTAATTTCTTCTTACATGACTGACCTTAAGACAACTAAAGCATACAATCTCTCCATTTAACCACTTTTTGTAATTATCTCTAAAGTGTGTCCTTATACAATTTACAGCAACATGACCATATTCTCCACAATAGTCACAACTGTACCTTGTGTTGTAATCCCAATTGTAAGAATTTACATGATGATGTACCTTTGTTTTCTTGTTTGATTTCCACTTAGATTTAAATCTGCATTCATATGCTTTGTTTCCATACTTCTGACAATTGTAACAATATCCTTAAAAATTTTGAGTGTTGATGGCTTTTGTCCTACATTTATGTGCTTGATGTCCTTGCTTCTTATAGTTATAGTAGTGTCCTCTATTCTTCTATTCGGCCACCATATGAAGCAACACCCTAGACTTCTTGTCTTTTTTTTAGGTAATGCTTCTGGTCTACTATCTCCTTGAATAGAGAATTTGAGCCTTTTGTTGCTTAATCACAATCATCCATTCTAGGGTTAGGTCATATTCATTGAATCTACCCATCTTTCCATTTTATTCCCTTATAGAAACTTCCTCTAAAACTCTCTTTAAATTCACCTCAAAATGGTTTATCTTAAGTATTGTTCCACCAACTCATCATAGTAATCTTCCACATGCTTCACACAATTCAAGAAATCAACTTTGTTGGCTTAGATTCATTAAATCTTTGATCTAACTCATTTTACTAGCACTCAACAATAACATTATGTTTTCTCGAAAAACATTGTCTCCTGATGCTCGGCCAACACTGGGTTTCTCAACATCCAATTACTAACTTTCTTCACTTGGCACCAACTAGATTTCTCTTGCTCAACTCATATTGAACTTACTGCTTAGCTTCAACTAATTTTTTGTTTAGCCTATACTAACTTTTCTCAACTTGCATTGTTTGCATGGGCAAGCTTGATAGAAACATTTATTTACTTATCCTTCTTCTAGTCTTTTCTCAAGTATCCTTTCATTATAGCCTTAAGTAGATAAACAAGACACTCTATCTTCAATGTCTTGCTTGGTCATAGTGCTCCTTTTATATACCATATAACTCAACCTTTCTCTAGGTTATCTTGTTATCCTTTCTTTTCAAATCCTCTTCATCAATCAATCAATCGATAGCATTCAGACAAAAGTAAGCAATTGTCTTACCAACAAGTAGTAGGTTTAACACTCCATAATAGATTTCATCAATCTTCTTCACTTCAACAATCTATGGACTTGTTAATTAACCAACTTATTACATGTGTTCAATATAATGATTATGATTTCCCAATTAGACCCAAAGGGCCATGAGCATAATCCCCTCTCAATAAATCAAGTATAATTTATAATATCTTAAGATTCCTGGTGAAAAATATAAATGAAGACATATTGTTTGCTCGTATAATCTAGGCAATTTGTAAAATAAACCATCAATAGTCTCAAGAAGTTGTCTTCAACACGTCTTGCATAAATGAGTTAGGCTATTTGTAAAATATCACAAGATAATGAACCAATCAAGGGTCAACACTAGTAATAATTCAAAAAAAAATCTAAAACCCTAAAAATTGTATTTTGTCTATGATGTCATAATTTTAAAACTCGTAAAATAATTTTTACAATAGTTTATTGTATCCAGATGACATATTGAATTCGCATATGATTCTAGATCAACTCCTACACAACAAAATAGGAACTTGTAAATTTCATATGACACATAATCTAATGTAGTATGACAATTTTTAAAGATGAATTACTCGTATGATAAAGAAATTAAATCTAGATGACAATCTGGAAAATGTACGGAAGAAAAATAAAAAATCCAAAATTTGATGAGAATGAAGCCAAAATTTAGAAACTTGGTCCCCATGGTGGGTGCTAGATGTGTGTGTGAAATATGGTCCTACAACTACGATACAACACTTCAATAAATCATCATACATTAGGTTAAACAAATTAGATAATTTGATGAATAGAATGAAGCCAAATTTTAGAAATTTGGTCCCCATGGTGGGTGACAAAGATGTGTGTGTGAAATGTGGTCCTAAAACTATGACACAACACTTCAATAAATAATTGTATGTTAGGTTAAACAAATTAGACAATTTGATGAATAAAGTATGTTCTATTGGTATTTATGGGAATGATTGTGTAAGTTTTCTTGTCATCAACATTTCAGATCATACTACATGATCCATCGTCAAGATCCAAGAGAGTCAAGGAAAAAAAAAAGAAATGTAGATTGTAGACCTAGGTTGGCAAATAAAAAGGAGAGGATGAGGTGAGTGAGTGAGAATGCAAAACTACTAACAATAAAAAATAAAATAAAGAAGCAAGTTGAGAAAGATATCAAACCATAAAAAGATGAAAAGAAAAAACTTGAGATAAAAACAATGGACTAAGAAAATTATAAAAATAATAAATAATAAATTAAAACTTAATTATGTATTTGCATAAATTTATATTATGCAAAAATCCTATAATTAAATAAAAGCTAAAAATAGACAAAAAATCAAACTAAGGAAGAATAAATATAAATAAAAAGTGGGGAAAATTGAACAATAGAAGAGATAAGGAGATCAAGGGAAATAGATAGAAATAATATGAAACTAAGGGGAATGCAAAAATATGAGGAAATAGTAAAGAAAGGAAATGCAAAAATATGAGGAAATAGAAGAGAGAGAGAGAGAGAGAGAGAGAGAGAGAGAGAGAGAGAGAGAGAGAGAGAGAGAGAGAGAGAGAGAGAGAGAGAGAGAGAGAGAGAGAGAGAGAGAGAGAGAGAATATGCATGATCGTTGGGGCTTAGTGTTTAACAGTCAGAATGGTGGTTGCTTAAGAGATGATGGAAGAAAAAATCTACAAAAGGGAAAATTTGAACCTTTTTGAAGGTATGAAGGTTTGTCCTACTAGGGTCAAAGAAAAGGCTTATCGCAGTTGGGAGGAAGGCAGAGCCAATATAGGGATCAATGGAGGAAGGTTAGGAAGGATGGTGAAGAGGTTGGACAAATAAATTCAAATGAGAGACAAAATGGGACTCGGAGGATCAGAAAAAATGAATACCCTGATCACCAAATGCAACAGTTCACCTCTTATAACCTAGGGGGAAAAGTGGATTTTAGGATATTTTGCTCAATGCATGTGGAAACCACAAGCAGTCAAAAAATAGGAATAACAAAGGATAAAGGAATTGGTTCAGGAAAGATGTACAATAGTGTTGTGGTTCCACAACACATGCCCCATTTTTTACTTTAGAAATGGGGACCCTCTTTTTTTGGCTCACAAAAGCTTATTCGTAAGAATAGGGTATCTTCTAAGGTACCTTAGGGGTGAAAATTTTATAGTTTGGGTTTAGGATTCTAGTCATTAGCATCATTTTTAACCCCTAACACTAGTATACTAATGTTTATCTTTTGTATAGGTCATCATGGCATCCTCATCATCCATAGCACAAAAAATTACCATGGTATTGCATGTGCATTTTCAAAATAGGCACCTTGGGATTTCAGATAGAAGAGGCAAAAGGGGTTCAAGTCTATGACAATGTTGGTCTATAATGTGGTCCTAAATCATCAAAAATATCACCTTGAGCACTTCCCTGAAGGTGTGTAGGTGTGAAGCTGTACAGGTGCGCAATTTGATGATTAGGTGAAGGAATTGTCTCTAGAAGGTGCACATTGTCATTTTGAAATATGCATAAGTTGAAGTACTCCAGAAGGTGTGCATGTGCCAAGGTGTACAATTCTAAAGTCTTGAAGATGCCCAAAGTCCTAAAGATGCTAAGGTCTACAAGTGCACAATTTTACAAAGTTTTGAAGAGAAAAGTGCACAAATGAGCCTAAATCATCAAAATGGTCAAAATAAGTACACAAGAGTAATTTAAATCCCATTTGAGAAAAGCCCATAAACTATTTTCAAAACTAAGAACTTTAATTTTTTGGTGAATTGAGCACCTTGCGCATTTCCCTGAAGGTGCACAGGTGCACAATTTTAAGATTTGGTGAATGAATTATCTCTAAAGAGAGGCCCCGTGAGGTCCCAAACATTACCATGGCTTCCTTGTCTTCTATAGTAGCTAAGATCACACTCAAACCCATGACTTCAAGTTCCAAGGAATTCCCATGAAGTTACACTTCGTGATTTCCACAAGAAAGTGAGGGTAAAGAGTAAAGCTTCAGACTTGTTAGCTCCTTAAGAAATCACCTTTGCTATCCAAAGTTCAAGGGGAAAATCCACACATCAATTTGGTTGAAGGTCAACAAGACCCAAATGATGGAAACTGAAAATTGTGGATTGAGATTAAATATTCTCACTTTGAAAATTTATGGAGTTAGAAAAAGTCTCACCTTGGAAAATTGAGATAAAAAAAATCTCACTTTGAAAATTTGTGGAGTTAGAAAGAATTTCACTTTGGAAAATTGACACTTCGAAGAATTTTTGGATTTAATTTGGGTCCTATCACCAATGTGCGCAAGTGCGCTTTTCTCAGAGGTGCACCGACAATTTTGAAGAAGAAGTAGTGCACTAACAATTAACTACCAATTGCTATTTTAGAGAATTCCATGCATCAGAAACACATTTTGATGGTAGTTCAACTCCTAGAGACACCTAAAAAAGGTCAAACTTCTATTTTTAGAGCTCTCAGCGACTCCCAGATCATCTCATGGCTTCTATTTTCTTATGTTCTCATTATTTTATTCTTTTATGTCATGCAAAGGCTCATGCATCCATTAATTGATATAAATAAGGGTGGAGACCTACTTAGCACCATTTAGAGAGTTATTTTGTATATAATTATCTTTGTTTTATTAGTTTTTAGCATGAGTTTGCATTAAAAGAGCTCTCACTTCTAATACAAAGGGAGGAGATGATTCTTTTGAATACATGGATGTAATGTGTTCTCTAGGTTGTTATTTTGATGCAATAATATATGTTATTGGTGCTCTCATTCTGAGTGTAGTTATTCTTGCTATAGTGTGTTATTTTTGTGAGTGCATGTTCATGAATAATAATGGAGCCAATGGCTTTAGTGTGTTGTTATGATTGTGTGATCTTTTAGTTCTAATGCTTGCTGTGTGTTAACAAATTTTGTTGTTGTGACAAATTGGAGAATGATCATCTTTGTTCTTACATAGTGTTTTGTCTCATGTGAGCACACTTTCCATGGCTTAACAATTTGATGAAATGTGAAACCTATATTGGTTATTATTGAAGTTCCCATTAATGATTGCATCAGTAGAGTTGAGGAAGTGTTGCTTCTAATTTCATTGGTTTCATACCAAATCCTTTTGATAATTTAATTCATAGACATGACATTACTTTGGCTTATGTCTGTTAGGAATTTCCCTTTTAGTAATTTTCTTAAAATCTCTTATTACTCTATCTTTGTTTTTTTTTTTTCAAACACTTTGTTAAAATAATAATTCATATAGTTGCACTGATAAACTACATTCATCATAAAAGAGAAAAATACAAAAAAACATAAATCTTTTGTTGTTACATTTCAACAATAGGTGTGCAGATCGGTTAGTACCAGCAAAGGCCTCCTTGTGAACATACACATTTATATTTAATTAAGTTACCCAACAAATTGGAAAATAGCCATCTGAAACCTTGGAGTTGGTCATTGATCAACTTTTGAAGAGAAATATCTGAAAGGATTTCTATCATTAAGCATCATGCAAAATGACATCTCAACAAGTAGATAAGATTGTAATAGAGCAAAGTTCCTTAAAGGAGAAGGTAAGTCTTTTAGAAAGTGATGATTTCTTTCTAGAGTGGGGTGGACCATGGCCTTCAATAGGTAAGCTGAAAAAATGGTGTGATAAAAATTGGGGGAAAGTAAAGGAGTTTAAAAATTTGGAGAATGGGTTTGTATTGTAACCATGGATATTGCCCAAGATAGGGATTGAATTTTGAATGGAGCCCCATACTTTATAGAAGGATTTGGTTTTTATCTAAAACCATGGATTCCAAACCTTAACCCAAAAAAGAAAGTCATCAAACATTTTCCTATATGGCTAGGCCTTAGGAATCTCCCACAGGAATACTGGAATAATTACTATTATCAATTGATCAACAATAAGCTAGGAACTTATGTAAAAGTAGTGGAAATGGTTGATAAGGTTACTTTCCAGATATTCCCTAGGATTTGTATTACATAGAACTATTTCCACCCTTTAGAGAGATGATTGAACTTTATTCAGAGGCTAGAGTGTGGAGACAACCTTTGTCAATAGAGGAAGAGTTAATGGTATATGAGCATTACCTCAATGAATACCATGATTCTAAAAACTATGGGCAGGGGGGTGACTGAAAGAGAAGGAAGATGAAATATTATTGAATAGGGTAATAGAGATGTTAGGTGTCTAGAAGGTGAAGCAAGGGCTCAAGCAGAGAGACACTCTATAAATGGCGGCTGATAGGGAAAGTGATTTGATTTTGAAAACAAGAGGGAATAACTTGCAAGAAGGAGATATAGAGAGGAGTGGGGATTTTCTGAAAGAGTTGGGGGATTTTTAAGAAGGGAGGAAAACTCAAAGTGAGAAAGAGGGTCAATAGGTTCCTATGATGGTGGAAAGAGAGGTCCAAATTTTTGGGGTAGAGATTGAAAGAAAGGAAATCGGGTTTTTTCTAACAAAAGGTGAAAGAGCTTGTGATGATGTTTCTTCTCAAGGTAGGATTACTTCTTAGGAAATAATAAGGGAGAAAGCTTAGGTTCAAGGGATGGATGAATGCTTAGGAGAAGGTGGGGGGTGGACAAAAGGGGGAGTTTCTATCTTGTTTTGAAGAAAAGGACAACATGGTGTTTTTAAAGGAGGAAGGAATAGGATTAGATGGGGAGAGTTTTAAAGATATAGAGATTTCCCCTATCAAGAACTTGAAGGGATGCTCTACTAAAGAGTCCTACATGGAAGAAAGTTTAGAGGAGGAGGATATGGAAAAGGAGGATGGACCAACAAGGGAAAAGGATTTCTTAGAGATGGCTGACGAAATTGCTCTTATAAAAAAAAGAACACTATCTCAAACTAAAAGAAAGAACCATAAAATTCAAAAGGGGGAAAATAAAAAATGGGAGAGACAGACTTTAAATGCATTAATCCAAATAGCTAGTAGTGCAAGAGATCAATGTAAACAAAAGATGGTAAGGGGAAAGACCCCTTCCCAAAGAGGATGAAACTCGTATCTTGGAATGTCAAGGGCTATAATGCCCCTGACAAAGTGTGTTTGATCATGTGAGCCCAGATGTTTTCCTCTTGCAGGAAACTAAGATTAAAAGGGAGGATTTGGTAGGGGTAAAGAGAAAATTTGGAAGAAGACGTAGTGAGTGGGTTGAGGTTGTAGGGGCTTCTAGAGGTGTAATTATGTTATGGAAGGATGATTCAGTTACTATTGTTGTAATGCAATAGGACAATAATTGGCAGTGGTTGAAGTTAAGTTCTAAATAGCTAGAAGTGGAATTCAATGTGTTGAATTTTTATGGTCCTGTGCAAAGTAGGGATAGAAGAGAGTTTTGGATATCTTCTACAAGTGTAATGAAGGCTATTCAAGATGAGATGACTATGTTGGGTGGAGATTTTAATGTTATTCTCTACCCATAAGAGAAAAAGGGAGGAAGAGGCTAGAGATCAGTAAATAAGGAGGATTTCTCAACTTCTGTGACAAAAAATGGTCTAGTGGATATCCCCTATAAATAAGGTGAGTTCACATGGACTAATAGGAGACTAGAGTTTGTAAATATTGCAAAAAAAATAGATAGATTTATGTTGGGGGGGAGACTAGACCAAGTTTACTTGGATAGTTAAGGCAAAAAAATTGCCTATACATGGTTCATACCACTTCCCAATTGGGCTAAGGATACAAGAAGAATCTTCTCCAAATCGATGCCCCTTTAAATTTGAAGCAACATGGCTAGGGGCATATGGTTTTAAATAATTGATAGAGTATTGGTGGAAAATTGCTCCTACTTTTTCAGGAAACAAGGCTTTTTTTGTTTTTTTAAAATTATAATTTAGAAAGGAGAAGCTAAAGGTTTGGAATAGGGAATATTTTCAGAACATTTATAGGAAGAAATTGGAGATAGAACTCTCTTTAGAGGAATTAAATGATAGATTGATTTTTCAAGGTATGGTGGATTAGGACTTTGTAGAAGAAAAAAAGTTTAAAAAGGAATATGAGGAAATTTTTGTTGATATATGATTGAAAAGATCATTTGAATGAAAATATTGTTGAAGAAGACTATGTGTTTCAATCATTGTTTTGTCACTAATGTCAAACCTGCTACATGTTGGTAAGACAATTGCTTATATGTTTCAAGCACTATCACTTAGTTGATTGATGAGGAGGATTTGATCAACAAGATGTAACAAAAGTACCTAGAGAATAGGTTGAGTTATGATTATGTATTGAAGTGCAAGAATCAGTTAAGACAGTGATAACATAATGTATTTATGATCTACTTGGGTTTACAAAATGATTGGCTATGCTTAGAAAGATCAAAAAAAAAGGTTGAACAAAGTTCATTTGCCAAGCTTGACCAAGTTGATAGAAGGTGTCGAGAAAAGATAGTGCAAGCTGAGCAAAAAGTCAGTTGGAACCAAATGAAAGCAAATTCTAGTGGATGTCGAGTGATTTTTAGTTGATGTCAAGCACCAGTAAAATCTAGTTGATGTTGAGTGATTTTACAATAGATGTCGAGTAATGCAATATGTGCCAAGCATCAATAAATTGATAATGTTGAGCTGCTACATTATGAAAAAGATCAAAAATTCACCAATTAAAAGCCAACAAGTTTGTTTTCTTGGAACTTGTGAATCAGGAGGAAGATAAGGTTGATGAGCTAGAGGCACATAATCTTACGTAAACCATTTTGGAGTGAATTCAAATGGATTCTAACAGAAGTTTCTAGAAAACACAAGATATAAGGTAGATACATTGTATCCTACCTAATCCATCAAAAACCCTAATTTTGGTGATGGATAATGAGCAAGAAAAATGTTCTAATTTCCTATATGTAGGGATGTCTGGCCATGAAGCAAAGAGGTTAGAG
This sequence comes from Cupressus sempervirens, assembly GCA_028749045.1. NCBI lineage: Eukaryota > Viridiplantae > Streptophyta > Pinopsida > Cupressales > Cupressaceae > Cupressus > Cupressus sempervirens. Next base: position 553,935,176 of record CM053789.1, on the reverse strand, counting down.
AGTTTTGATGCAAAAATCTAACAAGGAGAAGAAAAGGGGTTTGCTTCATCAAGTGACCCAAGTGAAGAAGTTTGCAATGGCGTACTAAGAAAGAAGGCTAAAAGAGGATGAATGCTTGAAGGGTGAACAAGCTGTCAGAGCTACAAAGATTGGAAGCCAAGTGGAGTTGAGGACTAAATAGTGATCTATAATTTGCAAGTAAGGTTGTAAGTTGTATCAAATCAACTAATGTTACTTTCTAACAATTGTATCAGCCTAAGGTAAATCCTTTGGAGAAAGGTTGACTTAACAATCCTTGGAAAATCCTTTAATAAGGTGGCATTCCAAGTGAATGGCCTAAAGTTCTCTAACAAGGCTCACTTTTAACAAGGTGATTGAAATCCCTTAACCGGGTCGCATTTAATAGTGTGTGTTGTAACCTTTAATAGGGTTGGCCTTTAATAGGGCATCACTTCAAAAGAGTGAAAAAGGGAGTAGCATGTTACTAGTGGTTTTTCTCAAATTGGGTTTCCACATTAAATCATTGTGTCAAATGTGTTGATGGATATGTTTTGTTTTATGCTTTACATTTTTATATGTTGATTTAATAGTAACATATCAGTTTTAGGTAACACATAATGAATGCATCCATCGTTGAGAATGTTTTATGGATTCATTGAATTGTGAAAAGTTTAATTTGTGCATCTAGACCTTGAATAATTGATTCACCCCCCTTTCAATTATTCTAAAAAAAATTTCCAACAATTGGTATTAGTGCCCAGTTGCTTAAGAGGATTAGTTTTAAGGTACTAAAAGCATGAAGATCAAGATGTCAAAAAGAGAGGTACCCAAGCTCAATAGAGATAACTTTCCTGCATGGAAAAGTTTGATAAAGCTACACCTTGGAGGACTTGGAGATTATGCATAATCTTGCATTTCAGTAGAACATGTTGATCCAACAGGAGCCCTAACTGCTGAAGATTTGAAGAAAAAGAAAGAACACAATTAGGTGATGTTGGAGATTTCCTCTTCCCTAAGCTATGTTGAATTTGATGCTATCAAAGGCCTTAAGAATGAAAAGTAGATGTGGGATGCCCTATACACCATCTATGGAGGAGACAAAAATGTTCAAAAAGCCAAGTTAGAGAGCCTCAGAGGTAAGTTTGATGACATGAGAATGGAAGAAGGTGAGAATATTGCTCAATATGTTTATAGAATAAAATAAGTTGGCAGTGCAATAAAAGGTGCTACTAGTAAAATAGATGATGATACTGTGCTAAGTAAAGTCTTGAGAACATTGTTACCTATGTATGCTATTAAAGTATATGCAATCCAAGAGTTAAGATGTATACTAGGAAATGATCTAACCCTTGAAGGTCTAGTAGGAAGACTCACTACTTTTGAGCTATCTAATTTTGACAACTACAGACTAGAGAGTATTGAATCATCTTTTAAAGAAAAATTGTTACTAAAGGATTCTAATGAGGTGAAGCAGAAGAAGAAGAAAAGAAAGATAAAGTATGCATCTAGTGACAACAGTATAGATGAGGAAGACATTGAACAATTGGAAGCATTGCTGGCAAGAAGATCTCACAGAGGAAAAGGTAAATTCAAAAGGTAAGCTGCCTATTATTTGTTTTAATTACAATGAAATTGGTCATATTACTACAAAATGTATATAGAAGAATAACTTCAGAGAAGGAAACAAGCACAAAAACAAAAGAGATGATGATGGAAGAGACTACAGAGACAAAGGCAAGAAGTCATGCTACATTGCTGATGAACATGACTGATGAAAATGGTGATGAAGTGGTATATGTTGCAATGAAGGATGAATCAGATGAGGATGAGGCAACTACACTTATGACTTGTGTGAACAAGAATGAAAAATGGATCATTGACAGTGGATTCTCACATCACATGACTGGAGATAAAAGTAAGTTCATTACCTTAACTTGTTATCATGGAAATAGTGTAAGATATGGTAATGATGCACCATGTTTAATAAAAGGAAAAGGGTCTATCAAGCTCACAGATAAGATTTCATGTGACAATGCTTATTATGTTGAAGGATTGAATTATAACTTATTAAGTGTGTCATAATTGAATAATTTGGGGTGCAAAGTTGAGTTTGAAAACAAACCAGCCAAGATATATGATACAAATGGAAACTTGATTGGAAAAGGTGATCAAACTAGGAGTAATCTATTCTATTTGGATATAGAAGATGCTACTTGTCTTATTGCAAAATTTGATGATGTATGGTTTTGGCACAAGAGATTATGTCATGTTAACTTTGATAATCTGATTATTATTAGTAACATGAAAAGAGTAAGAGGTTTGCATAAGTTGAAGAAACCAGAAAATATAATATGCAAACAATGTCAGCTAGGCAAGATGACAAAGTAAAGCTTATACCTTTAAGAAAATACTTGAAATTGTTCACATTGACTTGTGTGAACCTATTGAAGTGCAAAGCTACAAAGGATATAAGTATATAATGTTGTTTGTTGATGATTACTCTAGAATGATGACAGTGATGTTTCTAAAATAAAAATTAGATGCTTTGCAAATGTTTAAATGGTACTTGGCAAGAGTTGAAAAAGAAACAGGTAAGAGTTTGAAATGCTTGAGATCAGGCAGATGAGGTGAATTCACTTTACATGAGTTTGAGATGTTCTGTAATGATAGAGGAATCAAGAGACAGACATCTACACCTAAGACCCCTCCACAAAATGGAATTGCTAAAAGAAGAAACAGGTCAATAATGGATTGTGCCAAAACACTCATGATGGAGAAGAATGTTGCTCTGAAATACTAGAGAGAAACTGTAAGTACTGTTGTATACACATTGAACTATGTGCAAGTAAAGAAAGGTACTCACTCAACACCTTTTGAACTATGGTATGGTCATCTACCTAATGTGAAATATTTTAAGGTATTTGGAAGCAAATGTTATATTCTTAAAATGTTAGAACTGGAAAGTTTGATGCAAAGAGAGAAGAAGGTATATTCCTTCATTACTCTACAAGAAGTAAAAGTTACAAGTGTTTAAATACCAACACTAATAAAATTGTGGAAAGTGCAAATGTGAATTTTGATGAGTTTACAAAAGCACATGAAGTTGAACCTACAAAAGAACTAGAAGAATACAAGTCATTTGTATATAACTATGAAGGAATTCATACTAAAGAAGATGCTACAAATCATGCATCAAAACAACAGCAAGTCTCAACAATTGCCAAGTCACATCTTGTGAGTCTCGAGTCACATTCAGATGTCGAGTTGCAGAATGAGGAAAATGCACAATCTGACTCTGGGATTAGCACACATGAAAGAGATGTTGAAACGCCTAACAAAGATGCACACAGTGATACTAAAGCTGAGAGATAGAATGCAACCACAAGAATTGAGCCTAGACTATCCAAATATGTCAAAAGACACCATCCTACAGATCAAATCATTAGAGACAAAGATGCAAGGCCAATGAAAAGAAATAGGTTGAGAAGTGAATCATGTTTGTTAAGCATGAAGGAACCTAAAACAATGAGAGATGCATTGGAAGATGATTATTGGTACAAGGCTATGGAAGAAGAAATTCAACAGATAGAAAAGAACAAGACTTAGAGTCTAGTTCCTAGACCTGAAGACAAAAATGTGATTGGCAAAAATGGGTATTCAGAAACAAGCTAGATGAGAATGGTAAGTGACAAGAAATAAAGCAAGACTAGTTTGCAAAGGGTATGCACAAGAAGAAGGAATTGACTATGGTGAAACATTTGCCCCTGTTGCAAGAATGGAAGGAGTAAGAATTTTGCTTGCTTATGCTACATATAAAAGTTCCAAAGTTTATAAGTTGGATGAAAAGACTACATTTTTGAATGGCGTATTGGAAGAAGAGGTCTACATAGAATAGTTCGAAGGATTTGTTGATAAGAATAACAAGAACATGGTATGTAGATTGCACAAAGCCCTATATGGATTGAAACAAGCACCAAGAGCATGGTATGAGAGACTTCATACTTATCTTGTTAAGATTGGATTTGAAAGGATAGATGATAACAACAATTTGTACATGAAGACAGATAAAGAAAAAGGTATATTGTTATCTGAAATATTTGTTGATGACATCATATTTGGAGGGCAAGATACTTTGTCTAAAGATTTTGCAAATTAGATGAAGCAAGAGTTTAAAATGTCAATGTTTGGTGAGATCAAATTCTTTGTGGGATTACAAGTCTATCAAATGAAATATGGTGTATATATCACTCAATCAAAATATGTCAAGGAGATATTGAAGACATTTGGACTTGAGGATTCAAAACTAGTAAGTACACCTATGGTAACAACACTCAAGCTATCAAATAATCATGATTTAGTTGAGGTCAATCAAACATTATACAGATCCATGATTGGAAAATTGCAATATGTAGTACACAGTAGACCTAATATTGCATTAGCGGTGGGGATAGTAGCAAGATTTTTTTCTAACCCTAGAGAGAATCACTTGATGGCTGTGAAAAGGATAATGAGATACTTGAAAGGAATAGAAGAGTATGGTTTATACTATAAGAAGAATGAAAAGTTTGAACTGAAAGCCTACATTGTTGCTAATTGGGCTGGAAATATTAATGACAGAAAAAGCATCAGTGGAGGAGCCTTCTTCTTAGGCATAAGACTTGTTACATGGACAAGCAAGAAGCAGAGTTGTACTTCCCAATCTACTGCTAAAGCAGAGTATGTTGTTGTTGCTATTAACTACACAAACATTGTATGGATCAAATAGCTACTTAAGGGAATGAAGGAAGAAATCATAGAACCAATGACACTTTATTGTGATAATACAAGTGCTATAAATATATCAAAGAATCCTATAATGCATACAAAGACAAAGCACATTGTAATAAAGTATCATTATGTGAGGGAATTGGTTCAAGACAAAGAGGTGAAGATGGAATATATAAACATAAAGGAGCAGATTGTTGATATCATCACCAAAGCATTACCTAAGGATGCTTATGATTATCTGAGAGGTAAACTAGGGATGATACCCCTATCAAACGCTATGTAAAAGACAAAGGGAGTACCCTACATCAAACAAGCTGACATTCATTTCACACAAATTGATGTAGTGGATCTTACATTAGGAATTGCCTAAAGTAATCACAAAACTAGAATTTCAAATCAGTCGCAAGCAAGGTGACAAAGAGAGAAAATTGAAGAGCCTGCAAAAGCCTATGTCTGCATATAACAAAGATGCCAAGTGTTGAGTATATGTCTTTGGCATTGTTGTCAGAGAGGGAGAAAGTACATTAAACTGATCAAGGGAGAATCATTAAACTAATCAAGGGAGATGATCAAGGGAGAAAGTACGTCACTGATTGGTTTGGTAAGAATGAAAGAGGAAGAAAGTAGAAAGCACTCAGAGGAAGGATCAGAACAAACAAAAAGAGGGAGATATTTTGATATTCTATTGATCCATGAAAGAAGAGAAATAGATAAAGAAGGAACTTAGAGGGAGTTATATTTTGCAACCTAATTAGAAGGAGCTGCTGATAGAGGGAGAATTTTTATTCACAAACTTTCTTTTTGGTATTGCCTTACTATTTTAACCTAGTTATTTTGATGGAACAAGATGTTTATCATTTGTTTGATTGGTTGATTAGTTTGGTTTTCCATCAATGCCAAAGAGGGAGATTGTTGATATATGATTGAAAAGATCATTTGAATGAAACGATTGTTGAAGAAGATTGTGTGTTTCAATCATTGTTTTGTCACTAATGTCAAACCTGCTACATGCTAGTAAGACAATTGCTTATATGTTTCAAGCACTATCACTTAGTTGATTGATGAGGAGGATTTGATCAACACGATGTAACAAAAGTACCTAGAGGAAAGGTTGAGTTATGATTATGTATTGAAGTGCAAAAACTAGTTAAGACAATGATAACATAATGTATCGATGATCTACTTGGGGTTACAAAATTATTGGCTACACTTAGAAAGATCAGAAGAATACAGTTGAACAAAGTTCATTTGCCAAGCTTGAGCAAGTTGATAGAAGGTGCTAAGAAAAGATAGTGTAAGCCGAGCAAAAAGTCAGTTGGAGCTAAGTGAAAGAAAATTCTAATGGATGTCGAGCAAGTTAGTTGATGCTAAGTGATTTTTAGTTGATGTCAAGCACCAATAAAATCCAGTTGATGTCGAGTGATTGATTACACAGTATGTGCCGAGCATCAGTAAATTGATAATGCCAAGCTGTTGCATTATGAAAAAGATTGAAGATTTGCCAATTAAAAGCTGACAAGTTTTTTTTTCTTGGAACTTGTGAATCAGGAGGAATATAAGGTTGATGAGTTGGAGGCATAGAATCTTATGTAAACTATTTTGGAGGTGAATTCAAATGGATTCTAGGAGAAGTTTCTAGAAAAGGCAAGATATGGGGTAGATACATTGTATCCTACCTAATCCATCAAAAATCCTAATTTTGATGATGGGTAATGAGCAAGAAAAGTGTTTTAATTTCCTATATGTAGGGATGTCTAGTCATGAAGCAAATATGTTAGAGAGTTTTGATGTGAAAATTTGACAAGGAGAAGAAAAGGGGTTTGCTTCTTCAAGTGACCCAAGTTGAGAAGTCTGCAATGGCGTACTAAGTAAGAAGGCTAAAAGAGGATGAATGCTTGAAGGGTGAACAAGTTGTCAAAGCTACAAAGATTGGAAGCCAAGCAGAGTTGAGGACTGAATAGTGATCTATAATCTGCAAGTTAGGTTCTAAGTTGTACCAAATCAAAGCTCTATTGTTACTTTCTAACAATTGTATCAGCCTAGGGTAAATACTTTGGAGAAAGGTTGACTTAATAATCATTGGAAAATCCTTTAACAGGGTGGCATTCCAAGTGAATGGCCTAAAGTCTTCTAACAAAACTCATTTTTAACAAGGTGATTGAAATCCCTTAATTGAGTCACATTTAACAGTGTGTGTTGTACCCTTTAACAGAGTTGGCCTTTAACCCTTTAAATGTTCTCTCACAATTAAAAAATGGGAGCCTAACATGGATCTTTCAGATTCTTTTTTCTTAACCACCCCCATTTGGGCTAGACTTCCTGGTCTCCCTTTAGAATTCTGGCATGATGACATTTTCAAAGGTATTGCCAATTCTTTTGGTGAATTAGTGGCACTAGATAATGCTACGGTTTCCAGAACCAAACTTCAAAGTGCCAGACTTTATCTTAAAGTGGCTGACCTGAATCATCTCCCAGACAAGGTGGAACTAATTTCCAAACTTGGTAAAAAGACTCAAGAAATTATTTTTGAAGATCTGGCTAACTCTTGCTATGCTTGCAAGAAACAGGGGCATTTGGTTAAATATTGTCCTTCCAAAAGTAGAAAGCATCTGAATAGTGTTCCAAATTAGAAAAAGACCAAGATCCAGCAAAAGAAAGTATGGAAACCCAAAGAAGATTCTAAATCATCACATGCAAAGGTGGATAAAGAGCCTTCATTTGAGAAAGAAATCTTTGAGGAAGAAGGACATGGTTTTCAATCTAATACCATAATGCCTAAGCAAAGAATAGATGATCTGGCTAATTTATCAAAATAAATTGCTATTTATCAAATGATAGAAGATCAAAGGAGAGAGTTAGATAATAAATCTATGCTAGAGGAAGGTGAATTCTTGGCTGAAGATGGAAATCAATCGAAGATGGGTGATCTTCCTGTTTCTTAGTCTAGGGTGTTCCAGATTTTATCTCTAATTGATTATGACCTTCCTTTGGATGAACCTTCCCCCTTAGATGTTGCGATTGAAAAATGAGACAACTCAAAGCATAAACCAAACCAAAGAAAAAGAGATGATATTAAGAACATTACTAAAGGGGTAGAGACTAGAAGCAACAAAATGGTCCAGCAAACCAAGATAAATTATCTTGCTTCTACTCTGGATAAATATGGAAAAAGAGCAGAATAGCAGTCCAAGGTGAAACCGGATGTTGGTCATCCAGAAAAATCTAGAAGAAGAACCACTAAGAAAACCAGAGAGTTAGAAAGTATGCAGAATATTGTTGATGGCAGGCAGGCTACTATTCTAGATTTTACCCCTAAAAAATAGATATGAAAATCATTACTTGGTATATTAGGGGGCTGAATAGTATTCATAATCTAGATATTGTTAAGATTTTGTTAGATAAAAAAAGTCTGAGTTTCTCCTGCTTCAAGAAAAGTGTTGGAGAAAGAACGTTTCTAAGGAATTTGTAACTAGAAGAACAAATTTGATTAGCAATCCTTGGTGATTTTCCTGGTCTGGGAGGCTTCTCAGGTCGCCTCACTTTCCAGTTTGTTTTTCTAGGTTCCAGTGTCCTCGTTGGTTTCTCTTTCTGATCATTTCTGTTGGTTTCAGGTCCTTGCTTGACCTAGTTTAATTGTATTGTTGGTTTCAGGTCCACTTAAAACCTGATAGAGCTTCATGGTATATCTTTCTTTTTTATGTAAAGAGTTTTGGGGCCCCTTCAAAACCTGTTTTTACCTTAATCTAAAATAGGGTTGGCCTTTAATAGGGCATCACTTCAAAAGAGTGAAAAAGGAGTAGCATGTTACTGGTGGTTTTTCCTAAATTGGGTTTCCACATTAAATCTTTATGTTAAATGTGCTAATAGATATGTTGTGTTTTATGCTTTACATTTATGCATATTGATTTAACAGTAACATATTAGTTTTAGGTAACACACAATGAATGCATGCATGGTTGAGAATGTTTTATGGATTCATTAAATTGTGAAAAGTTTAGTTTGTACATCTAGACCTTGAATAATTGATTCATCTCCCTAGTTATTCTAAAAGATTTTCCAACAATTTTGTCAAGAAAGGAGGTGTTTGGGTGACAAAAAACTAGAGAGACATGGTTGAATGAAGGTGATAGAAACACAAAATTCTTCCATAATTCAGTTAAAGTGAGAAGGGCTCATAACAAGATTTTCTCCATTGTAAATTCATAGGGTGTCTTGGTGAAGGATCCAGAGATACTAAAGCATCAAGTTGTCTCTTTCTTCCAAAATATAGGTATGCTAGAGCAAAATGAGATGAAGGAAGAGGCCAAAGCTCTAGAGTGCATCTCGAACTATGTAAGAAAAGATCAGAACAAGATGTTTTTTGCAAAAGTGACACAAGAAGAGGTGAAGTGTGCCTTATGGGGTCTAGGAAAGGGTAAAAGTCTTGGACCTGATAGTTTTACAAGGAGGTTTTATAGGTTTTTCTGGGATTTTTTGGAGAATGAGATTTGGGAAGTGGTTAAGGAATCAAGGATAGGTGGGTTCATGTTGAAAGACTTTAACACCACTTTTATAACTTTGGTGCCAAAGAAGGATGCATGTAGGACTTTTGAGGTGTTTCGTCCTATATCTTTATGTAATATTCTTTTATAAAATTATTTCTAAAGTCATAGAAAATAGACTAAAATAGGTGTTATACTCCATGATCTCTATGGAACAAAGTAGGTTTGCTCTAAGGAGATCCATATTTGAAGGTGTCATTATAGCTCATGAAACGATCCACTCTATTAGGGTAAAAAATATTAGTAAAATGATGGTAAAGTTAGATATTAAAAGAGCTTATGATGAAGTTAATAGATATTTTCTTTTGAAAGTCTTGGCTAAATTTGGATTTAATTCAAGGTGGATTAGTTGGGTGAATGTTTGTATTAGGTCTGCACGGTTCTCTATTTTAATTAATGGAAGTTCCCAAGGTTTCTTTGAATTGGAGAAAGGTTTATAAGGGCACCCATTATCCCCATTTCTTTTTATTATTTTAGCTAAGGTTTTGGGAAGGCTGATTGAGGTGAAAAGGGGAGAAGGGCAATGTAAAGAAGTAAAGGTGGCAGATGGGGTTGATGTTGTTTCACACCTTCAATTTGTAGATGATACATTCCTAGTAGGGGATGCCTTGGAAAGAGAAGCTAAAATTATGAAGAGGACCTTAGAATTGTATGAGAAAATGTCTAGACAAAAGATTAATTGGCAAAAATTAGACATCTTCTTTACACTTATGTTATTAAAAAGTTGTCAATTTGTAGATTTTTAAACATTAAATAGGGTTCACTTCTAAGTCGATATCTTGGTATCCCTTCATTTCAAGGAAGAAATAAAGGGGAGGTTTGGAACAATTTAGTTAAGAAGTGCTTTAAGAATATAAAGGGGTGGAAAGGAAGGTGGCTTTCTTCAGCTAGGAGAATTCTAATGTTAAAATCGGTTATGTTCGTTGTTCCCATTTTCTCAATGATGTGTCATAATATTCCTAAAAAGGTGGTTAGTAGTGTAGAAAAAAAAATGCAAAGGTTTTTTTGGAGTGGAACAGGGGAAATTGATAAAAATCCCACTATTGAGATGGGATAATCTATTTGTCAGCCTAACAAGTTTGGAGGAGTAGGCATGAGAGATTGGAATTTAATGAATGTGGCTTTAGGAGAAAAATTGGTGCAGAAACTATTTACAGAATTAGAGCAGTATGGACTATTTCTAAGGGCCAAATATTTGGATTCTAATGATGAGGCAAGGATCTTGATAGTTCAAAACCCTGCGAAGGAATCAACTATTTGAAACTTCATTATCTCTTGTAGACATGTTATCACTAATCATATATCATGGAGGGTTAGTGATAGGCATCAAATAATTTTTTGGGAGGACTCTTGGAATGGATATGAGGTTCTTAATGAGGACTATCGAGATAGGGAGCTTAAAAAAAGATTGTGTAATTTATGGGATGTAAGGTCAAAGACTATTTGAAAGAGTCAGAAGGCTTGTTGGGAAAAATTTGGGTTTGGAAGGATTGGAGGGTGGAAGGTCTATCTACTTAACAACAATAATATTTACAAAGTGTGTTTTCGAGGAGAAAAGTCTTCTTAACAAAAATAAATGACATGATTAGGTGGTGTGCATCAACTTTGAGGGAGTATTATGTAAAGTTAGGTTATGAATTATTATCACAAAGGGTGGAATTTGGTTTTAAAGTTGGAGACTTATGTTGGCATAAGGATATTTTACCAAAAGTAGGGGCTTTTAGATGGCTTGTTGTTCAAGGGCATATTTTAATAGGGAGAGGAGGAAAATGTTAGGTTTTCATGGTTCATCAAGATGTGTCATGGGGAGGATGAATAAGTGGATCATTTTCTTTTACATTGTGAAATAATAGTGGCGTGTCATAGACATGTGCAAGTTAAGTTGGGGTGGCAAGGACCTTGGAGAAATACTCTTGTGGATTTCTTCTCATCATTTCTGCGGGTGAGAAAGAGGAACATGTTGGAAAATGTGTGGATGGTAAGTCCATCTATTATAATTTGGAAGGTGTGGAAGGAGAGAAATCAAAGGATTTTTCAAGAGATCTCAGAACTTGTGGATAAACTTTTAAGAAGGATTGATCATTCAATAGAAGAAGTTGTAAGTTTTTTTGTTTTCAAGAGAGAGCAAAGGAAATGTTTTTTCACTAAGGATGATAGAATTATTTAGAGAGAATGGCCATGGATTGAAATTAGACAAGCTAGAGTTCTACAAAAATATAAATCGAAAGAGGGAAAGAGATTAAATTCAATGTGGACAACATCGAAGATTAGATGGATCAAGGCTAATTTTGATGGGATTGAGGTTTTTTTTTTTAAGTTAGAGATCAAGATGAGAAAACTTTGGCTTTTGGGGCAAATTGACTACCAGATGGGACGAATAATGAAGCTAAGTTCTAGGCAGCCTTATTACCAATTTAGTGTGCAAAGAGAATGGGAGGTCTGAACGTGATTTTGGAAGGGGATTCAATGGTAGTGGTAGAGGCGATAAGAAGAAACCACATCTCTACATGATGTTTAGAGAATTATTTGATAGCTTTAAATAAGGAGTTAGAATTTTTGTAGGATTTTAAAATATGTCATGCATTTTGAGAGTCGAATGGAGAGGTTGATTGACTTTCTAAATCGGTGGAAATTTCTTTGGAGCTAGGAAAGGGCTATTTCAAATGGAGTAGCTATTGGGAAGAATTTTTAAATTGAGTTTATCCTTTCAAAGAAAGGTAAAGTTTCATTTTCGAAACACTGAAAAAAATTATTGTAACTATGTAATAAATGGAGTGTGATGGCTGAGGTGGAGTGTCAGATTTTTGAAATGATGAGGATGTTAGGATTAACATTAGACATAAATAAAAGTTACATGCAAATATAACCAGTACCAGAAAATAGTAGATCGCATAAAAGAGAACACAAGACACCAAGATTTAACATGGTTCACCCAATCCCTGGGCTACATCCACCAACAACAAGTCCAATGTTATTATTATCCAGTGACTACAACCTGATTACAATCTATAATCCCTTACAGCTCAATATCGCTACAAGAAGCTACAATATCACCATTACATTATGAAATCCCTAAACCTAAGCCTTTTTATACAAGCTTATGCTGCTTACAAAATTAGGGCTAGAATAAGTCATCCAATAGGAAAAATAGTAGTCGACGCCTTTTACAATATAAGGGCATTTTTGGCTTTGGGGGTGTTGCATCTGAAAAACCCCATGGGGGCATTGCCCCTCGACCCCACCTTGTACTACGACATGGAGCACACTTGGGGCACTACCCTAGGATCCCACAGGGGTGTTGCCCCTTGACTTTATCTTGGGGGTGCTGCTCCCAAACCCCTATAGAAATAATATGGGGAGAAAACCATGTTGAATAAACATCCGATTTTGATTAGGCTCCATATCACAACAAAGGAGTTAAAGGAAATCCATAAAGGATTTGTCTCTTTATCAAGCATGACATTTTAAACATGAAAGGATGGATCGGTGATGACATGAAAGATTGAGGTGTTAGAGAAAAGTGTGCAATCTGAGCAAGTTGGCAGGTGGGTTTTATCTAATAAAGGCATTGATAAAGGTGTTTAACACTAATTTGTATAACTATTCTAATAGCTACAAGTGAGGATAGTCACAAAGAATAAGAATATGGAGGCTACCTTTACATTTCAAATGACGAGACATCAAAAAACACTTTATGGCCCTATCCAAAACTACCAACTTTGCTTGTTACTTCTCTATCCAACGTCATAAGTGATTGAGGCAGTAAAGGGAACTATGGGGGAGCTATTTCAAAATTGTACCCATCATCGAAAGATTAATGTGGATATCGTTGTGATGATTATGGCATGGGGTTTGGAGTTGGCCTTTACAAAAGAGGAGGTTAAGTGGGTAATGACATCTTTATTCTTGAAAGACTTGATAGTGGGTGTGGACTCTTTGTTAGAGTTGGCTTGGTTGGGGCATGGTTTCGACTATAGCAAGTGTTTTGAGGATGAGGTAGATGGAAAGGAAATTGGGAAATTAGATTTCCTCTGGTGGCCAGATAATGTAAATAGGGAAGCTTATAAGGAAAAAATCATGGCAGAATGGCTTAAGATGGTGGATGAAATTTGATTGTTCCAAGAGAGGGCAGGAAGGAGGGTTAGAGAATTTAATGTCTCTCATTCACGATGTCATCGCATTATTGGCCATCGCAAAAGATGAATGGTGGTGAATGTGGTTTTTCCTTTGAGGGTGTGATAGAGGAATGAAAAATGGTTAAATTTTTGTTTTTGACATTTGGGTAACTAGTTAAAGAGTTTCCAAGATGGGCAATGGAAAATTTTGGTGTGTGGAGTGATCTATTTAGTAACAAATGGTGAAACAAAGCAGGTTTAGAGGACAGGAAATGAAGAAAGTTGTGACAGCCACGAATGGCTTCTAATCAAAGAAGATGTTATTTGTGATGGGTGCAAGTAAGGAGAAATAACCTATGAGGAAGGTGCCCCAAGTGTTAGAAAAATAATTTAGGATGCCACTGAAAATGCAAAGTTAAGGTTCTCCGAAATCTGTAGTGAAATAGAAGTTTTTTCAGGGTTAAAATGAGGGTTTTGGAAGAAGATGAAAGGCTTTCATGGTTTGTAAAGTTTGAAATATCATATAGTTCTATAAGTAAAGTCCTCCTATATGATGGGGTAGATGTTTTACCAAAACTCTATTTAGTAAAGAAGTATGCAAAGGAGGTATAGGTCTCAAGGTAAGGTGATGGTGAGGAGATGATTTCTATGTGGCCCTTTATATGTAAATCTACTTAGTTAATTAATTAAAAAAATCAATATTATTGACCTAAAAAAAAAAGGGGAAACAATAAAAATTTAAAAAAAACAAAAATGTCTAAAAAGTATGTGCATGTGTATGAGTAAAAAAGGAATACATATGTAGGTATAAGCATGTGTGTGTGTGTGTGTGTGTGTGTGTGTGTGTGTGTGTGTGTACACACACACACATATATATATAGTTGTTGGCCTCACGACCTTGATAAACTTGAGGATTTTCATGTGCATCTCAACAATTTGGTATCTTGCATATCTTTCACCAAAGAGGTTGAGTCTGATAATTCTTTACCTTTGCTTGATATCTTGATCCACAGAAAACTTGATGATTCAATGCATATATACATATATATATATACATATATATATATACATATACATATATATATATATATATACATATACATATATATATGTACATATACATATATATATATATACATATACATATCTATACATATATACATATATGTATACATATATACGTATATGTATACATATATACGTATATGTATACATATACATATATGTATACATATACATATATACGTATATATGTATATGTATATGTATACATATACATATATATACGTATATGTATACATATACATATATACGTATATTATACATATACATATATACGTAATACGTATATATGTATATGTATACATATACGTATATATGTATACATATACGTATATATGTATACATATACGTATATATGTATATGTATACATATACGTATATATATGTATATGTATACATATACGTATATATAGGTATATGTATACATATATGTATATATATACATATGTATATACATATGTATATGTATATGTATATATATGTATATGTATGTATATGTATATGTATACATATACATACATATATGTATATATATACATATACATATACATATGTATATGTATATGTATATATATACATATATGTATGTATATGTATACATATACATATACATACATATACATATATATACATATACATATATGTATGTATATGTATACATATATGTATGTATATGTATACATATACATATATGTATGTATATGTATACATATACATATATATACATATACATATACATATACATATGTATATACATATATATATATATATACATATACATATACATACATATATGTATACATATGTATATATATACATACATATACATATATATATGTATATCTATGTATATATATACATACATATACATATACATATATATATGTACATATATGTATATATACATGTACATGTATATATACATATGTATATATACATGTACATGTATATATATGTATATATACATGTACATGTATATATACATATATGT